>CM053603.1:95644570-95657063 GCA_028646535.1 Procyon lotor
GTCTGAGGTGCCATCATCAATGTTCTTCACGATGACCGCTTTGCGTCCGGAGTAGCGTCCGGCCAGGACCAGCACCACCTTCCCGGGTTTCATGAACTTGCCCATCTCGACACTAGCCACTCGAGCCTACCCAGACTGAGTTAATATTGACCATTGAAAATCTACTGTAAGCAACTGAAAAACTATGTTTTTAACTAATTTTGATCTTGCTGAGAAAATAGGATGGGAGTTTCTAGGAATTCAATATAGTGCGCTATTGAAATACAGAACATAAAATAAATACACTTCATTATTTTAAGATATAAAGAAGTATCCGAAAAGTCATGATTTATCATTTCCCACTAATAGCCACCAGTGCTTAAACTGACTCAATACTTAAGTTGACTTAAATTTTCCATACAAAAATATACATGTATATTTATATTATTAATTAATTCCCATTTCTGAGGTACTACAGGAAATAGACATGCTTCAGCAGTTCTCTAATGGACAGAAACCACCATACCCCAAAATGATCTTATCCTTCCTACCTATGAATATATAAATGGCAAATTTAATATCAGATTGGGGAAAGTTTTTCAAGTGGGGCTTTGGCCTGAAAGCTAGGCTAAGAAGGGTTCAGATATCTATAACCAGGATGAAGTTGACTTATACTTTTAGGGGAAAAGTACATGTTTGACTCAATGTACCATTCTATAAACCACTTTAAATGTCATACTGTTTTCAATTTCTTAGGATAGGAATTTAGTGAAGGTATTTTTTTTTTTAAAGATTTTTTTTTAATTTATTTGACAGAGAGAAACACAGAGAGAGAGGGAACACAAGCAGAGGGAATGGTAGCGGGAGAGGCAGGCTTCCTGCAGAGCAAGGAGCCCGATGCGGGGCTCGATCCCAGGACTCTGGGATCATGACCTGAGCCAAAGGCAGATGCTTAACGACTGAGCCACCCAGGCATTTCCTGGTGAAGGTATTTTTTTTCTATTCACTATTCACTATTTCTATTCACTATTTCTAGTGAAGGTATTTTTTAACTCAATGATTTTCTACATTATTTAGTATCTTCTGGAAGGCTGTACTTTATTTGAACCTAGTTTTTAAAAAATGAATATTATACCTGGCGAAAACATTAAATAAGCTGTACTTCACTGTCTGACCCAGTTACCATCCATTAGGAAAATGTATCAAGATTATACAATAATTCAAGAAATATTAATCCACTTATATTTCTAAAGCCACTTTCAAAAATTGTCTAGAACTCCTAAATCCTATAGCAGTTGACTTTCTGTGAATGAGTAAGACATTCTTAGTAAAATCAAATCTGAATCTGAGGATTTAAGCGTAATCAATAAGATTTAATTGTTCAATTAAATGGAAAACCCAACTGATGCTAATCAACAGGGAGTAATCAGTAATCAATAGGGAATAAATTTCAGTAAGATAAAAGCTTGTGTTCAAGTGGCACCTTACTTCTTTCAGGCCATTTTATTCCCAATCAGAATATAATTCAGTTGTGAGCAAGTCTCAGTGGCTTAAGGGATTTAGAAAGACTATTTTACAACAGATCTAGTGCAAAAAAAACCAAAAAACAAAAAACCCTGAAGCATGCCTTTCATGATTTAGATTAGATAGTGTATTGGGGGTCTAAATATGCTATTCAGTCAATTACATCTAGGATTGTTCTGTATCTGAAGAACCCACAAATGGCCAACCTTATTCAGAAGGCACTTCTGCACTTGGTAAGTACATTCTCTTGGAATATTCTCTGGAAGTAGCCAGGAGCTGACCTGGATTTCACAAGTAAATTGCCAAATAGAATTCAACTCTAATTAACTCCCTAGAAAATGTAAATCAAAATTTCAAATATTTCAAATGTGGTTCTTGATGAGTACTGGAAGGGAATAGAGGCTGAGTGTTTATTTGACAGGGTGGTAGAAGTTAGAGGTATCTTCTTTATTTCCATTATTATAGTTGTAATTATTGTACAAAAAAGTAAATTAATATATTTTAATTAAAGACTACCAAATCATCCTGAATACTATCGTAAAATTACACTTTCCTGGGGTGTACACTAAACGAAAACAAACATCTACCCTCAGGGAAATAATTCAGTAAATACAACTCCCATTGAGTTATACAGGATGTGACTCTAGCCCTTTAGTTGTGGTAAAAGGTACAGTTGGGGTATAGGATGAGGAGCTAGGGACGCTTTTGTCCTCTTTAACATTGAATTTGTGGCCTAAGTCGGTTGTGTCACCATTTCCCTGCTTATTAACCTCATAAATCTTCAGAACACTTATCTTCCCTGTTGGGGCTTGGGAGTTTATTCATTTCCTGATTATAAAATATTTTTTAAACAATAATAATGTTAAAAAACAGATATAAGAACTTATAGTATAAAGCAAAATAAGATTATAGAGGAAAAGTTAAGCAATTCCTTTGCTATAACATGTGACTTTTAATCACATTTGTTTAATCAAAAAACAAATATAGGGTTATGAGTGATAAGATTAATAGCTAAGTCTCATCAATTCAATCTTCCTAACCACTAATATTTAAAATGGATATAATATCAAGAACTAAGAGAAGTTTTCATTATATTCATTTCTTATATTTATAATAAAATGTTAAGTGTGAAACCATTGTATATTTGAATGCTTTCTTTTTCAAAAGGAGATATACTATACAACTTCCAATTTGGGTAGTTCTGATGCACATAATTATTGAAAGTGGAAAAATTAGTTTTATAAAGAATATAATGATTTTTATTATGATGAAATTCATCCCACTTGCATTTCAAACAAACCTGCAACATTTAAAATATATTTTTTAAAAACACGCTTATTAAAACATTGAATTACTCAGTGCTACACTTCACTTTGCAAACTCATTATGAAAATAACAACTATAGCCTTCAGGTTAAATAAGTTTTCAACAAAAAGTCTAGCAAATTATGTAATGTTATTAATTCCAATAGTACCCAAAAAATTGACAAAAAACAAAAGTAGTTTCATAATAATTAAAGAATTTCTTACTTTTTATATTGGGAATTTTTATTTATGTTCCATTTCAGTTAAGACACTCAAAAATATCTTGTTTTTCTGACTCTGTACACTAAGATCATGTGACCTTTTTGACATTTTTTAAGAAACCACATGCACCTGGGGTTGTGTTAAATGTCAGACCCTTATCTCTCTGTAAAACAAATTATCTAAATTCTTTCAACCTGTTGAAGGCATTTTAAACCACAGAAGAGGAGACAAAAATGTATTTCAATTGTTTTAAGGAAGTACATGGTCAAATATACCATGTTTTTCACACTCATACTAAAAAGTAGCCCCTAAAAATGTTTTTGCATGTTTTTAAGAATGCTTTTGAAACAAACTCTTCACTATTACAATGATGTATTAGCTACCTTTGCCTTGAATGCAATATAAGTCTACATTGGAGGAATATAAGTAAAGTACTTAGAGCAGAGTCTGATATCATATAAGCACTATCTATTACCTACCACTATTAGAAATCACTTTGTAATGCAATAAGCAACTAGTTGTTTATTGTGTTGTTTATGATAGTAGGAACTCAATTTTTTTTTTGGTTGCCAAATCATCAAGAATTACAAAACCAAGAATTATTTCTCTTTCATTCTATTCGTAGGGACGTATATTAACAGTAAGCAATCAAATGGGATTTATTCCACAAAAAAGCAACGTTTTGGTTATATATGTCAGTGGATTAGTAAAGAGAAAAGGCTTAAATGAATGCATTTGTATCTTCAGTTTCTATCCTTAACCAATTATACCTTGGCCATCACAACTTCCCCTATAGCTTCACCTTTCACCGTTCTAAAACTCTCACATTATTTCAGCTTTACCTCTGAGCCCTAACACAATATTTCCACTTGGACCAAAGACTTCAGACTCTACACATTCAAAACTATCATCCCTCTACATATAGCCCCTCGTTGATTCTTCTCTCTGAATTCTTTACCTTTTATAGGATATCCATTCCTGTCAGTTACTAAGAACTATTCACTTTTTTTGACTATCATTACTATCTCTGTTCAAGCCTCAGTGCACACTAGCATAGAACATTCCAATACCCTCCTTAGTGGTCACCCCCATTTTTTTCATTTTATTTTCTTCTTATTATTTATAATTTTTTGAGTGTAACTGACACACAATGTTATATTAGTTTCAGGTGTGTAACACAATAATTCAATTTCTCTATACATTATGCTTTGTTCACCACAAGTGTAGCTGCCATCTGTCATCATACAATACTATTACAGTATCATTGACTATATTCCCTATGCCATGCCTTGTATTCCTGTGCTTATTCATTCCATAACTGGAGGCCTATATTTCCCACTCCCCTTCAACCATTTTTCCTAACCCCACACTCTTCTTCCTCTAGCAATCATTAGTTTGTTCTATATATTTATAGGTCAGATTCTGCTTTTTGTTTACTCATTTGTTTTGTTTTTATATTCCACGAATGAGTGAAATGATATGGTATTTGTCTTTCTCTGCCTGACTTACCTTACTTAATACAATACCCTCTGGGTCCATCCATGTTGTCTCAAGTGAGATGACCTCATCCCTTTTTATGGCTGTGTAATATTCCATTGTACATTTTACCACTTTTTCTTTATCCATTCATCTATCAATGGATATTTAGGTTGCTTCTATATCTTGACTATTATAAACAATGCTGCAGTAAACACGGGTGCATATACCTCTTTGAATTAGTGTTTTCATTTTCTTTGGGTAAATAAACAGTAGTATAATTACTGATCATATGGTATTTCTGTTTTTAAGAGGAACCTTCCTACTATTTTCCACAGTGGCTTTATTAACTTACACCACCATCAGTGCATGAGGATTCCTTGTTCTCCACATCTTCACCAACACTTATTATTTTTTGTCTTTTTTATTTTAGCCATTCTGACAAGTGTAAGGTGCTATCCTATTGTGGTTTTGAATTGCATTTCCCTGATAGTCAGTGAGGTTCAGATCTTTTCATGTGTCTGTTGCTGACCATCCCATTTAATCTCTATTTCTCCTAATTTATCCTACATATTACTGCTAAGTTTATATTCCTAAGAAATAGTCTTTATCTCTTATTCTTCTGCTTATTTTTTTAAGGTTTGGTATGCTCATAGAATAAAATCAAAACTGCTTCATTTAGCATCCAACACCATCAATATCTTGGTCCTTTTGGATATTGGCCTGCCCTCTGGCCTAAGGGATCTGCTCCCATTTATTCACCTGATTTCCCTACCTTATGCTGTTCTGCCTCTACACCTCTGATTACTTAACTTCCTCCATAGCTCCGCTCCATTGCCAACAAGCCCATATCCTTCCCTAATTTCTTGATCCTGCAAAGCTCAATCAAAAGATATTCCAAGGGCACCTGGGTGGCTCAGTCAGTCGAGCATCCGACTCTCGGTTTCAGCTCAGGTAATGATCTCAGAGTTGTGAGATCAAGCCTCGTATCAGTCTCTACACTGGACATGGAGTTCACTTAAGATTCATTCTCTCCTTCTCCCTCTGTCCTTCCCCATAGCAACCTCTACAAAAAAAAAAAAAAAAAAGGTATTCCAATATTTGCCAGGAAGCCTTTCTGATACTTTCTTTCCCTCCAAAGCAATAATCCCTGCTTTCCTATCCTCTCATAGCACCTTGTAATAACAAAAACATCCTGCCTCTGCTATGGTTATTTATATTTCCAGTTCACCTCCTTTACTAAATTAATTATAGACAGGTTCCATTTTTGTCATTCCCTTCTTCCATTTGAATATAATGGGGGGGGAAATGCCCTCAAAGGTTTGCAGTATTACTCTATTCCAATTTTAGCCTATAATTAAAATACACAACATAACACAATTTAGCCTATAATTAAAATACACAATGCTTAATTATAATTATCCCTGGTCCATACACTGTTTTTCTCTAATAAGGAAAAATAACTCCTTATAGGTACCAGTAAGAATTGTTTTTAAACTAAGTCAAATTTAAAAAAAAAAACAAAAAAACAACTTGGGATTAATGCTTTTTCTGTATTAGAGGAGAAGGTAATGACCATGACTTCTTTTTCTATCTATACATCCATTTCCAATCATTAAGAAATGAATTAAGGGTGTGCCTGGGTGGCTCAGTAGACTAAGTGGCCAACTCTTGGTTTCAGCTCAGGTCATGATCTCATGGTAGGTGAGACAGAGTCCTATGACAGGCTCCACCCTCAGCAGAGAGTCTGCTTGAAGATTCTCTCCCTCTGCCCCTCCCCCTATTCATGCGAATGTGTGCGCGCTCTCTCTCTCTCTAAAATAAATAAATACATCTTTAAAAATAAATAAATAAAATATGTATTTCTAAAAAAAGAAATGAATTCAGGAATTTTTTTCTATTCATCAAAAATTAATTAATATAAACATGTAGTAAAAATCATCAGGATGTTTTCAACATTGTTTACTGAATTCCAAGTTTTACATAACTCAGGCTTATGCTATTTTATTTTTTTGCCAAAATTATAGTTTTTCCCCTAAAAGGGGCAGAAGTCCCCTTCCCCATCTATTTTGGCCTCCTTATTCGAGCCTTTAGCATCCAGCTCTCAGTAGTTCATAACCGCCCTCAAAAACTGTAGTCTTTAATAAATCAAATAAACCTTATAAATAACCAGAGATTTTTCCCTCAGGGTTAATATCATCATAACTTAATTTTTCCAATGCTTTTTCCCAGAGATAAAGACAGGAAAAGTCTACGCCTTATTAGGAAAGTGTGGGTGGCACCAACAATCAAAAACCTAAAAATCAGATGCATAGTTCTATAGTAAATCTGTAATTCTTAATCCAAAGATATCTGATTATCTTGAAATATCAGCAGGTTAACTAAAATATGAAAATCTATATAATTTAATTTTGCTCATTAATTTCATACTTAATATAAACCTTGAGGGAGGAGAATAAATAAGATTCAAATGAGATAAAAATGATCAGCTCTTTCATAGTCATTTGATGTTATAAAAATTATAGCTATATGGAATGTCAATGGAAAATATCATTACATGATGTGATGAAGACATAATAAAATTACCTGTGTCATATGACCTAATCAGTATTTTAGCTTTCTAAGGGAACTTATTTACCCATCTATTTGGAAGGAAGAAAAAATAAAAATAAAAAAGAGTACCACCCATCCCTCTCTAAAATAAACATCAAACACAAAAACTAACTCAAAATGGATTGTAGACCTAAATGTAAACACTGAAACTATAAAACTCTTAGAGGAAAATAAAGATCTATATCTTCATGACTTTGGATTAGGCAATGGTTTCTTAGATATGACACCAAAAGCAGAAGCAATCAGAGAAAAAAACAGATAGCTGAATCTCATCAACATTTCTGCCACTACCAGGTATTTATGGTTACCTAGGTAACTACTACCTCTGGTTACCCTTTGCTAAAATTTGGTTAATGGGTAGCTAAAGAAATGTAACTATTTTAACACTATCCTTTTTTTTTTTTTAAAGATTTTATTTTTTATTTATTTGGCAGGGAGAGATTACAAGCAGGCAGAGAGGCAGGCAGAGGGAGAGGGGGAAGCAGGCTCCCTGCTGAGCAGAGAGCCTGATGTGGGCTCGATCCCAGGACCCTGAGATCATGACCGGAGCCGAAGGCAGAGGCTTTAACCCACTGAGCCACTCAGGCACCCCTATTTTAACACTATCCTAAGAGTAAACGTGACTTAAAAAATGAAATCTGGGGGCACCTGGGTGGATCAGTCAGTAAGTGTCTGCCTTTGGCTCAGGTCATGATCCCAGGGTCCTGGAATCAAGCCCCACACTGGGCTCCCTGCTCTGCGGGGAGCCTGCTTCTCCCTCTCCCTCTGCCTGTTGCTCCTCCTACTTGCGCTCTCTTCTTTCCCTCTCTCTGTCAAATAAATTTCTTAAATCATTAAAAAAATTTTTTTAATGAAATCTGGAAATTTTTGGAAGTCATTTACCAGAGATGTTTCACAATATAATTTTATTATAAATTCTCAAGAATAGTCTGCCGTCTTTGAAGATCAGTTGATATATGTTCAGTTAAACATGAAAACTGCTTTACTATTCCAATATAAAAATTGAATTAGGAAAATAGATCTGCTATACACATACAAAAATCATATGTAATCTAAATCCCAACAGGAATGACCACTGAATTGACTTTAGGGGCACTTATTTCCAATTAACATAGAAAACTGAGATGCTACTCTAAGCAGTTGTAGTTTACCAGGTTTTGGACCATCAAGGTATCAGCTCCCCTCCATTAGTTTAGAGATCAAATATATAATACAATTTATTTTTTTTATTTTATTATGTTAGTCACCATACAGTACATCATTTGATGTGGTACAGTTTAGAAAGGGTGATATTATGAAGTTATTATGACTTTTTAAGTAAAGAGTTACTCCTAATGTTTCTATTACTATTATTTATTTAACTAGACACTCAATCCTATTCCAGATAGTATATGCTCATAAGGATTCAGAATTATTTTAAAAAGAATCATCAGCCTTTAACTGCATTTATATAGACTCACTAAAAAAAGAAAAGCCCTTGAGTGTTTCTTATATTTCTTGGCTCAAATAATATAGTTACCATGGTTTATCAGGCAACATGGAAAGTAAGAGGAAAAAGTATAAATAGAAATAACAGGTGTGAAAGAAAAAAAAAAAGAAATAACAGGTGTGTCTGGGTGGCTCAGCTGCTAAGTGTCTGCATTCGGCTATGGTCATGATCCCAGGGTCCTGGGCTCTAGCCCCACATCGGGCTCCCTGCTTGGTGGGAAGTCTGCTTTTCCCTCTCTCACTCCCCCACTTGCGTTCCTCTTCTGCTATGTCTCTCTCTGTTAAATAAATAAATAAAATCTTAAAAAAAAAAAAGGTATAAGAGACTTCAGGGTGCCTAGGTGCCACTGAGTCACCCAGGCACCCCGGAACTATAATAGCTTATAAAGGGAGCTATTAAGATAGCTTAATTGATTAATATACGTACCTTGCTGAGCTAAAGTTGATCTCAGCATCCCAGTCTTTGACCAGATTTTTATTTGCCCATCTTCTCCAACTACAAAGAGAAAAAATAATTGATATTTTTATCTATAGAAAATAAATTTAAACATTAAATTTGCATATAAAAATCAGTATATCTATATTAATACATATTTAAAATTCAGACACAATTTACTCATTAAATGACAGTGCTTCATAACTGTAAAATTCAATTGAAATTGGGGCACCTGGGTGGCTCAGTGGGTTAAAGCCTCTGCCTTCAGCTCAGGTCATGATCTCAGGGTCCTGGGATCAAGCCCCACATCAGGCTCTCTGCTCAGTAGGGAGCCTGCTTCCCCCTCTCTCTCTGCCTGCCTCTTTGCCTACTTGTGATCTCTCTCTCTGTCAAATAAATAAGTAAAATCTTTTTTAAAAAATTTAATTGAAATTGCTTTGAAAAAATTTTATCAGAGTTGCCTAATTTCTGTGCCAAAAATTTTTACTTTTTCCTTTAATCTTAGATTTATGAATATATTATTCAAATAATGCTTTCATTTTCACTGAAATCTCCATCCTAGAATTCCAAGAAAAGTGCTTTCAGTGCAAGAAGAGTTACAAGCAAATTACAGTGAGTTGGGGACTGAATGGAGTGAAGTAGTAGACTTTTCTTTTGAACAGCTTGCTTAAAAGAAGAAAGAATTCTCTAGAGAGAATCATTTGTTAAAGGCAGGATTTTTATTTCATTCTTCTCAATTTTCAAGATGGATGACATGTGAACACATTTATATGCTGAAAAAGAAACCACTGGAAAAGGACAACTTGAAAAAAGAGGCAGGAGAGGAAACAACTCACTGAAAAATGTCCTAAAGAAAGTCCAAGGGATAGGTTAGTGGTTTGATTACGTATCCATAAACTCTTTGTTATTCCTCCTTTTGATAGGTGGAGCTTAATTTCTCTCTTCTTTGGGCTATATTTAGTGACTCGCTTCTAATAGGATATAGTAGAGATAATGGAGTATGACTTCCAAGGATGGGTTACAAAATATATTGTACCTATCATTTTTCTCTCTCTTGGATCAATCCCTTGTGAAGCCTGCCATTATGTCGTTAGAACATTCAAGCAGCCCTATGGAGAATCCCTTGTGGTGAGAACTAAGGCCTCCTGCCAATAGTCAGAGAGGAACTAAGACCTCTTGGCAAGAGCATATGAGTGAGCCATCTTGGAAGCAGAACCTCCAGCCCCTATCAAGTCTTCACATGACTGCAGCCCTGTCCAACATCTTGAGTCTGAGACAAAACCACCCAGCTAAATTAAATTGGTCCCTGTCCCATAGAAACTATGAGATAATACATGTTTATTATCTTAAGCCATTACCTTTTGGGGTAATTTTTTAGACAACATTAGATAACTAATAGCATAGATGAAGATGAGAATACTTATGAGAATAGGGCAGGAGAATGGGGGGTAAAGGTCAGTTAAATATTTTGAATTTTAAAATTTTAAAGAATTACAACTTTTTTTACCCCATAATTGAACATTTCAAAATCCTTGACAAAATATTCTCTGTAAGTTATATATGAAATCTAGTAATTAATATGACATTCTGAATTATAACATTATCTAGCAGCCTAGTTCAATGCGGTGCCAATTATTTGGTCTTGGACAATGAAAGACACTATTACTAAATAAAATATTCTGATTCTGTGAAAAGTTTCTTTTAAAAATTCATTTAAAACATTTTTGTAGACAACATACCATACCTGTAACTAACGCTGTTCCTTCATAATTCCATCTTCCTGCAAGAACTGCTCCACAGTGTGCTTCTACACTTTTTTCCACTCTTCCTAACTTAGAAATCAGATGAAATTTACCTAAAAGAAATTAAACTTGAGAAATCTATTTGAATTTACTCAATCAATAATTATCTGTTGAACAGGTACCTACTCCTAGACTAGTTAGCACAGTGCTAGGCACTGGAGATATAAGGACAAATAATATTCCTACTCAAATAAAAGTTCCTGCTCCCAAAGAAAAAACAATTCTATTGGAAGATAGGCACAAAATTTATAAAAAAATTATAAAGCCTTGAAACAAATGGTGTAATAGAAGTATGTATATGATGCTATGATAGATGAGAGGGACAATAAAACTCTACTGGGATATGGTCAAAGAGGGCCAAGAGAAATGTCAAGAAAGTCTTCCAATTAAACAGAGTTTTGTGGTCCTGCTTTCCCCCTCCACCCCTTTTTGCAGGCTATAGAAAAGCTGGAAAAGGTATAGAGGACAGGAACCAGGACAGTTAAAAGGTGTTAAAAAAAAAATAAACTGAAGGGCCACGTGGGTTAAAGCCTCTGCCTTCGGCTCAGGTCATGATCTCAGGGTCCTGGGATTGAGCCCTGCAGTGGGTTCTCTGCTCAGCAGGGAGCCTGCTTCCTCCTCTCTCTCTCTGTGATAGATAGATAGATAGATAGATAGATAGATAGATAGATAGATAGATAATAAATAAACAAATCTTTAAAATAAACTGAGGCAGGGGCACTGGTGTGGCTCAGTCTGTTAAGTATCCGACTCTTGATTTCAGCTCAGGTCACGATCTCCAGGTAATAAGATTGGGCTCCATTCTGGGCACAGAGTCTGTTAAGATTCTCTTTCTCTTCCCCTCCTCCCCACCTCTCATTTAAAAAAAAAAAAAGAAAAAAGATTCTCTCCTTCCTTCTGCCCCTCCCCTCTTCTCTCCCTCTCTAAAAATAAAAAAAAAAAACAAAAAACTGAAGCCTAACAAAAAATTTTAAGAGTTTATTTGAGCAAAAATCTTCCAAATGGGTGGTCCTAAGCCAAAAGTGGTAAAGAATGTTTCACCAACAGGAGCCAAGGAAAAGACTTTTTAGAGAAAAGGTAGAAGCAAAGTAAGGAAATTATTGACTGGCTATAGCCTATGGCCTAGTTGGCTGTTTGTGACTGGTTATCCTTAGGTTTTAATTTCAAAACCCTGAGGTGTTTACAGACAGATTTTGGTTTGCTCATGCTGGCCAAAGGCACAGAGCTACCTATGTTTAACGGTCTTGTTGTTTAATTAACAATTAATAATTCCAAATTTTAAAATACCTGCCTCATACGATTTTACATTGTGCCAGGCACTAGCTAGACAAAAAAGAGCAGGCTACCTGATTGCTATTCTCAAAAAGTTCACACATATATAGGTAAAAAGTACAACTTTTTAAACTTACAACTTTAAAGTACCTAAGAGATGTCAAGGGGACAAATCAACTGTGCAAAGAAAAAAGTACTGCAGAAAGCTGAGAAAAAGGGGTACCCACATGGCTCCATCAGTGCCTTCAACTTGGGTCATGATCTCAGTGTCTTGGGATTGAACCCCCAGTCGGGCTCCCTGTTCAGTGGGGAGCCTGCTTTTCCCTCTATCTGCCACTCCCCCTGCTTGTCTCTCTCTTGCTGACAAATAAATAAAT
>CM053603.1:95657163-95709197 GCA_028646535.1 Procyon lotor
GGGATAGGGTGGCTGGGTTGTGGACATTGGGGAGGATATGTGCTATGGTAAGTGCTGTGAAATGTGTGAGCCTGACGATTCACAGGCATGTACTCTGGGGCAAATAATACATTACATAGTTAATAAAAGAAAAAAAAAGAAAGCTGAGAGAAGATCATGAAATAATGTGGGTTTGAATAATCATGAAATCTAGTAATACACAGCTCATAATAATTAATTTAATTAAGTACAGTAATACTAGAAACTTCCTCTAAATCTATCAATCATCTATCTTGCAGTAAAAAAAAAAAATCACATGGCTAATCAAATTTTGAATTCAGAGAATTTACTTTGAATACACTTTTAATTGAAGGCTTTTCAAGACTGTCCTAATATTAACAATTCACAAAAAATATATCTAAGTCTGGGGCACCAGGGTGACTCAGTCAGTTAAGCGTTTGCCTCTGTCTCACATCATGATCCTGGGGTCCTATGATCAAGCCCCCCAAAGGGCTCCCTGTTCAGTGTGGGGACGTATGCTTCTTCCTCTGCCTCCCTCTGCTCATGCTCTCTCTCAAATAAATGAATAAAATCTTAAAATAAATACCTATATATCTATATATCTAAGTCAGATGCTTGAGATGGCTTTAAAACAGTTCTCCAGGAAACTCTAATACAGATGGCTTTGAAACATTTAACACCTAGCACCCTGTGGTTACTTCACTAACCATATACCCATTCTTGCCAGCAAAGTCATTCCCTTTTTTACACTGTGAGCATTATTTGCAGCTCTGTTACAGCATTTTTTATTGGGCTGTGATCTGTATCAGGGCAAGGGGACCATGTCTTAGTCATATTTTTATTTGCAATAGTGCTTTTACATAATCAGCACATGTTAAATTTGACCAACTAGGTAACCATCTCCTAACTAAAAAAAAAAAAAAAAAAAAAAAAGACTACGCTGACATTCTTTTTTTATCATTCCATCTAATAGCTCTCTTTTCTCATCGTTCATTTTCTAGGCCCTCTAAAATTCGCCACCCTTTTCCTTCATCTAACTTCATCTAAGCAGCAACTACTTTCCTCCATACCTTCCTTTTAACTTTATATTTATTGCTGGGTCATTTTTGAATGTAATAAGATTATTTTGAATTCCACTGTTATTATTTTCTTTATGAAACTAACTTGAAATTAATTGGGATATGCTTTTTTTTTTTTTTAAAGATTTTATTTATTTGACAGAGAGAAACACAGCGAGAGAGGGAACACAAGCAGAGGGAATGGTAGCGGGAGAAGCAGGCTTCCTGCCGAGCAGGGAGCCCGATTCAGGGCTCGATCCCAGGACTCTAGGATCATGACCTGAGCCGAAGGCAGCCGCTTAACGACTGAGCCACCCAGGCACCCTAAAAATTAACTTTTTAAAAAGGGGGGAATGTTATAAAAGAGAAGAAGAACAGAGCAATCATTAAAATTATATAAAACACATTTCTTAAAGTTAGAAATGCCTTATGAAATGTCCATGGAAACATGAAAGGGTTTGGAATAGGGTGTTAGGAAAAAGGACACATGCGCACTTTTGCAGACTGCTTAATAGCAGAAATGATTTGGCAGATGGTTGCAAAAAGCCAGAGATCTATAACCAACCACCAAATTATGATAAAAGAAATGAACACACAAATTCTTTTTAAAGTGGGATTTTTAAATGAGCATATTAATAAGAAAATAAGGGGGCGGGGGGGACACCTGGGTGGCTTAGTTGGTTGGGCAACTGCCTTCGGCTCAGGTCATGGTCCCGGTGTCCCGGGATCAAGTCCCGCATCAGGCTCCCAGCTCCACTGGGAGACTGCTTCTCCCTCTGACCTTCTCCCCCTCATGCTTTCTCTCACTCTCTCGCAATAAATGAATGAATGAATGAATGAATGAACGAACGAACGAACAAACAAATAAAATAAATAGGGGCGCCTGGGTGGCTCAGTCGTTAACCGTCTGCCTTCGGCTCAGGTCATGATCCCAGGGTCCTGGGATCGATCGAGCCCCGCATCCGGCTCCCTGCTCAGCGGGAAGCCTGCTTCTCCCGCTACCATTCCCCCTGCTTCTGTTCCCTCTCTCGCTGTTTCTCTCTGTCAAATAAAAGAAAAAAAAATTTTTTTTAATTTAAAAATAAATGTTTAAAAGATATACATTAAAAAAATAAGGGAATTATTTTTAAGATATCTAATACAATGTATTTAAAAAATCATCTTTCAGGGGCGCCTGGGTGGCTCAGTGGGTTAAAGCCTCTCCCTTTAGCTCAGGCCATGATCTCAGGTCCTGGGATCGAGCCTCGAATCGGGCTTTCTGCTCAGTGGTGAGCCTGCTTCCCCCTGTCTCTGTCTGCCTCTCTGCCTACTTGTGATCTCTCTCTGTCAAATAAATAAATAAAATCTTTAAAAAAAAAAAAATCACCTTTCAGTAAATATAATTTAAGGAGTATTTAACAGCTTTACAAAAGATTTTAAACCAGAATTCCCCTAATGCATTTTACATAATTCAATTCTTTTTTAAGTGTAAATCTTTGAATACATTGTCAAATATCTCCTCTAAAAAGTAGTATACAGCTGCATGAAATATTCAAAAAGTAGTAATGTTGGGGAAAATTATTGGTAAGACAAAACACTTGGCAAAAGCCTGCCTTACGTATTTAAGGATCTGCCACCAAATCTCAGGGATCTCTTTTAGAATGTTACCACTACACTGGAGAGGGAGGTGGTATGATGAAGAAACCCTGGAAGAGTAAGAAGAACAAACTCAAAAATTAATACACTTCTCTGCCAACATTGAAGGAGAAAAATCTAGAGGAGAAAGTTGGTGGCAACTAGAAAAGAAAAACTCCTAAACAGTAAATTAAAGTCCGAAGAAAAATTTTTTTAAGAATTGGGTTAACATTATACGAAATGAAAAAGTCCTAAAGATCTACTATACAATATTGTGCTTATAGTTAACAATACTACACTGTATATTTAAAAACTTGTTAACAGGGTAGATCTCATGTTATGTATTTTTTGAACCAGAATAGTATTAAGTATTGGGTTAACAAATAATATAGTTCTGATAATATAAAACAACTTCAAATGTTTATCTGACAGAAAAGCCCTTGACCACCTCCCATTGACAACTACTTTCTTCATTCTTGAACATTTCATTTTTATCTCCAGATGCTTTTTTCTATCTTATCCTTCCATTTCTTTTCTTTGATCTATTATACTTCTCCCTCTCTTTCACAAGCCCAGATACTACTCATTCTAGCTTAGAAGAAAATACTGAACTACTCTGCTTTGGTTCTCACTTCTTCCTACATCTAGCTGTGGCATGTAATGTTATTTGTTTTACTATAGAGTAAACCTAAAAATAAAATTAAACATTATAGTTTCTGAAGAGTCATAATATGGTTATATTTATAGATTTATATAAATCTCACACATTTATCTTTCAAGTTACATTTTTACATTAAAATATTTTCCCTCACAGAAAGTATTTTCTCTAAAACCAATCTGAAGTAGACTCAAGCAATTATTCTTTAGCTGAGTATAATTAAGTGATCTTTTAAAAGATATATATGTATGTATGTATTTATTCATTTATTTTTATTAACATATAATGTATTATTTACCCCAGGAGTACAGGTCTGTGAATCATCAGGCTTACACATTTCATAGCACTCACCATAGCACATACCCTCCCCAATGTCCATAATAATTAAGTGATCTTAATTCAGAGAAACACTCAGACAACAGAAATTATCAAGACTAATTATATTTATTGCCCATATTCATCAGATAAAAAGTTAATTCTTATATACTACTGAGTTTAAAAAGGAAAATGCAAATAAAATATATGGTATATCACCTTCTATATAATACAAAAGGTAAAATGAGAAATATGCATGTATCTGTTTACTTTGCCAAAAGAAACAGATAAACCAGAACCAAAGAGATTGTTTACCTACAGGGAGTAAACAGAAACAAGGAATATGGGTTTGGGTGTGTAGCAATAGTGACATTGCTCTGAGTATGCTTTTTTTTTTTAAGATTTTATTTATTCAATTTAGAGAGAGAGAGAGACAGAGAGAGAGCACGAGCAGGGGAGAGAGGCAGAGGAAGATGCAAACTCCCTGCTGAGCTGGGAGCCAAACATGGGGCTTGATCCCAGAACCTTGGGATCACGATCTGAGCCAAAGGCAGATGCTTAACCATCTGAACCACCCAGGCACCCCTGAGTATGCTTTTTTAATATAATTTTGTCTTTGTGGAACCATCAATGTTACTGTTTTACATATTCAAAAGATAATCAAATCAACAAGGATGGGGGAGAATGGAAACCTTAAATAGAAAACACAAATAATACATTTAACTACATTCTAAGTGAATAACATAACAGTTAAGGAAGGGGGAAATGCAAGTAACTTTTGAACACAGGACTTTAACTCTTAATATTCATTATAAAAATCAAAAGTAAACAAATATTAAACTCTAGTTTTTTGCAGTAGTAAAGATTAGCCATTCTGAAACAACCTACTTTGTATTGCAGAATTGAGCAAATAAGTAAATATATTTGAGAATAATGGGAACCAGGCTCACTCACTGTTTCCAAGTATGGAAAAAAGAGACTGGAATTAACACTGTAATGTTTAATTGGTGGCATCAGAATGAACTCATGATTTTTAGTATGGAAAGGAAGGAAGGAGAAGAGGTAGAAAGGAAAAGGAAGAAAACAGAGGGAAGGACAGGAAAAAGAGAAAAAGAAATAGCTGTAGATATGTATGTTTTTTAATATACATTTATATTCCTATTTCTTAGCTCTCTGAAAGGACCTTGAAGCAAACACACCTCATTGAAATGAGCTTGCTAGCACTCTCATCTTGTTTTTAAAATACCAGAAAACACCAAGAAAAGAACAGGTCTCCTTGGAAAAATGGATGATTTGGGGGGCTGGATTGGGAAAGTAAAAGATAAGACTGAAACACCTTGTGTCAGCAAAAGAAGTGCTCAAAAAATGATGAGGAAACATTATCCCACCCCCCACACCAAATTCACTGGAGCTGGCTTGATGGGGTTCCACTAGCCAAATCTGGGACAATATTCACAACAAAATCAAAAATTACAGTAATAAAATAAGAAATAAAATAAAGAATCTATGAGTCTAATCTGACATAAGTAAAAAAATTAATGGGTAGGAGAGGAGAGGTTCTTCTTTGCAGCAGAATACCAACTAATCAATATGGAGGGAATTATGGAATTAAAAAAAATCACCATTTGGCAACCATCAGAGTAATAAATGATTCAGCTGAATATCAACAATAGATGCTGAAACAGTAGGTGGAATTTTAAGGAGGAAGAGAATATTTTTACATAGTCTGAAAGTGTCTTTCACTTTCAGATTATAATTCACAAATTATTTATTAAAAGGTAAAAATAGTAACTTCACAGTGGATTGCTATAGTGAATACAACCTTTCAAAGTAATCAAAATTAACATCACCAATAATGGATCAAACCAGCATCATGAATCTCTAAATCTGCTACCCTAATTATTGCTGCTAAAAAATGTGTGTACACTGAATCTAATTATGAGGAAATATCAGACAAACACAAATTGAGGGACATTCTATGAAGAAAAAACAGAATTGTATTCTTCAAAACTGTTAAGATCATAAAAGACTGAGGATTAAACTCTAGATTAAAGGAGGTTAGAGAGATATGACAAAAGCAATGTGTTACTCTGTACCAGAAAAAAACAAATTTCTATAAAAGATGTTATTAGGGCAATTATTAAAATTTGAATATTAACTATATATTTAATTTAACCATCAATGTTAAATTCCCTGATTTTGATCAATGTATTGTGGTTATATAACAGAAAATCCTCGTTCTTGGGAAATGCACTGAAGTATTTATGGTAAAAGGCGCATGTCCCACATCTATAAATGACCCTTAAATACTTGGGGGGGGAGTGTGTGTGGGGGGGTGTGTGTGTAGTGAAGTGGGGGAGAGAGAGAGAGAAAGCCAATGATAAAGTATATGGGACATAATGTTAACAGGAAATGAATTTGGATAAAGGATATGCAGGAGTTATTTCTACAATTCTTACAACCTTTCTGCAAATGTGAAATTACATCAAAATTAAAAGTTGTTTTTTTTTTTTAAAAAGCCAACCCTTCATTTTATCATCTGAGGTAAGCCAAATTCTAGCATTGGTTCAGAGTCAATCTTCTAAGTCCAATTGCTTTCACACGATATCTCCTTTAATCAAGATTCAGAAAAACAAGGTTAAAAAAACCTATCATAAGTTCTGTCTGAAAAAGAAGTGAAATCTGATTTGATACCTTGCCATAACATCCCTTCCCTGTTCTTGTTACAAAAGCCCTCTTCTCTTTCTCTTTCCTTTTCCTTGGTGGCCTGAGGCCTGCTGTGTTCAATAAGTGTCCTATTCCCTTGACTAAAGCGATTCTTTCATCAGCACATGACACAAGCTTCCCAGGACTCTATCTGCAACTTGTCTGCAAGAGATACTGAGGAAGAACTCTCTCTGCTGACATTTCTTCTCTAGGATGAGCCTTGGGCTACTGGCTGCAATCATGCTAACCTTGTGGGTTAGAGCCATCTCTTAGAGCCCATCTAAGAGATGGTAACATCAGGGGCCTATTGCAGCTGTGCTTAAAGATCCACCTCTAGAGTTAGGTGAACCAAAAAACTCCATTTGTGCATAAGTTCGTCAAGTTAAGTTTCCATTACTTTTGATGACTGTATTTTTAATTGACACAGTAGGTAAAGTGTAATACAGACAAAAGCAGTTCAAGTTATTTCAATGAAAATAAAAACATTTCCTTAAAAAGTAAAAAATCATGCTTTTTACTCACCAGTAATAAAGCTACAGTCAAATTAAATAAATCTCCAACTCTGTGGAGTGGAAATTAACATGTACTAGAAAATAAACAATATTAAATAGCTTACTAACGTTGCATTGTGCCTATTACTTTTTCTGTGTGTCCATATTTTTTTTAGTGTGGTTATGTTTTAAAGTTAAATTTGAAACCAAAACTGATAACAGCTTAACAACTATTTTCAGTGAGATCACAGAAAAAGTAAAGCTGAAAGCTCAGATCAACTCCCGCGATACGCCAGCTTTACTTTCTCCCATGACACATACATATACACAAAGCAAATGACTACAAAGAATATGGATTAACTGTGTAGATAGAGGTATGCAGATCTACAAATATCAGCTCTGTAAAACAACTAAAAGCATAAGTCACACTAATATGTCTTTTAAATACAAAGATGAGCATATAACATTTATTAAAAACTTACCATCAGAACTTGTGAGCACAAAGCTTTCTGCTTGAGTTTGTTTCTTTACGCCTAAACTTTTTGGAAACCAGTGAAGATCTATGGGGTAAATATCATCAGGAAGCTTTACTATTTGACTTGTTTCACTGGTTAACAAGTTCCACTTCACTATCTGGTGATCATCACTACATGAATACAGTTCTTCAGCAGTAGTCCAGCCCACACAGCTTACTAATTCTTGATGTATCACCATGTTAAGGAGACATAAACACACACAAAAACCTTAAATCTTAATAACATAATCTGCAGATGCAGATTATAAGAAAAAGATAAAATAGGGTCAAATGTTTCAAGCTTCTAAATATACTTTTCACTTCATGACTTTCATATTTTTTCCATATAGAGGAAAATAAGCATCTTTCAAGACAATTACAAGAAGAATGGAAAGCAAGAAATTCACATGCCAAAAGAGGAAAAAAAGAAAGATCTGACAACATGAAAAGTATTAGACTGTTACAAAAGATTCCATAAATAAAGCCAAAAGATACACAAAGACATCTAATAGATCAAAAGGTATGAAAGAATATACACTAAATTGTTGGGAGATAGGTAAGAAGAAAAGTGAACTATAATTTTTAAATCTACATAGATCTATATCAGAAGAAATATGTATTATTTTGACAAGTTAAAAAAATCAAGTGTTAAAAGAAGACCGAAATCTAACAGTAAAATATCTGCTTAAATTACACATTATAGTAACAATTTACCTAGAAAAAGCCCTACAGCTTATCTGTCAAAACTAAAATCTTACCAAACTTTTTGACATTAAATTCAGGAACCAATTCAATTATAATTTACTGCACCTACACGATGCATAGCACTGGATAAAATATGAACCCTAAAATTCCTACTTTATTTAACCCATTTTTTCGGTCTCTGATTTATCAGGAAGATTTCTATAAATTGAGGTGCTCAAGTAGCCCTCTGTTCCTCCATCAGAACAGGCTGCTTAAACTAGCAGAACTGTGTATATAGAGAAAAATTTCAGTTTGTCATTTAAGAGAAACCTTTCTCTTTCATATATGTGGGTATCTGTATTACCAGATCATTCCTAGTTGGGTTGTTTGTTCTCTTGCTATTATTGTATAATCCTTTTACTTCCTCCTCTTCTCACTAGTGCTTTTTATTGGCTTATCTGAGCAATCAATAAACTCCAAGGAAAAAGAAACAATGTGCTATAATTGTTCTGAAATATTCTAAGATTTAATACTTCAAAATGATAGATTAAGCAAATAACCAAAAAGGTAAAAGAGAAATTATAGGTAGATTTTAAGAGTCTGCAAAAATAGAAAACTAGGTAGCACTGGAATATTCAACATATAATCTAAACAAAAGGACCTGGATATCATGAGACCATTACTGAAAAAATTGTTCCAATATAATTGCTGCAGTCTAAATGATGTTAGGTAAAACCTAACATTAAAAAGGGAGAATGTTAGATAAAACCAAGAAAGGAAGAAAATACACACACACCACACACCTTTCCAAAACAAAAAACATTAAGTTTATCCTTGTATAAATTGCTGTAAGTGCACATCGGATGTGTATGATGTATCTTCAACCTAATAGATCAACTAAGAATATGGGAGAAATGAGGGGACTGACAGATTAAGAAAGTTTAAAAAACTGTTATTCTTCAGCTTGAAAAGGTAAAAGCAGACAACAGACAATCAAAATCTTTAAGACTGTATGCATATGGCATGAACTCTTGAGGGAACACTTTGAAAAGATAGTAAAAAGGATTTAAGAAGAAATCAAAGGAATTATATCTTCACTCAACAGGTAAAACAAGTAGGACAGTATAAATTTAAAAAATTTGATCAAATGTCTAAACAGTGCTTTCCTACCTCTGATGAAAGACCACATTTTTCTCTTTCAAATCTAAATTTTGTAAGATAAAATAAAAATGAATTATTAGAAAAATGATCCTATATTTGGGTGTTATGACAATGTCAAATTGCTACAAAAGCTTCTTACCTCTTACTAATTTCTGTACTTATCCCTTGACAGGCCTGTAATAGTCTACAGTTGATTCTTATAGAAGCACCAATCTAACTAAGAATCAAAGTAGAGAGACCTGTCATATTTTCCTGACACATAATTGAGTATTCTTGCTAACAAAATATAGGGTCACACATTTGAGAAAATATTTATAATCACTACCTTCCCACATGAAATAATAAAGGTCCGACTGCTTGGACTTCCCCAGCTTATCCTCCACTTTATCATCAGTATGAAGAAATGTAGCAGAACTCAGTGAAAACATACTAAATCACACTAGCAAAGAAGTTACTTGGTTAAAAAAAAAAAAGCCACCCTTTAAGATTCTACTAGACTAACAAAAACTGTGTTTTATGTACTTAAGCACAGTACTTAAATAGAGTAAGAAAAATGTCAATAAGAATTTGAAAGTAAGATTCAGAGCAAATAGTTTGCTTTGGAAAATTACCTGCAACACATGATCTCAAATATTTCAAAAACAATTTAGCTAAATTACCATTAAAAGAATGAAAAAAATCCACTCTTTAACTAGAATACAAAATAGAAAACTTTTAACAATAGATGATCACAGTAAGGTTTATAAGTATCAAAAGGATATGTTTTGGTTCTTTTAAAAGAGATATCTTCAGTCTCATGTCTCCACTTTCAGCAAAATTTTAAAATGCAACTTGATTGTATTCACTGTAAAAATAAAAGTTGGGGGAAAATATAAAATCTGAATTAAAAACAAATACATGTACACAAAATAATAAAAGCAAACAAAACATTTTAGCCCTCCAAGGACATTAAAACACCTTTAATACTGTTGGCATCAAATACATGGAAAGAGGAAGGAAACTAGTCAGTATGATAATCCTGCCAAGGAGTGACTGGAAGCCTTGAGTTGGGACTCCAGATGTCCTCAAAAACCTGTGTGAAACAGTTCTACAAGTAGAGACCACCACTAATTCTGAGTAGGGAAATAATTTCCTAAGGCCAAATCAAAAGACTCTGTAAACTGGGAACCCCTTAATGGCAGATCATTATTGGTCCTATTGAATGGTACATTAGAATAAATTCCCAAGGTCTAATCAAGGGATCAAGGCCTTAATTTTAATGGCCTCAATTCTGGACCCCACATGTGACTATTATGACATCATCAATCTGAAGTTTACATTCTGTTAGAGGTAGATACACTGCCCAACAGTTATGGTTGCCATAGTGGCAATGAGAAAAATAAGTGAGTTATTTAAGGAAGAGGTAATAAATCTCTTATAAAAGTTATATAAAAATCACAACGTAATTGCCAAATAAAAATACGGAAAAAGAAGAAAAATACTCCCCCAAACAACCTTATCATCAGAAGATATAAATCAAATGGAGTTTTCTCAAAAAATTAAAAATAGAACTACCCTATAATCCAATAATCACTCTACTGGGTATTTACCCAAAGAATACAAAAACACTAATTCAAAAGGAAATATGTATCCCTATGTTTATTGTACCATTATTTACAATAGCCAAATTATGGAAGCATCCCAAGTGTAAATTGATGGATGAATAAAGAAGAGGTGGTATATGTGTATATATACGCATGTATGTGTATATATATATATGTAATAGAATATTAATCATCCATAAAAAAGAATGAATTCTTGCCATTTGCAACTAGAGAGTATTATGCTAAGTGTAGTAAGTCAGAGAAAGACAAATGCCATATGATCTCACTCATATGTGGAATTTAAGAAACAAAGAAAAAAGGAGAGAGAGAGAAATCAAGAAATAGATTCTTGGGCACCTGGGTGGCTCAGTGGTTAAAGCTTCTACCTCCAGCTCAGATCATGATCCCAGGGTCCTGGGATCAAGGCCCGAATCGGACTCTCTGCTCAGCAGGGAGCCTGCTTCCCCCTCTCTCTCTGCCTGCCTCTCTGCCTGCTTGTGATCTCTCTCTCTCTCTGTCAAATAAATAAATAAAATATTAAAAAAAAAAAACAGATTCTTAACTATAAAGAACAAACATGATTATGGGGGGTGGGGGGTGTGTGTGCGAAATAGGTGATAAGGATTAAAGAGTACACTTACCATGATGACCAATGAGTAATGTACGGAATTGTAGAATCACTATATTGTATACCTGAAACTAATATAACCCTATATGTTAACTATGCTGGAATGAAAATAAAAAACTTAAATACATGTATATAAATTGGGACGCCTGGTAGCTCAGTCAGTTAAGCATCTGACTCTTGATTTAGCTCAGGTAATGATTTCAGAGTTCTGAGATCCAACCCCAGGTGGAGCTCCGAGCTCAGTGGGGAATTTGCTTGAGATTCTTTCCTTTTTCCTCTGCCCCTTCCCCACTCCCCCCCACCCCGCCACTGCTCAAGCACACCCACGTGTGCTCTCTTTCTCTCTCTAAAATAAATAAATAAATCTTTTTTTTTTTAACTACCCTTAGGGCTCCAGGGGGCTCAGTCGGTTAGTAGCCGAATCTTGATTTTAGCTCAGATCATGATTTCAGGGTCCTGGGATTGAGCCCAGCATCAGACTCCCCACTCAGTGAGAAGAAGTCTGCTTATCTCCCCTCCCTCGGCCCCCTACCCTGCTCATTCTCTCAAGTAAATAAATAAATCTTTTTAAAAAATTTTTAAAGATAAATTACTCATATATATTTATAACTCATATATATAACTCATATATATTTATTTATATAAACCAAGAAAACTATTAAATTGTCTGAACCTAATTTATAGTTACAGAATTCTTTCTGAGTAATATCACTAACCTAAAAAGAAAAAAAACAAATGAAAGTGGAATTAAAGGAAAAAATACCTCTTTGCCCAGTAGAAAATTACTGCTAACTACATCAAAGGAGCTGCTGAGTATAGATAAGTATTCGGTGAACCTCCTTTAGACAATCTCTCATTCTCCCAAATCCAAGAAGACTTTTAGATCAGCAAAGTGCTAAATACAGCTATATTTCAAAGCACCTTTTTCACTTATTCTACTCATAAATTTGATAGATTGGGTGGGGGTAGCGACTGTTAAAACCACAAAAAAAAATCTGAAGTTTTATGGTCAACCAATATGCAACTAGTGTCAGAAACACTTCTCTTCTGGTTATTTCACTTAGGGAGATTTCTGTTCTTCAGAAGTATGAATCTATGTTTAGCAGCCAGAGCAAGGATTATGCTCTCTCCCAGGCACACTTCCAGCGCTTACTTTTTGGTCCTTGGGAGCACCTTTAGCACATTTCTCAAAACTCCTTCCTCCCTTCCATCAGATCTTCTCTAATTATAGGGGAGGAAAAAGAGCAAAAGTACTTAAAAAATGCTTTTTCACAATAATTCAAATTCACCAAGCTTATAAGGATTTTTAAACAATAAAGACAAATTGGTGCTTCTGGAAATGACAACATAATAGATAAGAAAATAAATGTAAAATTTGATTATATACGATTGTAATCAGAAACTTAAAAGATCTTTGGCAAAGGCATGATGTATCCTACATCAGAATACCTCAAATTGCTGAAAACCTTGACAATTAGGAATAATTCCTCACCAAAGAAATTATAATACCGTGTAAACAGTAAAGGCAGTATGGTTTTGATAAGAAAGGTATCTGCAACCATGCAGAAACCTGGTGCCAAGGAATCAGAGCACAGCATTCCAACACCGGGAAGATTCTCCCTTGCTCAAATAGATTTTCCCCCATATATCCTATTTAGCTGAGATCATTTGCATGAAGGATAGTGTGCATTCTGATATGAGACTGGATAGGAGAATAAGGGAAAAGAAGTATTAGAGCATAGCCAATTTGGGGAAGTACAAAGCTGCCTGAGGACAGTCACCAAGGATCTGACCAGTCAGTAGTATTTGGGGAGAGAGAGTAGCTGGGGTGGGGGAGATAATAGTAAGACAATCTCTACAGTATAGCTAACTTGATCTATTTTACAATTTTATATGGGAAAATGATGGGAGGAACTATACCTTTGCCACTATAAATCATTGATAAATGTTTTTGGTCCAGTGCTCGCTTCGGCAGCACATATACTAAAATTGGAACGATACAGAGAAGATTAGCATGTCCCCTGCGCAAGGATGACACGCAAAAGTTTTTGGTCCAGTATAGGTCAACATTTGTTGACCTATATTTTTCTTAAGAAAAACATTTTTCTTAAGAAGAAAAAATATAAGGGATGCCTGGGTGACTCAGTTCGTTAAGTATCTGTCTTCACCTCAGGTCATGATCCCATAGTCCTGGGATCAAGTCATGTATCAGGCTCCTGGCTCAGCTGGGAGCCTGCTTCTCCCTCTCCCTCTGCCTCTGCCTGCCACTCTCCCTGCTTGTGCTCTCTCCCTCTCTCTCTACCAAATAAATAAATAAAATCTTAAAAAAAAAAAAAACCCTAAAATTCAGATTGGAGTTTTTAATAGTCATTTTGTTATGTGTCAATTATACCAGATTTTGAGAGGGAATGTAGACACTGATAATGATAAGGTAGGTTAAGACTGTGAAAGTGGGTATATGAGGTGGAGCTAAGAGGCCAGGGAATGGAATGGAATGATTTGTGGATATTAAATCACTGAGAATAAATGACAATAATAGTAGTAGGGGATAAAGACAGCTAGTCAGGTGCTAAAATATTCATTGCATGAGGAAAAATTACAAAGAGATCTGCAACTAACTGCAAAAAGGATAGAAATGGTTTAATCTGGTAGGATTTGTTTAAAGGGACTAGGGAATTATAAAGAGGAAGAGAAAGAGTATCAATTGTCCAGATACATCAGTGAGAAACAAGGCCTTTTGACACATGAGATTCTGGGAGGCAAACAGCCTCCACTTGAAGGGGCCACGGGGAAAGCAATTTCCTTAGAAAACAACCAGATTTAAGTTAGACTACCAAGGTAAAGGGATCATTCAGAGTAAAGGCAGGGAATGCAGATTTGGCCAATGACATACTGTGAGTCACGAAAGGTAGAATGGTAGGATTTAGATGGGGAGGAGTGAAGAGTTTGGGACAAATGGCAGGAAATGGTAGAAATGACTGGCGGTCCTCCAATATTCATTCATCCCTCCTTCTGTGGTAGAAAAAATCTGAATTTTTGCTGTACACCTGGTCACCTAGAATAAAACTGTTTCCCAGCTGCCCTGGAAACTAGCTGTGGCCACACAGGGCATTAACAATTCTGAAACCCATGTAGAGATAATTCAACATCATCAACCTAGTGGCCCAATCTGGGATTTATATTCTGTGGTTAACCACAACAGCAACATGATAAGTAAATGAGTTACCTAAGGAAGCCATCTTATTAACTCTTATAAAAGTTTTATGAATCACAACATAATTGACAAAAACTTGAAAATAAGAGTAACGCTCTCCATGCTATGTCATCAAAGCCATGCATGCAACAGCAACAAGATAGAAAGAGCCAAGATTCTTGACCTTGTGGAGAATCATATCAGTTTTGTACCACCTATTCCGTAACAGAAAATAAAGTTTTATCATGTGTAAATTACCATCATCAACAGCTAAACCCAATAATGAACTAAATGGGAACTACAGGGAATTAGGAGTCTTGAATATGGAGATTGGGTTAAACATGGATATAAGGCATGCTGGAATATTCCCAGTGGTCTCTCAAGGGAGGGTGGATAATCAATTTAAATTGTAGCCTACTTCCTGGAACTGGTCTCTTAGTTAGTTTGCAGTGTTGATGCAGTTTTGTAAGGGAAGAAGAGGCAATCTTCCTAATAGTACATGGAACTCTGTGGGATTCCTTTTCAACCTACTGGGGTGTTAGACTTTACTTCAATGGACAGTTTAGGAAGGAAAAGGAACTGCAGAGTTATAGAGGGAATAAATTTCACCAACCTTTTGTCTTAATTTTCCCAACCTTAAACTGTGGGCTCAGTTCTTGTTCCTACTCTATATTTACACTACTGCCATGGTGTTATCACCCAATTTCATGGCTTAATATAAATTCAAACATATTGACTACATAGTGACAACTTCCAATTTCACATCTCCAGTTCAGACCTCTCCAGCGAACCTGATTTTATATCTAACTGATTATTTGACAGCTCATCTAAATGTCTAATAGACATCTCAAACTTGAGATCCAGATCAAACCTCTGATCTTTCCTCTAACTTCACTCTTCTCACAGCCTTACCCATCTCAGCAAATGGTAATTCCTTTCTTCTGGTTGCATAGGCCAAGAATTAAAATTAGAATGATCACTGTCTCTTCTCTCACATCCCAAATCCAACTTCTAAAAATCAAAACTTTTACACTCTGTCTTCAGAATATCTGATTTTTGCCACCCCCACTGTTATGACCCCAGTTCAAGGTGCTATCATTTGTTAGCTTGGATATAATAGCTTCCCAATTGGCCTTTAAGCCCTCATGATCTATACTCACCACAGCAGCCAGAGTGACTGTTTTATTTTTTTAAAGATTTTATTTATTTATTTGACAGAGACAGTGAGAAAGGGAACACAAGCAAGGAGAGTGGGAGAGGGAGAAGCAGGCTTCCCATGGAGCAGGGAGCCCAATGCAGGGCTTGATCCCAGGACCCTGGGATCATGACCTGAGCCGAAGGCAGATGCTTAACGACTGAGCCACCCAGGCACCCCCAAAGTGACTGTTTTAAAAAAGATCATGGCACTTCTCTGCTCAAAACACTACAATGGCCTCCTATCTCACTCGAGTTAAAACAAAGTTCTTGCAACAGTGTTCAAAGCTTTTCTTAATCTGGACTCCTCTATTGTAATGGTTAATTATATGTGTCAACCTGGCTACACAACAGTGCCCAGTTATTTGGACTAGTCTAAATGTTGCTGTAAATGTATTTTTTAGAAGTGATTAACATTTATAATCAGTTGACTTAGAGTAAAGCAGATTTCCCTGCATAATGTGAGTAGGCTCCATCTAATCAGTTGAAGGCCTAATGTACCCTAATATTCTCTGACCCTACCTGATTCCTCTCTCTCTTCACTCAAACTACTCCAAACACATAAACCTCTTCTTTTTCTAACATACTAAGAATGCTCCTGCCTCAGGGCCTTTGAACTTGTATTCATTGCCTGAAATCCCTGCCCCCAGATAGCTGCATGGCTTACTCCTCTTCCCTCCTTTTTCTCTCTCTCTCTCCAAATCACCTTTTCAGTGAAGTCTTCCCTGTATAACCTATTTAAGGCCATCTGCCATCCTATGCATTTTACTTACCGTTCCCTTTTCTAAAATGTAAGCTTCCTAAGTGCAAGAATTTTTGTCTATTTTGTTCATTCCTATATTCTCTGCATCTAGAACCATCCTTGCATGATCTAAAATGATATCAGCAGGCATAGGTCGTAAGTGTACATATAAAGGTATTTAAGTATAGAGGTTAAAGGATGAAATAGAATAGTAGCTATAAAGGCTTTACTTTTAAACTAGGGTAAACTTCAGTATGTTTGGGGACAAAAGAGAAGGAATCAGTGGAGAGGCAAAAACTGGCAATACTATACAAGCAGAGGATAATTAAGACAATATGGCCACCCACGAAGTCATTTGATCAAGGGCACTGATAAACATATAAATTAACAGTTCACAGAAACATAAGTACAGATGGTCAGTGGGCAATCAAAAACATGAAACAATGCTTAGCCTCAATTATAATTAAAGAAACAAAGACAAAACAACTAGATATCATTTTTCTGTTATCAGAGTAGTTAAATGTAAAATAACCAGAGCCCAGTGCTAGCATACAGAGAAACATACTGGCGTACATTACTGAAGGGTGGGTAAATTACTGCTAATGGTCATTAATTTTTTGTTCTCCATCCCAAACCCTTGACTGCCTTTCCTATACTTGGGTAATCCCCTATCTCATGAGTTCTTTTCCCATTACAAGAAACGTTATTTCTTCTCTAGCCTTCCATATAGCTAGACAGAGGCAAGTAGCCTAGGCTCTGCCAATCTGACACATCTGTGCTATACTTTTGGGTTAGAAGCTACGATTCAGTGGAAGTATTGTATAAGGAATCTAGCCTGGGAAGAATTGCTAGTCATAGGAATTTATCATATACATATAAATGTACATCAAGATATATATGTGACTACATAAGCCTGTGTATTACAGAACTCTGTATAGTTCTAACAAAAATTAAATTTAAATGTTCATCATAGATTACACATTCAGGTTGCAGATATATGTGTCTATAATGTGGAACAGAGTTAGAACCAAGAAACTAGAATTAAGAACTAATTTTGAGAATTAGATTTACCATTATGCTAATTGAAATAATCCAGTCACAAAAGGACAAATATTCTATATTCTACTTATATGAAATACTAGAGTAGTCAAATTCATAGAGACGGAAAGTAGAGTGGTGGTTGCCAGGGGCTGGGGATGAAGAGGAGGAAGAATGGGGAGTTATTCTTTAATGGCTACAGAGTTTCAATTCCACAAGATGAAAGGAGTTCTGTGGATAGATGGAGGTGATAGTAATATAACAATACAAATGTACTTAATGCCACTGAACTATGCACTTAAAAACTCTTAAATGGTTTACAAAAAAAGAAAAAAAAAAGAATTAGATTTAAGAATTAAAACTAAGAGGGGCACCTGGCTGGCTCAGTCAGTTGAGCATCTGACTTGATTTCGGATCAAGTCGTGCTCTCAGGGTCATGAGATCTGCCCCTGAGTTGGCTTCTGGGCTTAGTGCAGCGTCTGTTTGACATTATCTCCCTCTCCCTCTCCCTTTGCTCCTCCCCCTGCTCTCACTCTCTTTCTCTCTCTCAAATAAATAAATAATAAAATCTTATTTAAAAAAATAATTAAAACTAAGAGGTAGAAGCACTAACAAGATTAGAAAAATTTTAGGCAGGAAAAACGGAAGGCATAACATCAATTTATAGATAAGAAATATCAGACAAGCCTTAGAAGTGAACAAGAATGTGAAGAATAGGGGCGCCTGGGTGGCTCAGTGGGTTAAAGCCTCTGCCTTCAGCTCAGGTCATGATCTCCAGGGTCCTGGGATTGAGCCCCACATCGGGCTCTCTGCTCAGCAGGGAGCCTGCTTCCCCCTCTCTCTGCCTGTCTCTCGGCCTACTTGTGATCTCTCTCCTCTCTCGAATAAAAAAAAAAAATGTGAAGAATAGATAAATCACAAGAGCTAGATCATAAATATATTTTACCAAGTTCTGTTTGGGTCATTTGCATATTGGCTAGCCCTTGGATATTGATATTAAAATTAATGGTTTGCTTATGACTACCCAAGGCCCTATTTTTAAAAGTGCAATTTTTATGTACAGTTTTCTAAATTGATAGTTCTGATTAGACTCCTGTGATTCCTTCCCAGGACAGCAGAGGGAGAGAGAGGAAGGCATATCTTTTACTCAGGTTGTCCTGTCATAAAATCACTTGCAGACTAGAGGTGGGATCTCTTGCATGTCAGAGAAAAGCGAGGCAGGCGCACCATTTCCAGAGACAGATTCAAAGACATAATTAACAAAGAAAACAGGCTTGCAAATGGCCATATAGTTCAATTACTGAAGACCTTCAACCCCCATCCCACTCCAATGCCTCTATGCATTTGCTAAAGTACATGTATATGCTTCAGTATTTACATTTCCTTGCAGTTCTAGCCATGATTATATCTACATCTTGTCAACCAGACTTTTAATATTATTCCTGTTTGCTGTATTTATAATCCTTTTACAGTATGGCCTAATAAATTCAAGCCAGTAAACCATGAGATTCTCAAATCTCATGTAGTCGTCTTTAATTCATCCTTTTAATTCATCAACCAGCATAAAAGAATCACATTCAACAATATGCCAGACTGCTGTGCAACTATTTAAAAAATGAGATGGGAGCACCTGGGTGGCTCAGTGGGTTAAGCAGCTGCCTTTGCCTCAGGTCATGATTCCCAGCGTCCTGGGATCAAGTCTTACGTTGGGCTTGCTGCTCAGCGGGGAGCCTGCTTCTCCTTCTCCCTCTGCTTGCCGTTACCCATGCTTGTGCTCTCTCTGTCAAATAAATAAATTCTAAAAAATAAATAAATAAAAATTAAAAATGAGATGAATCTATATGTTGAATCTGTATGTACTGATATAGAAAGAGGTCTATAATGTTAAGTGACAAAAGCAAAGTTTATGGCAGTATAATATAACACTATCCTTTTTGTGTAAATAAAAAGGAATATATATTTAAGCTAGAAGATTCTAAAACATTTTTCTGGGAAGATATGCAAGATAATGGAGACATCTGTGAGGGTAGGTGCACTGGGATGAGAAGGGAAGGTTTTAATTATCATTTTCATTTATGTAGCATTTGAAGTTTTTACCATGTTCATAGTATTTTATTTATCTATACATTTGTATGTTTACTACAGGATTATCTGAGTGATAAGACTATGGCCCTATTTTGTTTTATTCTTCATCCATTTCTGCATTTGAAAAAAAACTAATAAATGTTATTTTTCTCATAGGATCACCATTCTCATTCCCCTCAGTCTCTACTGCACTTCACCCCTTTCTTATTGAAACTTTTACCTACTGATCTTTCAGATACTGTATTCTGTTTTCTTCTTTATATAAAATGGGTCTAATAATACCTACTTCACAGGTTGGTTATGATAATTAAATGTATGTAAGTCCAGTAAAGTGCCTGAAACATAGTAAAAATTAAATAATTGTTAGCTATTCATAGTGAAAATTGGTATTTTTGTCACTCTACATATATTCACTCTTCCAAGCTACAAAGAATTTTTCTCTTTGGAACACTCACTTCCTTACTTTTAGCCCATGTGGCTTCAATGAAGCCAGCAGGAGAGAGACTTAAGCCAATTAGAACATTCCATTCCCTTTGCAGAGACTGTTTCACAGGTGGTCCAGGACTTTTATTCAAATAAATGATGGAGAAGAAAAACTTCCCTTTTTCTCAAGACAATTTAGACTGGGTTTTCTATTACCTATAACCTAGAATCCTGAGGCATTACTATAATTATTTCTCCTTCCTAGAGGCCAAGAATGGACATTTTCTGGTGCTATCCTCAATTTACAAGCTTAAAAAACTAATCTATTTTTATGTTTCAACCATTCATATAGCACTGTGTCATCCTATTTTCTTTCCTAGGCTATCTTCTTTGCCTCTGCTGCCCAGAGGTAGCATATAGCATACTGGATATAGCTTTCCTAATCCTGACCAACAGGAATAAAAGCAAACTCATTTTCAAAACAGTCTTTCCCCAAATAACTATTCCACTTCCTCGATTCCCATTTTTTCTGTTAAGATAGGTAAGAACTTCAGGGAGCCTGACTGGCTCAGTTGATTAAGCATCTGCCTTCAGCTCAGGTCAGATCCCAGGGTCCTGGGATAGAGCCCTGCCTCAAACTCCCTGCCCAGCGGGGCGCCTGTTTCTCTCTCTCCCTCTGCTGCTCCCCCTGCTTGCACTTTCTTTCTCTGTCAAATAAATAAAATATTTTTTTAAGAAAAGGTGAGAATTTCAATAACATTCATGTACTTAAAATGTACAATGTATTTATGTACATATTACCCGAATGCACATATATGTGTATGTATAACATGCAAAATGCATATGTAAATGTATAATAACATTATATTATCAAGAGGAATATTCATTACTATCTGTCCTGTTCTGTAGCCAATTTGTTAATCTTTTTTTGTAAGATTTTTTTTTTAAGTAATCTCTACACCCAGTGTGGGGCTCAATCCCACATCCCTGAGATCAAGAGCTGCATGTTCCACCAACCGAGCTAGCCAGATACCCCAACCAATTTATTAACCTTGAACAACATTCTCTAAGTATTTATTCATTACTTATATAAATTCATGTTTATTTATCCATTTTTATTTATTAGTTAATATCCAATCCAAATACTTGCAATTAACTAAAAATTTGAGTAATATTTTTAAAGATTTATCCACAAATCTAGTATCAGACTTTATGAAATGCTGAAACCCATCAGAAGACAGACAAAAAAATATATTACGATAACAAAACTTAAGTATGCACTTAAAGAATTGCAAATGTGGATTTGAATTCTAATTCCAATCATTCTCTTTAAATTTATTTTTATTTCTTCCTATGTGGTACAATTTCACTTTTAAAATGTAAAAAGTGAGGGTTCTTTTCTCAGACTGCCTGAAATTACACAAAACGGTTGTTAGTAGATGATTTTGGATCAGAAAGATGAGAATTGATTATACTTTTGACTGTATGACTGAATGACTGTAAGTCCATTCCAATCTGACCAGATTCTTTTTACAATTAAACTCTGTTATTTTCATGAGAAGTATCCAAAATATTGGAAGGGATCAATCAAGTCTTTTTTTCTTATGATTCTAATCTCCTCTCAAATCACTTCTTCACTTATTCTAAGCGTCCTACTTTCACTTTAGATTGAAGTCTACTCTGTAGCTGTTTGTTATAAATGTCTTTTCTACATTATACAACCTGGTTTAAGCTGTTTTGAAAATATCTGTTCTAAGTGGAGCATGGTTAGGTTCAACTAAATCTAAATCCACAGGTTACTTAATTGATTTATTGAAATTACATTACTTTCTCATCTGTCAGTTAAGACCTACTGCTATTTATAGCAATCATCAAAGGCAGTAAAACTAGGAATTATCTGTAACTTCTTTTTCTTTCTATCCCCTCATCACTAGTTCAGGATTCACCAACAAAGAATATTATCTGGCTGACTTTAAGTGTTTAGATTCTTAACCATTAAAATCTACAGAAGCTATAGATTTTTCCCCCCAAATGTGCCTGGATTTTTTCCATTCTACTGTGTAGGCACTTCTCCTTCCACATGGAAGTACACTAATAATCCAATACAGCCATGCCTGATGTAAGTCTTTTTTCCCCTCCAACACACCCCACTTAACTACCGTCTTTTTTTTCTTTTTTAACCAAGTCATTCCTTAGCTCAAAATCTTTCTTTTTTTTCAAAATTTTTCTAGTAAGTGTTTCCTCTATATCATATATAACATGCTCAATCTGACTTTCAAGACCCTTCATAAGCTTATTTTCTAACTTGACATCCCATTATTCATCCTTAGCACATGCCCTAATAAGGTCAATTTCATAAACACAGTAATAGCAAATGCTTAGCATGTGTGCTAGACAATTATAAACAATCCTATGAGGCAGACATTATATACGGATTTTTATAATAAATATTCTCAGATTGATAAATTGAGTAAACTGTCCAGGTACGTAACTAAAAAAATGATGGGATTTGGGATTTTGTTATGTTATATCTTTCTACTACATCATCTCCATGACTCTTCTACACCACTCAATTTGGTCTAGTCTGCTTTTTTCATGGTTGATCTCTCTCCAACTCAGGTTTTATAGTGTATTCCAAACTTTGAAAACTCCAGATTCCAGAAGCTTTCAAAAGAATCACTATATTTTCTTGATATACCTACCAGCCAAAATTTTTTTTGAGTTTTACTGTCTGTATTTTGTCTTATGAAAACAATTTTTTTCAACTTTAAAAATAAAGGTATATTATTGGGTGATGGGCATTGAGGAGGGCACTTGATGTAATGAGCACTGGGTGTTATATGAAATAGATGAATCACTAGATTCTGCCCTTGAAACTAATAATACACTATATGTTAAATAACTTGAAATTAAATAAAAATAAATAGGAACGCCTGGATGGTTCAGTAAGTGAAGTGTCTGCCTTTGGCTCAGGCTCAGGTCCTGATCCCAGGGCCCTCCAATGGAGTCCCGCATCAGGCTCCTTTTTCAGCGTGGAACCTCTCTACCTGTCATTCCTCCTGATTGTGCTCTCTCTCTCTGACAGATAAATAAATAAAATAAATAATAAATAAATATATAATCTTTTTTAAAAAGATAAAAAATAAATTAAAAATAAAAATAAATAAATAAATGTATATTCTAGTACCAAGTCAATGTTCCTGCAAACCACATCAGTCTCTGAACCTCACTTCATTCTTACAGTTGGCAGGGGGTGTCCTCCACACCCCTCTTGAGAATCACTGAACCTGACTATGGTCCTGGGGCAAGAGTCATACTACTTACTTAGAATGGCAACGTAAATTCATTTATAAAGCAGATTTCTGGGAGCTTTACTATGAAAGGCCTTAGGTATGCAAAGGTTAAAGGGGGGGAAAGGCTCCCAGTTCTCAGTGTCAATTACCTAACTGTCGCTGAATAAATACTTATTGGAGGTACTCAAATCAATCAGTGGTTAACAGAATAGGAGATTAGGACCACATTTGGGAATGTAATTTGAGTTCTAGAAAAACTAACTCCCCAGAAAAATGCACACAAACACACAGAATTCCATTTACAGTTTCGGGGTGGGAGGGCGGGTGGCGATATTAGGAATTTCACTGAAACTCCATCACCTTACCATCAGGATCACAGACTCCAGGTTAAAAATCGACTAACAAAACAAAGTTCTCTTGGAACTGGAATACTTGCTTAATAATCCTGACTATGCCTTGCACAGTGCAACGTATTCAAAAGTTACTTAAGAAATATTTTCTGATCGATAACTTTCTCATGAAGATAACCAGATGACATCGACAAATCATTTCTTCCATTAAGGAATCTTTCAATCAAATGATTTCAAAAGCCCGAAATCCCCTTTCACTAGTGACACTAACGACCTAACACCAATAAAATCTAGATTATTTTGCTAATCACACATAGACTATACAATCATTCACCAATCCAGGATTTTTGTTCTTTTTGTCTTTCTACTCCCCTAACCCGTCCCAAAGGCTAAGTACAGAGCTCTATTGCCTCCAGGGAGATGGAAAATAACTGATGCTCTATGCCACATACACTATTAAAGCAGGTAAGGTGGGGTCCACTGATGGCCACAATTTCCAAACCCCTTCCTCACCACATCCAGAGGTGAAGAGATTTGAAGAGATTTACCTTAAGTTCCAGGAAAGCAGTGGCGAGTGCTCCCACAGAGATAGGACCAGTAACCAAAAAGCCTCCCGACCTCCCTGTCACCATAGTGACTTCTACGAGCTACGCACACTCCCTCTTCTCGCGATACTTGCCCGCCGGGGGTCACCCGAGCCCGCCCTCTCCTTAAGGGACGTTAGTGGACGACTGAGCCCTCCTCCAGCTGTGGGTGGAGCCCTACTGGTTTTTTAACTCTCGTCCAACACTCTCCAGATTGGGGCTTTTTAGAAAAATATTTTTAAAAAAATACTGTTGCCGTAGGCCTCAGACAAAACAGTGTTTCGCTCTGCCTTTTCACTTAGTATAAACGTGCCCTGCCGCTAGGGTCCCGCCAGGAGTTCGCGCATGCGTGTATGCAACCAGAAGATGGCGGTGGTAATCGCCGCATTTTTTTCAAATTAGTGGTTCCCAGAAAGCATTGCGCGCATTTGTAACGAATTTCCGTTCGAGTTTGTATTTTAGGCGCCATTTTCGAGTGAAGGACCCGGAGCCGAAACACCGGTAGGAGCGGGGGTGCTATACAACGGTTTCCAGCTTTGGTGTGCGTGGACTGCCCCGCAGGTAAAGTACTTCTTTTCCTGATCAGGTTGTCACACTCTTACTTCCTGCCCCGTCTGCGGGCGCCTGGAAAGTAGAGGCCTTGAGCTGGAGCAGCCGAAGTCCGCTCTGGGCTGAGGTTGCCGCCGGGAGATTTCTTTCGCTGTCACCCCTCCCCCCTTGGCCGCCTCCCGGCAGTCAGGACTCCCGCGCGCTTCTCGCTGGCGCCACTTCTCTGCGCTACTTAAGCGTCTCTCGGCGGGGGTGCGGGGGGACGCAGACTCTAAGCCTCACGGATCTCTTCTCAGAAATCCTAGTCTCTGTCGGGGAAAGGGCGTCTCCCCTGCCTCGGCCCCCTGACCTTCTCTCTTCTCCCAAGGGACTAATCACCGGGTCTGAGCCCTTACTGGTGACCTTTTGTAGTTTATTGTCCAACGAGATTCCGCAACGGGCCCCGGAGGGACAAACCCCGCTACCCCAAGATGATTGAGCTGGAGCAGGCGCTGCCTACGTCTGGTTTGGAAGTCGAGAGTGGTCGACCCCAGTCTCCGGCCGCCTTTCCGGGTCGGACTGTGTCGAGGAGACCTGGAAGCCCCGGGCCGTCAACGGCGCCAAGAACTAAATGGCGGGGAAAGTGGGCGGCGAGTCGCCCGTTAGCCTTATTAGCTACTCTAGGAAGAATTGATAGTCCCCCGAACCTAAAGCTAATAGAACTCTTCTCACAGAGTCTATGCACTTGCTTCCCTAACCCCAGGAGCATGGGAATGTCAGTAAATCCCAATATATAGGAATTAATTCGTTAGGAAGTTTAAGAATAAGATTCTTACACCTTTCTGTGGAGGGACTGGAAGGGGAGGAATTAAGAAAATAAAAAGAACTTAAGCAGTTCTATCCTTGCTTGATAATCAGGCACGTCTAGGTTTTCCCACTTGCTTCGGACTTGAAACGAATTCCGCCTTTTGGGCACTTGGGGGTTTTTTGTGCCTTCTTTTTACTGAGCACCCGCTGGCGTCGAGCGGCGTTTTTTAAACGGGGTTCTCGGAAACGGGCAGTTTTTCCCGGAGTGGGATTGGGTGGGGGCTGAACCCATTCGACGCGGGCGCGGGCGGGGAAGGTACCGGTACGGTCCTGCGGGTCGGCGGGCTGACTTGCCCCTGGCTCTCCTCTGGCCCCAGCGACTATGCCCCGCAAAAGCACCCAACCTTCCACCGCCCGGCGCAGAAGAGAAGAGCCGCCGCAGTCCCCGGACGGCACCAGCAGCGACGCGGAGCCGGAACCCCCGCCGGGCCGCGCTGGCAGCCCGGCCCCTGCTACCGCAGGTGAGTACCCCCACTGCGACTCCGAAGGAAAACGCCCTGGGAGACCAGGGTGGGTCCGCGCCCAACCCGGGACTGACTGGAGTTTGGGGACGCGAAGGTGAGGGGCTGCGGAGTTGACGTCTGTAGGTCGCGTGTCGGTCCCGTAGAGCAGCTCAAGAAAGATTTGGCAATTTTCAGAGATCTGAGTTTTCGTGCAATTTTCGGTGTAACGGTGCTGAAGGGAATTGGGGCAAGTACGTGGCTACAGTTATGAATTTGCTTGTGGCCTTGTGTCTCAGCGGGAGTCGGCATGGTCAGCCGATAGCTAATGGACAGTTTTCTAGACAGAATTAACATGATCGTATCTTAAAAGTTGCTTGGCCCTAATTTAACTTCCCTGGTCTTAAATTCCGTTTAAAGAGATGATAATTTACTTGAAACTACCGTAGCTTTTGTGAATACGGGAATTGGGTGACATAAGGAACCCCCTGTGACAGGGTCTCTGGAGTGTCCAAAGTTAAGGTTCCAGGTGCTCAGAGATACGGAGAGTGGAGCCTTAGGATTTAACGACCTGTTTAGGCGAGGAGCAGAGAATCAGGTTGTTATGGTTTTCCCAGACCTGCTTTATGTTGTAGTGTTTTGACTCCTAAGAGAAGTATATTTTTGTAGGATTTTGTGACTGTTGGTTATTTAAGAATTTATTTCTTTATAAAACCAAGCTGAAAGATTTTCGTTTCTCCTGAATTTAGGATAATACATTTAAGTGGAAAATACGGATTCCTGGGTTTCATAAATAACGTTTCTCCAAAGATCAGCAGGCAGTAGTTCTCCGAACTAATTGCACTAATGCAGGCTTCCCCCCTCCCCTTGCTTTCCCTTTCCTTTGACTGACCTAGAGACACCAAGTGAGGAAATTGATAATAGAAGTTTAGAAGAAATTTTGAATAGCATCCCTCCTCCCCCGCCTCCAGCAATGGCCAATGAAGCTGGAGCTCCTCGGCTTATGATAACTCATATTGTAAACCAGAACTTCAAATCCTATGCTGGGGAAAAAATTCTGGGACCTTTTCATAAGGTATTTGACTATTTTAAATAACTATTACAGGGTCATGTGTTTTTATTACAAGATATATCAACTTTATCATGTTCATCCTGATTGATAACACATGGTATGTTTCCTGTGTTTTTAACAACTGAAATTAGTTTTTGTTTATACTGGTTATCTTTGGTACCTCTTTAGCTGTTAAGTTTTCCCTCACAGACTAGAATTGGTGAGTTTTTTGTTTGAAGGAACTATTTTCTCTATTGGAATGAATTTTGTAAAAAGTGAGTTAGAATCAGAATATGGTCTTATTAAAAATGTTGAAGTTTGTGATAAAGCAGAACATGATGTAAGAAAAATTGTTGAAATGAAACCTTTTAAGTACTTAATAGTTTCGCTGCAAGTAAAAAAGGCAAGCGGTTTAAATTAAAATCATTGTGTGGTATGACCTTTTTAATTTCACTTTAATTTTTTTTTTTTTTTCTGTTCTTTTTATGCAGCGCTTCTCCTGTATTATTGGGCCAAATGGCAGTGGCAAATCCAATGTTATTGATTCTATGCTTTTTGTGTTTGGCTATCGAGCACAAAAAATAAGATCTAAAAAACTTTCAGTACTAATACACAATTCTGATGAACACAAGGACATTCAGAGTTGTACTGTAGAAGTTCATTTTCAGAAAATAATTGATAAGGTAAGGGACTTTGGAGTATTTAGTTATTCGCAATTTCAAGTACGGAACACAGGATTTCCATACATTGTGCATTTATTATTTTTGGCTTAAATTGGCTTTTAAAAAATGAGTGTATGTTTAAAGCAGAACAGATACTTATTTTATTACCCCCCAGATACTGATTTCATTACCTTCAAATCCATATTTTCTTTTTGAGTAGTGGTGGTGGCAGCTGTTAAACTTCAAATATTAAAATTTTTAGCCAGGGGAATGAATTATAAGTACCTCATCGTAGTACTTACCTTTTTAGAATAAAACAAATTGAGTAGTTTTAGTATCCTGAGTGCTAGCTAGGCATTCTTTAACTATAAATTTTGGGTTCGTTTTTAAAGTTTTTATTGCTTTCAGAGAAATTACTTAAATTTGAAAATGTAGCAGATGACTAATTTTACCATCTCCATTGTTTTAATTCACATTAATGTTATTAGTATGTAATATGTGTGTGTAATATGAAAGAGCTCTGCTTCAGTTTAAACTATCTTTTGTCAATAAAACTGTACTTTTAAAACAGGGAAAAGGTGAAGTTAATGTGTTTTCTAGAAAAACAATTTTAGGTAAAATGTTTATTTAGATTATTTACATGGTTCTGTTAGTACTGTTTTTTTTTCCTTGTCTGTTGAATAGCTAACTTTGGAAGTTCATGGCTTAAAAATGACCCGGTTGGAACTTAAAAATACAGAAAACTTCATAATGAAGCAAGGATGTGACTTAGCTTCTAAGTTTTGTTTTTTAGATTTTTTTTTTTTTTTAATATAAAGGGCTTTAGTAAAATCTACGTGGTGGCATCTATTTTGTTTCTTAGTGCTTCCCTTTTGTATAATTTAGGTTAGAAATGATTGCCAATAAATCAGGTTTGATTTCTTTGCCTATTATAATTATGTTTGATTTGTATAAATTTTAAAAGCCATAATTTCAAAATGGCAAAGCTTTTAAGGAAATCAAATCTACTTTAATATTAAAGCAGACTTATACTTCATTTTTTAAAACCTGTTCCGATTTTTTAGAAATTGGAGGAATATAGTTGTCAATTCTTTGCAGTTCTTTATACCTTCCATTAATAGAATATTGTTTACCCAAAACGGGTTGGGGGGGGAGAAAAAAATTAAGCCATGTCACGCCATTATTACCTTCCTTTCCTTGGATCATCTCTTGTAGCTTTTTAAAAATGGAACTAGTAATTTAATTTGTCAACATGGCTTGATAATTTAAGTGAGTTTGTTTCATATATGATAAGATTCTTGCCCCACTTCAAATGCTCTTTTCTCAGTCAAATATATTTTTAAACTTGTTTGGAGGTGGGTTTTTTGTTTTGTTTGTTTGGCTTTTTGCTTTTTGTGATCTACGAGTAAGCCATCAAAACTTGGAAACAATTCTTTGCTAAGAGGGTTATTTCTTAGAACTATTGCCAGTTTATATGCATGTTCAGTTGAGGTTTTTAATCCATAGAATTGGTTTAAATATGAAGAGAGTGAAATTTGGTGCAGACCTGTGACTTAGTACCAACAATTGTTTTCTGGTTTTGTTTTTCCGCAAAACAGGAAGGGGATGATTATGAAGTCATTCCTAACAGTAACTTCTATGTATCCAGAACTGCCTACAGAGATAATACTTCTGTCTATCACATAAGTGGGAAAAAGACAACATTTAAGGATGTTGGAAATCTTCTTCGAAGCCATGGAATTGACCTGGACCATAATAGATTTTTAATCTTGCAGGTAAGTTTATTAAAGACTTAAGAGATTCTCTCTTATTTTTCTTATTTGTTTTTCTCAATAAAGTTTAAAGGGGTTTCCCCCTGTTGGATGAATCCTGTATTATTGAGGCCTTAAAGTACTGTAGCAGCACATCATGGTTTACATACTGCAGTCAAGATGCGAATCATTATTTGCTGCTCTAGAAATTTAAGGAAATTCATTCAAAACTATTTTCACCATAAGATGCTTGTTTTATGATTGGATGGACTGACATACTTGTTCCGCTCTAGCAGCACGTAAATATTGGCGTAGTGAAATAAATATTAAACACCAATATTATTGTGCTGCTTTAGTGTGACAGGGATATAACAGCTATTGATTGTTATTGTTTGTATTTTCCTTTAAGATAATATTAAGTGAGATTCATTATATTTTAATTATTCTTTACTTTTGTTCTTATTTATCTGTACTAATATTAAATAGCACAAAAATGAACTCCGTACACTTGGTGCTTGACAATTTTTTTTGGACAAATTTTTTTAAAACCCTTAGCATGGTTAACTAAGAGCTTACCAAGCTGGTTTTTGTTTTGGGTTAGAATGGCCTACTTGAACCACTAAATATTGGAAGATCAGAAATTAATTCATATGTCATTTTGAAGTGTCACAACTCTTAGTCTTTTTAGAGGAGTATAAAACTAATACCTGGTGAATTTTATTAGAAACCCTGTGTTCTTTGAGTAAAGATATCTCTTACCAGCCTTGCTTAGTAAGAAAAATACCTTTTCTTTTGTCTTAGCTTTCAAAAAGTTATTAGCGTAAAACATGGTTTTTTGTCAGATATATTAATTCCTTTTTGATTTGAAGCTCCTTTCTTTTCCTGTGTTCTATCCAGAACCTCCTGAGCATAATTATTAAAACAAAACTATATTGTGATGTAAAATAGCTAGTATTCTTTAATGTCTTATGCCATTGATTTTAAACTAAGTTGGGAATTTTGATCTGAGACTGAAAGTTTCATTAGGGTGCCTGAATGTTCTCAGTTAGTTCCCATTGTTCTGGAATGACTTCTGTCACTATCTTTTGTTACCAGGCATGGTACATTTGTAGTACTTCTGTAACCTAAACTTAACTTAAAAATGAATATTGGGAGAAATTAGCTGCAGATATATTTCTAACAATTTAAATTTACATAAATATGAAAATAAAGCTGTGTGATTTGTGTATGTATGTGTGTCTAAGCAAATTTTACTGTGTTATATGGACTTGTATATTCTAGGATTTGGTTTGGTTAATTATGGATCATAAGTTACTTCACTCTAATGCTATATTTTATAGTAGCATTTTGCAGGAACCTATTTTTGTGTTTATTTTTTTGTTTATTATTTGCTGTTTACTATCATTCTGGGATAATTGGTTAAAATTTTATACCTGTGCAAAGATTCCTCAAAGTAGACTGCATTTTAACCCTTGTAAGGGTAATTTTTTTTCCTTTAGTGCAGCCTCTCTATATAATTCCATAATAAAGGAAGCTAAATAAAGTCATAACTTCCCAAAGAAGTAAATAACAGTAATTTTTTAACTGTCAACTTCGTTAAACATGTGCTTCTGGAGTACCTAAGCTTAAGCCATTTGTTCTCCTATAATCACAACCTTTTTGTGTCCTTTTAACAAATTATTTAAAACATTTTTATATCAAGGTAGACTTCCTAAGTAACAGATTTTCCATTTGATTAAGTTTACAGGTAGGATCCTTAGGAATTCACCTGTTAGGAAGAAGAAACAGATTGGACTAGGTAGAACTAATGATGCCCTATTTAAAAGCTTGAGGGAGAGTGACAGTGGTTTCTAGGGATGTTTATTTCTTTTTCAAAAGTTTACTGCACTAGCTTTAAAGCAGTTGAAGGTAAGTAAAAATGTGGGGTTTTTTTTATTATCTTCTCTTCCGTTTAACATTTCTCTTAAAAAAAAAATTCTCTTAATGTGATTTGGGAGGCTGGGAACTTGGAGATAGCATAATATCAAAACATAAGTGCTTAGTTTGAATAAAACATATAGACTGGCCAGTGATAGTGCTTAACAGCCTAAGTAATTTAAATTAGGTAGAGTGAATATTGATTTTTAAGATTAAACCGCTAAATTTTAGAAGTCTGTGACAGTAAAAAAAAATTTTTTTGCAGTGTTTATATTGGTTTAGTAGTTTTTTGAAGTAGGCATTTCTAGTATTTGAGTCAGTTGTAAATTTCATCAGTTGATTCAAATGAGTACCTGATGAGGCTGTGTGCTAAGATGATTTAAAAGATAAAGAAATGGTTAAGCCCTGTTTCTTGTCTTTAGAGGCACTTACACATGCCATTGTAATAACTGTTGGTGCAAATAAGTAGGGTTTTGTTAGGTCTCCATAGCATTTCATGGTAACTGACTTATAAATGAGATTTAATTGGTTTTGGTACATTTGCTCCAAAGTTAGAAGAATGATAACCTTAATGCTTTTATGATAGTTCAAAATTACACTAATGATTTCTATCTCAGGAGTGGTTTTGTAAACTCCTAAAAGCTAAAACTATTAAGGCAATTTAAGTTTTGTCAAAATTTTCAATTTCCTATATTTTTTTGTCTTCGCTATTATAAAATCTGAATTAGAACTTTAAATAAGAACCAAGATTTTTTTCTTACCGTGTAGTAATTTGGAAATCGGTAATTCAGACCTACGTTAATCCAGTTTATCTCTTCTTCTTTTTTCTTTCCAGTATACTTCTCCCAAGCCTGGCATGTCGTACAAACTATTTGGGTTATAGTCCTTTAGCCTATAGAAATTAGTCTGTACTATATCAAGAGGGGTTTTTTTTAGCTTTATCAGTTACCCAAAACTGTCTGATTCAACAGCCTCAGCTATGAAAGAAAGCTAACCCCTAAGCAACTAGAATAGACATAATAGACATAGCAGTCTACCTACTAAAGCATTATCCTTTTTACTTATGTATGTGTTTTAGGCAGATACTAACCTTGGTGATTTGGTTTGTTGTCCTCTGACAACTGACAAAGAGCAAATTAGAATAAAACTTTTTTAGCAGAACATAAAGGATAGTAAATTATGGTACAGTGGAAAATAGAGAAAATAAAAAGATTATCAAGACAATATAAAAATTCAAAGCCCAGGGGTATCTGGGTGGCTCAGCTGGTTGAGCATTCCACTCTTGGTTTCTCCTCAGGTCATTATCTCAGGATAGAGAGCTCCAGCCCTGCATCTGGCTCAGTGCTTGTCCCTCTCTCTTCCCTTCTGCCCCTTCCCTGCGTTCCAGCGTGTGGGTGCTTATGTTCTCTTAAATAAATAAAATATTTTTTAAAATTTCGGAGCCCAGTAAATCGGGGCCATTTAGTTTTGATGCAAATACCCATATTTATCATAAGAATTCTTTAGGCCTTATTAGGAAAAAAAGTTTTAATATAGCTCCGGACTTGAGTTTCTTGTGGTTCATGCTTGCTAAAATTTGGATTCTATCTGAATTAAGAATAAAGAGCATCATACCTATTTGTTTCTTAGATTTTTAAACTGTATTTCTGTAAAATAGATGATCAAGGAATGGTGCAACTGAATCACAATATCCTGATTTGCCACCTACTTTAGTAAATTAAGGTTTAAGCCCTTGGTTATTATAAAAATTTTCTTGAAATATGTTTACAATTTCTGTTACTCTTAAAAACCACAGTTGGTATTTTACACAGTTGCTTGATGTCTCTGATATAACTTAAAGGAAGTTTAGTAAATAATAGTAAAAAAAAATATGCTTAAAATCTTAGTCTACTGAAGGTACAGAAGCTAGAGATTAACTGGAGGCCTATAGGACTTGTCTGGCTTCAGGTGCTAGTATTACAGCAACTTGAAATTTTTTTATGTTTTCATGCTATCATTATTTGTTATTAGGGCCTTGATATGGGTGGGTGACTTTAAACTTCTGTTTAAAATTTCAGAGCCCAGTAAATCGGGTTTAAAATCATTTATGCTTTAAAATCATTTCTGAAATGTATGAAGCTTATTGCCCTAACTTAAAACTATATTGTATAATTTCACATGGGTAGGTAACGTTTTCTGCAGCAGGGGTGGGGGATGGTTTTCCAGGCACAGATTGTGAACTCACAGTATATATGAAATGATGCAAAATGGAAAAAGAAGAAAGCACATAGTAGCAGGTGGTAAAGCAAGCAAAGGACATCAAGGAACAGAGCCATAAGAAAAATCCCAGGTTGTCATTGGAGTACCACAGTAGTCCTAATAAGTCAAAGGACAGGTAGAGGCCTAAAATGTTCTAGTAGCCTGTTGAATCAGTATTACTAATCTGATAATAACTGGCTGGGGAAAAAAAAAAGAATATATTGTAAACCCAACAAGAGTACTATCTCAAATTAGTGGTTCTTAGCTGGGTGTAGTTTTATATCCCTATCCCTATATATATCCCTATGTATATCCCTAGACATATATCCCTGTGTCTATCCCGGGGACATTGAGCATTGGAGACACTTTGGGTTGTTAAAGCTGAGGGTAGGGAGGGTATGCTACTGGCATCTAGTGTGTAGAGGTCAGAGATGCTATTAAACCTATAATGCCCAGCAAAGCTCCCCACAACAAAGAATGTCCAGCCCAAAATGTCAGTGTTACTGTTGATAAACCCTGCCTTGTTAAAAACTTTGAATAAGGCTCTTTGCTTCTTCAAGGGCTGGCATTTGCCTGTTGTAATCCCCAACTTTGGACATTATTCCAGGTTTAGTCCTAAGACTTAAAGCTAATACTGCAAACATTTGGAAGGACCTAATGATTGAAAGCAGAATAAAATGTTTTAAATATCTACGTATTTTAAACATTAACTTAGTTAAAATACTATACATACTGAAGGTTTCAGAGAAATAAAAAATAACAAGCTCTTTGGATAACATTTTACTTTGTGTTTGATATTCATGTTCTGTTAAATTACAGAAGGGTGATAGTGTACAAAAATATTAAAAGTTATGCTTTTCAATGATTAGATTTAAAATGAGCTGTTTTTAAGTTTGGGGGGTGTTTGGGTTTTTTTTGTTTATAAGTTGTCTCCATGCCCAGCATAGGGCTTGAACTCACAACCCAGAGATTAAGAGTGGCATGCTCTACCAACCGAGCCAGCCAAGTGCCCCAAGTTGTTTTTTTGTTGTTGCTGTTGTTGTTTCACTTATATTTATGTGGGAACTCTTAGTAAATATGACTTTGTCACTAGTAAGATTTACCCCAGATTTTTGAGGTTTATTCATAAATATTTTGAATATTTAAATTGAGGAAGTGGTATGCTTTTTATGTGTTTTTTTCTTGATTTTTTTTCCACCCTTGCTATTTTGCTGTAATAAAGTTATAGTATATATTTTTTCTGCTTGCCTCTTCTGTTGTAATAGCACAAGCAGGCTTGTGCTGTGAAGTAAAGCAGCAGCATTTTGCCTCAGCATGTTCAGACAAAATTTTCTCCACCATGAAACTAAATGGCTGCCTGGCAGTCAGCCTTGAAGGTTACTGATTGTGCATTTTTCTTCTTTTTTCCTTTGTAATTAAATTACATAAATACAAATAATGTTAATCTAAGAATTTTAATTACACTTCAAAGCTGTTAATATTGATGATTGCAAATAAAAGTTTTCCAAATTCATATGTGCCATGACCTTTAGTTTTCAGTTAGTTGGAGATCTTGTAATAAGTAGGTAGTTTCCTTTTTTATTTAATGGTCTTGATTTTAGAAAGTTATGACATTAAGTTTGAGAAGTCCTTATAAAGTCTAGCACTTGTTAAGGAACTTAGAACACCAGGTTTATAGAGAAAGTTTAATAATACACCACCTTGGGACAGGATTCCTACTACAGCTGAGCCATGAAGGATCTTTTTGAAAATTCATTGTTTCAGAACAGAAGCTCTAATTATGTTATTAACAATTGATAATGTTGCCAAAGTAATTGTAGGTTATGTAAGTTTCTTGCTGAGTTTTGCTTCATAGCATTATTACTTTTTTTTTTTTAATAGTGAATGAACTTTTTAGATTGGGAGTCTTTCTTTGGCTCTAATACGTGTATGTGGCTGTATTGTAATTTTGTAAGATTTTGTGTAAGAGAGTATAAATATATATTTCTTACCACCTATAAAAGTGAAAACTCTTAACACTAGTGGATAAAACATTTTTTATTTATATCTTACTAAATCTCATTAAACTACTGATTGACATAATTTAGTTATTGATTACTGTTGGGTTTAATTGTTTCTGATTCTCACTTAACGATGATGTGGCTAAACATACACAGTAAGTGTGTAATACAACTTTTTTTTAAGGGTGAAGTTGAACAAATTGCTATGATGAAACCAAAGGGCCAGACTGAACATGATGAGGGTATGCTTGAATACTTAGAAGATATCATTGGTTGCGGACGGCTAAATGAGCCTATTAAAATCTTGTGTCGGCGAGTTGAAATATTAAATGAACACAGAGGAGAGAAGGTGAATCTTCTATAGACTCTTCTTGCAAATCAGACTGTTTTGTTTATTGAACAAATTCTGATTCAAATACTAAAGTTAGAATTATTGAAGAAATCTGTTTTAGATTGAATTTTATGTTTCTTTTTGGCATTTAAATGAACAGTGTTTTATTAATATAGTTGATATTTTTGTCCAGTGTGGGTATATTTGGAATTGAAGCTATACATATAAAGTATATTTGAATAATCTGTACACTTTAAATTTTTGTAGTTAAACAGAGTTAAGCTGGTGGAAAAGGAAAAGGATGCTTTAGAAGGAGAGAAAAACATTGCCATTGAATTTCTTACCTTGGAAAATGAAATATTTAGAAAAAAGAATCATGTCTGTCAATATTACATGTAAGTATATTAAATTAGCAGTTTTTATTTCTGATATTAAGCCCTGTCTTTCCTGTATTAGAGAAAAAGAGACTGACGAAAAAAAATTCTATAAACTCTTATGTAATGAATTCATTAAATTAGGGTTTTTACCATATTAAAGTCGATTATTTTTATTTCATTTTAATTCTAATATAATTATTATATATTAGTTTTAGGTATACACGGTAGTGATTCAGCAATTTTACATTTAGTACTCATAAGTATACTTTTAATCCCCTTAACCTCTTTGGCCCATGCCATCACCCACCTTCCCTCTGGATAACCATCAGTTTGTTCTCTGTAGTTAAGAATCTCTTTCTTAGTTTATCTTTATTTGTTCCTTTGTTTTATTTTTTCTACATATTCGTGAAATCATACGGTGTTTGTCTTTCCCTGAGTTACTTCACTTAATGTTATATTCTCTAGATCCATCTATTTTGTTACAAATGGTAAGATTTCATTCTTTTCTTATGGCTGGGTAATATTCCATTGTGTGTATATATACCACACATCTTTTTTTTTTTTTAAAGTTTCTTTGAGAGAGAGAGGGTATAGGGGAAGGGGCAAAGAAAGAGGGAGAAGCAGACTTCCCCTTCCTTCCTTCCCTCCCCCTCCTCTCCCCCCCCCACCCCCCCACCACAGGGAGCCCAGGACCCTGGAATTATGACCTGAGCCCAAGGCAGACGTTTAACCAACTGCACCACTCAGGCATCCCATACCACATCCTCTATTCGTTCATCTTTTGATGGACACTTGGGCTATTGTAAATGCTGCAGTAAACATAAGGGTGCCTATATCTTTTTGGATTACTGTTTTCATATACTTTGGATAAATTCTAGTAGTAGAATAACTGGATCATATAGTAATTCTATAATTCTAAATTTTCACTTTCCTTCCCCAGATTTGGGAAGTTTTCAGCATTTCTTCAGATAAAATTTCTGCCCCCATTTCTTCTGAGATCCCTGTAATGCGAATGTTCTAATACTTGGTGTTGCTGAGTTCCCACTCTTCATTTTTATTTCTTTCTCCTTTTCAGCTTGATTGCTTTTCATTACTCTGTCCTCCAGGTCACTGATCCATTCTTCTGTTTCTTTTGTTCTATTTATTCCTTCTTGTGTATTTTTAATTTGAGTTGTTGAGTTCTTCATCTCTGGTTGGTGTTTTTTTATGTTTTTTTGTTTGTTTCTTTGTGTCTCAGTGAGATCCTCCACTCTTTTCTCAAGTCCAGTTAGGATCTTTATGACCATTTAAGTTATCTATTAGGCATATTGCTTATTTCTGTTTTGCTATCTCTCTTGCTATTGTCCTGTTCTTTTATTCAGGACATATTCCTATTTTTTCTCATTTTGTCCAACTCTGTTTTTCTGTGTGTTAGGAAAGTCAGTCTCCTGCTCTTGTAGTGGCTTTATGAAGAAGAGGTCCTGTAGTGTCCTGCATTGCAGTGTTCCCTGTTCACCAGAACTTGGCGCTGCAGGGGTATCTGTTATGTGGTGTTGCATGTACCCCACTGATGTGGCTAAGCTACATTTGCCTTCAATGCCATATGCAGTAGTTCTCTCTGCCTTTTGGGCAAAGTTTATTCCCTCTGTTGTTAGTGAGCCAGTCTGGGGCCACTTTGAGCTTGAGTTGAATCAGACCAGGCATTTGCCAGAGATGCAATAGCACCAAGCTACAGGGCACTTTCCCTGTCATCCCTTGGGAATCTTCTGTTCATAGGCAGGGCCTGTAACCAGATCAGGTGTCTGCTTCTAGCCCACTGCTGAGGTTTAGTCAGTCTTCCCCTCTCCCCAGGGCAGGTGTTACTTTGAAGTGGTGCTGGCTCCTATCTGTGCTGCTTGCACATTGCCAGGCTTGTGGCACCACTTTGGATGGGCTCTGGCCAAAGGTATTTTATTAGAGGGGGCAGGACTGCAGGAAAATGGAGGGGGGTGGGGCAAGCTCTTTGCAAGATGGAGAGTATTGGCATTGTACTGGTTCATACAGCTATCCTTGTATCTAGGCTGGGAGATAGAGGAAGGAAATGGCTCCTGCCAACTCCTTTGTTCCTGGAAGAGTCTTCTGAAGGTGTCTGCCCCTCCAGGAGCACATGCTCTGGGATTAGTAAATAAATTTCTTTCGCATAGACCCCAGTTTTTCAAACTGCTGCTTCAGTGCTCTGTCTCCATGCAACTTTTTGTTGTGCTTTCTCTAAGGGTTTAGGTTTAAGGGCTCAGGTTTCCCTGTCTTCTCACCCTCTCCTCTCTCTCCCTGCTGATTTTTAAAGTCCCAGATGTGACACCCCACTGATTATCAGAACTGTCATAATTAGGCCCCCCCTAGTTTTCAGAGCCAAATGTTACAGGGATTCCTCTCCTCCATGCCTGGGATTCTTGATGTGAGAGTCTGTTTCCCTCCCCCTTTCATGCTCATGGCCCCCCTCCCTCCCAAGAACAGTCCCTTGGGTCCCTGTAGTCTCAAGCACGTCTCTGCCTTTCCTACCATTTTCAGTGTAGCTGACCTCTTCTTTACATGTAGCTCTGGAAAGTGTTCTGCCAGTCTTCATCATTTTCTGAGTTTACATTGATGTGGATGTTACCTGATTGTATCCTTAGGATAAGGTAAACTTAGGACCTTCCTACTCTCCCACCTTTCCCTGAAGTCCTCAAAGTTGACTTTTAAGAATCCTACTTTTAGTTGGGAGGTGGGTTCACCAGTCAGTGTTTGTTAACATACTTAATAATTCTACATATGTATTCTCTATAGTTCATGTAATAGCCAACCTAATTTTGTCTGTATGGAACCTATTTTGTTCCTAATTCTTGCTTTGACCCTCAGTTAGGTCTATGCTGCAGTGCTCCCTTTCTCTCCCTCCCCTTAACCCTAGGTAATTATAAATTGACTACAGCTAAGAATACTTTAGACACAGGGTGCTTGGGTGTCTCAGTCGGTTAAGGATCTGCCTTCAGCTCAGGTCATGATCCCAGGGTTCTGGGATGGAGGCCCACATCAGGCTCCCTGTTCAGTGGGCAATCTGTCCCTTTCCCCTGCTCATTCTCTCTCTCTCTCTCTCTCTCTCTCTCTCTCTCTCTCAAATAAAATCTTAAAAAAAAAAAAACAAAAACTTTAAAAACAGCTAGTTTGGGGCACCTGGGTGGCTCAGTGGGTTAAAACCTCTGCCTTTGGCTCAGGTCATGATCTCAGGGTCCTGGGATCGAGCCCCTCAGCGGGGAACCTGCTTCCCCCTGTCTCTCTGCCTACCTGTGATCGATCTCTCTCTCTCTCTTTCTCAAATAAATAAATAAATAAACAGCTAGTTTTACCAGAAGTTATTACACAATTTTAGAAATGGCATTTTAGGATCTTTGATTTTTTTTTCTTTTTTCTTTCTAGTTATGATCTGCAGAAACGAATTGCTGAAATGGAAAGTCAAAAGGAAAAAATTCATGAAGATACCAGAGAAATTAATGAGAAGAGCAGTATACTGTCAAATGAAATGAAAGCTAAGAATAAAGCTGTAAAAGATGTAGAGAAGTAAAAATCTTTTAGAAAGTATTAGAAGTATTTGGGTTGAGTTCATGTTTTTATGTATGTGTGTTTATATATAATCTTACTGCCAGCACATAAGTGGAGTGCTTTTGCCAGCATATAAAATGGTTTCCTTTTCCAAACAGAAAATAACCTTAATTGCCCTGCATCCCATTGATTATTACAAATTGAATGTCCCAACACTGGTCTTATAATAGTAGAGGATGCTGCCCCCTAGTGGCAGAACACAATAATTCAAAACATCACAGCAAAAATAAACATTTAATCTGACAGGTTAGTTGTCTTAAGAATAAACAGTCCACTGGGGCACCTAGGTGGCTCAGTGGGTTAAAGCCTCTGCCTTCAGCTCAGGTCACGATCTCAGGGTCCTGGGATCAAGTCCCGCATCGGGCTCTCTGCTCAGCGGGGAGCCTGCTTCCTCCTCTCTTTCTGCCTGCCTCTCTGTGTACTTGTGATCTCTATGTCAAATAAATAAATAAAATCTTTGAAAAAAGAAAAAAAACAGTCCACTAATTAGAGTAGAATTAGATTACTCTAGATAGCTTTTTTTTTTTTTTTTTAAGTTTTATCATGATCTTTGTCAGTATTTGGTGACACCAATATCTCTTACCTATGTGATTTTTTTTTCCTTTAAAATGAGCTTCATCTAAGTTTATGGTTAACTTTTTTTTTCTTTTTTTTTTTTTTCTTTTTAAGATTTTATTTATTTGACAGAGAGAAACACAGCGAGAGAGGGAACACAAGCAGAGGGAATGGTAGCGGGAGAAGCAGGCCTCCTGCCGAGCAGGGAGCCTGATGCGGGGCTCGATCCCAGGACCCTGGGATTATGACCTGAGCCGAAGGCAGACGCTTAACGACTGAGCCACCCAGGCGCCGCTGTGGTTAATTTTCTATTCCTTGACATAGTCACTGGAAAATGTAGTATTTCCTCTCTAGCTTAGAAGGGCAAAGCAGCTGTCATAATCAGATCTTAATGGCTCCCTCAAATTGAGTGGGAGGTGCAGTTTGAAAATGGATCGCTGTAGGATCTTCCACCTCGTATGAGTCTGGACGTGTTTACAGCAGCAGTGTCCCAGGCAGAGTATATAACATGGCTTTAAATTAAATCCAAAATAGTGATACAATTCTCTTTCTTTGCTAGGAAACTGAATAAAATAACAAAATTTATTGAGGAAAACAAAGAAAAATTTACACAGCTGGATTTGGAAGATGTTAAAGTTCAGGAAAAATTAAAACATGCTTCAAGTAAAGCCAAAAAACTGGAGAAACAACTTCAAAAAGATAAAGAAAAGGTAGGTTTTGAAAGAATCTGAATATCAGATCTAATTTTCATTATTTTTCATAGATGTGTCAATCCTTATATTTAAGAAAATAAGTTGGGATTCTGAATGTAAACTGTTTTAGGATTTATCTCTGAATGATTTTTTTTTTTTCCCTCCAAAAGTAAATCTTAGCATTCATTCATTGGCTTTGAGTTTTGGAGCTTATTTTTCTGTGGCATGCACTGTTAGGGAAATAGTTACCAAATTAGCAATTCGGTAGAATTGATCAACAAAATAGTTTTCTGTTTTTTAGGGTAATGGTTTAAAGAGATGTTCTTGGTTATATATTTTGGACTTTTAAAAATATTATCTGCCTCCGACAAAAATCGAGAGTATCTACGTAGGAGTTCCCTCTTAGAAAGGAGAGAAGGGAAAGCTCAAAATCTACAAGGAGTTGATTAGCTTTTCTGAGACTTTAGAAACAATGAAGTTTGGACCAGAATACCTGATTTCCTAGGAGTCCCTAATAATCAGTTGGGAGTCTTTCATTGTATTTTTTCAAATGCATTTGTTTACAGAATACTTTCTGCTGAGTATGAGAATAAGTCTTGTGTGAATCAGTGTTTGAGGGTCATCATTTTGGGAAATACTGAGCTACTAGGTAATCAGGATAAACAAAAACATGGATTTGAGAGGAGTAACCCTTAAATTAGAGTAAGCCAGTTGTAACATACATAAGTATTATATTTTAGGCATCATATGTCAATACATGGTTGTTACCAAAAGGTATTAATGGAATAAGATATTAGTCCTACATGCTAACTTTGGAAGGGTATCATGAAAGATTTTAGGATTTCAGGGAGGCCAGAAGGGTATAAAAGTAATCTGTGGTAAGTTGTAATATTCTTTGAGGGACAGACAGTCTGGGAAATTCCACGCAGTCTGGGTGTATTAATTGGCGAAGAAGGGTAGTTACAGCCTGAAAATGGAGCAGAAGGAAGAAAGACCTGATGGCCAGCTAGGGAGGATTTTCTTCCTTAACAAATGAAGAATTCATAGAATTAGCTTTTCTATTAAAAAATATGCTCCAAAAAAAAAAAAAAAACCTCCAACCTGGTGAAGGCCCACCAGCCTCCCCACCATTAAACCCCACCTGAGCTCTGGGGAAAAAAAAAAAAAAAAAAAAATATGCTCCAGTAAGTTTATTTTACAATCTTAGGTTGAAGAATTTAAAAGTATACCTGCCAAGAGTGAGAAGATCATAACTGAAACAACAACTCGAAACAGTGCTCTAGAGAAGGAAAAAGAGAAAGAAGAAGAAAAATTGAAAGAAGTTATGGATAGCCTTAAACAGGAAACACAAGGGCTTCAGAAAGAAAAAGAAGTAAGATTCTTTATCAGTTGGTGTTTATTTTGGTGACTTTTTTTTCTAATGTTTTTGCATAATAGTAAAAACTGAACTGCTGAGATACTTTTGGACTTCTAATATCTAATGTGCCTAAAAACAGCCTAGACTCTTACCCCTTTTTGTTTTCTACTTTCCCATTTTTAAAAAAGTTAATGAGAATTTATGGTGATAGCAAGAAATTTGTCATGTCAAATACTTAAATAATTTAATTGGTTGATACCTGTAAAACCATGGAACCACACTAACCACAGGTTGATAGCTACCTTTCTTTTCTCCTATAGCACTTGTATAATAGTTTAAAACCATGGCTTTTGTGGGATTTCAACCAAGAACTGACTCATCAGCCATTTATTATCTCTGATCTTTCATGGGTTATGTCTCCAAATGTTTTTTTAAAATACAAGAAAATATTAACCGTCTTATGAATCTTCGTGAAAATAAAATGTACATATTCTTACATAAAGTACTTGGAAATAATAAACGTTAGCTATTTTATATTTTAGCACCTCATTAATAAAAGTAGTGTGTGAGGTGGTCATATAGATATGTCTTATCTGCCCAACAAGAGTATAAATACAGCACAGAGTTTAGCTATCTTTGTTTATATTCACAGCCTTTGAGAAAACTGAGTTGAGTAGAAATTATAGTAACTGAGTTGAATTGACTTAAATAAGTAAATTCACATTTATATGTAATTCATATGATTCATATATATTTGTAAGGCTTACATAAGTTACGGACTTCTGTACAAACTTTGTATATCTCAGTGAAGTTTTTTTGGGTTCTGTGTTTTTTTAAATTACAGATTTAGTAGATTCTGTAGTTTGGAATAGAGGCATGTTCTAATGCACTACAAAACTTTACAAGTAGGATGCTCAAGTGATAAAATGGCAATAGATAATGCAGTAGCTTTCGTGATATAATACTTTATGGATACAGATTTTAACATTTGCTCATCTAATGCATATTCTTCTGTGTGTCTTGGCACCCTGGGTTAATGACAAAACCAGGACATACATCCAGGTGTCTTCACTCTTCAACATAATATAGTAGCTAAAAACAGAGGTTCTACCATTTAAGAGTGATTGTATGACTTGGAGCAAGTGATTTAAACTGACCTCCTTTTCCTCAAAATGAGCATGATAATAGTACCTCATGAAGTTGTTAAAGAATTCATACATAACATTCAGAATAGGCCTAGAACATCACAAGCAGTGTGTATATGATAGTGTTCATGATTTTCACTATACATTTAAACTGATGATCTGATGACTTTGCACATAACCCCTGGTCCTGGGCCTATTCCCTTATGTGTAAAAGGGAAGGATTGAGCTTTTGTAAGGGCCTTTCATATGCCATTATTCTAATATATAGATCCTTTCTACACAATTATAATAACCCATAGTTTCTGCTCACTTGTCAAATAATAACTAGTATTGAGGATTACCTGGCCTAACCTCTAAAACTTACAGGTTCTCAACATAAATAAAATTGAGGAAACTTTCTGCTGAATAGTCCTTATACCTTACCATTTCAGGTAAAGTAGTGTAGAAAGACTGGATCTGGAGTTTAGACTCAAGTTTTTCTTTGGACCATTCTTTTTTTTGTTGTTTTAATCTCCAAAATGAGCTTATTTATATCTAATTCATTAAGCCCTTGTGAAATTAGTTGGGAAGAGACTTTATGTATGGTGAACATTGGCAACTAGGCAAAAACTACTAGTCCAATTCAAATTGTAAGAATTATTTATTTTATGTATTTGTAGAATCTCTAAAATTGAAGTCAAGATGTATGGTTTCCATTTCAGCTTAGGTTTGAAAATGTATTTCAGATTTAATGGAGTCCATCATATTTTAACAGAGTCAAGAGAAAGAACTTATGGGTTTCAGCAAATTGGTAAATGAAGCACGTTCAAAGATGGATGTAGCCCAATCAGAACTTGATATCTATCTCAGTCGTCATAATACTGCAGTGTCTCAATTAAGTAAGGCCAAGGAAGCTCTAATTACAGCTTCTGAGACTCTCAAAGAGAGGAAAGCTGCAATCAGAGAAATTGAAGCAAAACTCCCTCAGTCTGAACTGGATTTAAAGGAGGTAAATCTTTGCTTCTGTATTTCATCTAAAATATTGTTTGCCAACCCTCATTATCAATGTATACACATATAAATATATGTATTTTCTAATTTAAACATCTAAAGTGACTGATATGTTTACTTTTTTCATTTAGTGTAATCTTCCCCAAAAGAATGGAGTTAGTATTACAGTATTCAGTATAATATGAATTGAGACTATCAAGGAACTATATTCTCCCCAGAAGTGTCAAACAGTAAATAACACTGCCACTGCCACCATTGTTTCCCACAGAAATAATTTAACCAAAAAAAAGTTGTTTCCTTAAATCTAAATCTAGACAATTTATGCAGGGGTAAATGAAAAACCTAAATATATGTGTAAGAATGAATATACAAACCAACTATCTTCGTATATTTTTTCTGATTTTGAACTTAAGGATATAGTTTTGTAGTTGTTGGGATTGCATACTGTTTTAAACAAATCAAGATATCTAACTTAGCTCTTGATTAGGTTCCCCTCTTTATCCTTGAGTGAAGTAGGTCTTTAAGGAATTTCACAGCTTTAATCTGCAGAGTCTCATTTGGTAAGATGGCAATAAAAAATGCTGTTTGAAGAGAAATTGTACTGAAAATCTTTTTCATTGTAGTAAATGTACACCATTTGGTCATTAGGGAATTTCGTGACCAATTAGAATTTAAATGTAAAATTATATCCAGTGACCACTTCTGTCTTGGTGATTCATTTTATTTGGGGATAAATTATATTTGTAACTTGAGCTTTTACTTGATATTGTGACTAGTAATAGAGGTAATAATTTAAAGCCAAGAGATAGGGAGAATGTCAGAAAAAAAAGTGGTTGCTCTAACAAGAGATTGAGAAACTGAGAGTTTGGGGTTTTGTGTACATGTATATGGTTCCTCTTTTTGGCAGCCTGACATTCTTGTATAGCAATAGTACTATTCACTTACTATGTTCCCTTTCAAAACTGCATTTTTGGGGCAGTTGGGTGGCTTAGTCAGTTGGGCATCCAGTTCTTAGTTTCAGCTCAGTTGTGATCTCATGGATCATGGGATAGAACCACAAGTGGGAGGGGGAGAGCCACACTCAGCAGAGAGTCTGCTTGAAAATTCTCTCCCTCTGTTCTGCACCCCCTGCCCAATTCATGGGCACATGTTCTCCCTGTGACTTTTTTTTTTTTTTTTTTTTTTAAGCTATGGTTAAAAAATAAATATATAATAAATATAAGTTTATCTTTCATTATTTAGAATGCAAAGTACAGTATAACCATAGTCCTGCCCAGGAACCTGTATTCTGGTCCTATACCAAGGTCCATTTTTTATTAGTGTGGACATTAAGAATTAAGATACACTGGGGCACCTGGGTGGCTGAATCGGTTAAGTGTCTGCCTTCAGCTCAGGTCATGATCTTGGAATCCTAGGATTGAGTTCCACATTGGGCTCTCTGCTCAGCGGGGAGTCTGTCCCTTTGATGCTCCCCCTTCTCATGCTTTCTCACTCTCTGATAAAAAATCTTAAAAAAAAAATGAGGGGCGCCTGGGTGGCTCAGTTGTTAAGTGTCTGCCTTCGGCTCAGGTCGTGATCCCAGGGTCCTGGGATCGAGCCCCGCATCGGGCTCCCTGCTTGGCAGGAAGCCTGCTTCTCCCGCTTCCATTCCCTCTGCTTGTGCTCCCTTTCTCACTGTGTTTCTCTCTGTCAAATAAATAAAATCTTTAAAAAAAAATGTTTAAAAAATAAAAAAAATAAATGAAAGAATTAAGACACACTTATGCATAATAACTATGTGGTGCCACCCTGGGATTTCCACAGCCATAGCTCAACTCATTCTATCAATCAGTGTACTACTAGAACCATACTGCATTTATGTTCCTTATTATTGACCCAAATAATATATGTTCCTTTGAAATAGAAAACTCATCCATATTTTTAAACCTAGACTCAACAGTTGCAAGATCAAAGTTTAGTTCTGATTCAAGTGTTTATTATTAGTCTTTCCTTTTTTAATGAGGCATTAAATGAGGCAAAATTTAATGAGGCATTGCAACTAATTCTGTGCTGTGATTGGGCATATGCTTCTGGGATTCATTTTCTTCACTTTACACTTTTAGAAAGAAAAAGAACTTCAAAAACTTACACAAGAAGAAATAAAATTAAAAAGTTTGGTTCGTGATCTTTTTCAAAAAGTTGAAGAAGCAAAGAGTTCCTTAGCAATGAATCGAAGTAGGGGGAAAGTCCTTGATGCAATAATTCAAGAAAAAAAATCTGGCAGGATTCCAGGAATATATGGAAGATTGGTAAAGTAGATTTATTTGGAAATGGGTATATATTTTTCTTAAGAAAGACATTGTAAGTAACTTTCTTCACCTTAAAGAACTGTAATACTAAGTTAGTGTACATGAAATAACATTTATTTTAGTTTTAAAAGACATTCATTTTTAAACACTTTGCTCTTCAGGCTTGTTAAAATTCTTTGTGGTATGGGTTATCTCATACTAAAAGTAAGTTTTTTAGTTTCAGATAACTATCATTTTCTTACCAAGAAAAAAAACTAGCTAGTTGTGATAAGATATTTAACAAAACCACTTCATTTTTTTTTTAAATAAGAATTTGATAAATTCTGTGTCTTATACCTTTATACTGAAGGTTATGGCTAGAATGTAGGGAAATCAACAAGGGATAACAGAAACCTAAGAGTAACAGTAGTAGAGACCATTACTGCCCCTGAACTTGAAGAGGGAAGGGAATTACAGCCATGGCTAGAAGCTGGCAGGAGGAAGAGGGTGAAATATTTCAGCCCCATTCATCTCTACCATGCCATCTCAACTGATACTTAACATTCTCCAAAGCTAGAGAACTAAGGGGGCCAATTAGTGCAGTTCCTGAGTCAATCTTCCAGAGAAGGAAGCAGAAAAAGAATGATTCGTAAGGGCAAATGAAAATTACCCAGCATAGTTGCTTCCATGTCTTCATGTCAGGTGACTTCCACCTTATTTTCTTGGGAGATAATGTGATTCTATTCTTTTGCTCTCATGGAAAAATAAAGCTAGTCTGTGGATGCTGCTTCGTGGCTAATTAATAGATAAGTGGGCAAATGTGTTTCATCAGGATTTAACATTAGCTGGCTTTCAGTAATTAAAAATTTTATTTTATAATTTATTTTTCTTATGCCATAGTACGTTTAAGGTTGAAAGATTTTAAAATCTTCACATTATTTTCATGCAACAAACAGTTCTTTCATTTTGTGCTCTCATTAAAAATTCAAATTCTGCATATCTAAATTTTTTTTAAAGGTACATTAAAAACTAGTCATGATTGCTTTTGCAGAAGGGGAAGGTTGGCTGAGAGGAACTCATATTTTTTATTGTGTACCCTTTTTATATTTTTTAAACCATGCATAAGTAGTTTTTCGAGTAAAAGTAATGGAAAGTCTGTAGAAATTGTAATGAAATGATCTATGCCTAATTTCTTACTCATTATGCATTTTTTTCCCTTCCTCTTAATTATTAGGGGGATTTAGGAGCAATTGATGAAAAATATGATGTTGCTATTTCATCCTGTTGTCATGCATTAGACTACATTGTTGTTGATTCTATTGATACAGCCCAAGATTGTGTGAACTTCCTTAAAAGACAAAATATTGGAGTTGCAACCTTTATAGGTTTGGATAAGGTGGGTATTCATAATAAGCTACCTATAATTACCTGTAACTTAATTTTAAAGTACAAATTGTTTTTTGATTTTTGGACCCTAGCTTGCTTCTTTATAGTTACTTAGTGAACACCTGATACGTTTTGAGGGTTATTTTAGGTCCCAGGGTCATACAGTTATAGGACAAAACCTCGAAATGCCTCCCTTAAAGGAATATACACTCTGGGCGTTTTGTATAAATGAAATCATTCAATATATAGATTTTTGTGTTTGGCTTAGTTTAGGTTTTCAAAATTTATCCATGTTGTAGCATATATCAGCACTTCCATTGCTTTATTGCCAAGCTCTTCCAAAGTATGGATGTGTACCACATTTTGTTTATCCATTCATCAGTGATGAACATTTGTGGTGTTTCTATGTTTTGGCTATATGGATGATGCTGCTATGAACATTCATATGCAGATTTTTGTGCAGACCCATGTTTTCAGCTATCTTTGGTTAATACCTAGGATTAGAATTGCTGGGTTATTTGTTAACTGTTTAACGTTTTGAGGAACTGACAAACTTTCCCACTGCTGCTTTACCATGTCCTACTCGTAATGTGTAAAGCTTCCAGTTTAATAGTCTTCACAACCTGTGCGAAGCCCAAATATGGGGCTTGAACTCCCAACTCTGAGATCCAAACCTGAGCTGAGAGCAAGAATTGAACACTTAACTGTGACTGTGCCACCCAGGCACCCTCTCGTTGTGGTTTTGATTTGCATTTCCTGATTACTAATGTTGAGTATTTTTTCATGTGCTTATTGGCCATTATCTTCTTTGGAGAACTAGTCAAATCTTTTGCCCATTTGTTCATTGGTATATTTGTCTTATTAAGTTTTAAGAGTCTTTTTTATGTATTTTGAGTGCAAATCTCTTGTCAGATACATGATTTGCAAATGTTTTCTCCCATTCTGTAGGTTGTCTTCACTTTCTTGATGGTTTCCTCTGAAGCACAATTTTTTTTAATTTTGATAAAGTCAGTCTAATTTTTTTTTTAAATTTGGTTTCTTATGTTTTGTGTGTCATCTAAAAACTACTACATAATCTAAGGGCATGGTGGTTGACCTGTTTTCTTCTAGGAGTTTTGCAGCTTTAGTTTTTACATTTAGATTTTTAATCCATGTTAATTTTATAATACTGTCTAAAGGGTCTAACTCTTATATGTGGATGTACAGTTGTTCCAGCACATTTGTTGGAAAGACTGTTCTTTCCCCCTAGAATTTACTTGGCATCCTTCTCAAAAATCAGCTGACCATAAATGTAAGGGTTTATTTCTGGACTCTTCATTTATCTGTAGGTCTATCCTTGCAGTAGTACCACACTGTCTTTAATTACTATAGCTTTGTAAAAAGGTTTGAAATCAGGAGTCCTCTAATTTTGTTCCTTTGTTTCTTTCTTAAGTAGGCTCCACCTCCAGCGTGGAGCCCAATGCGGGGCTGGAACTCAAAACCCTGAGATCGAGAGTCGGATGCTTAACCGACTGAGCCTCCCAGGCACCTCGAATTTTGTTCTTTGATAACCAAGATTGTTTTGGCTATTCTGAGTCCCTGTAATTTCCATATGAATTTTAAGATCAGCTGGTCAGTTTCGGGGTGGGGAGGGGAAGGTAACTGGGATTTTGATGCAGGTTGCATTGGATCTGTAGATCAATTTGTGTAGTATTGATTGCCATCTTAATAATTTTAAACCTTAACCGTCCATGAACTGGGGGTGTCTTCCATATACCATAATATTTTATAGCCTTTACTGTACAGTTACTATGTTTCTTTTGTTAAATTCCTGTTTTGGAGGTTTTCTCTCTTAATATTATAAATGGAATTTTTAAATATCATTTTTAGTTATTCATTACTGGTGTATAGAAATATAATTAATTTTTGTATATTGATTTGCTGAAATATTAGGTTTAATAGTTTTGTGTGTGTGTACTCCCTAGAATTTTATATAAGATATCTGTGAATAGAAATTTTACAATAACTCTTTTCAAATAGTAAAATAATGCTCAATTATGCAGATATTCAGAGTCTTGTATATGTGTTCTTACCTGATACACATATGTATATTACTTACATAAATGATACTTGAAATGATACTTTACTTATTTATTTATTTATAACTTTTAGATGACAGTGTGGGCGAATAAAATGACCAAGATTCAAACTCCTGAAAATACTCCTCGGTTATTTGATTTAGTAAAAGTAAAAGATGAGAAAATTCGCCAAGCATTTTACTTTGCTTTACGAGATACCTTGGTTGCTGACAACTTAGATCAAGCCACAAGAGTAGCATATCAAAAAGATAGAAGATGGAGAGTGGTGACATTACAGGGGCAAATCATAGAACAGTCAGGTAATAATCATTTTTTTTTTTTTCCTGCCATTGAGTTTATTTAATCTTGTTGGGGGAGACAACTAAGTCTAACTTCTGTTCTGTAGGTACAATGACTGGTGGTGGAAGCAAAGTAATGAAAGGAAGGATGGGTTCATCAGTTGTTGTTGAAATCTCGGAAGCAGAGGTCAGCATATATAAAATTGTATAGTCAGACCTTTTTTTAAGCTTATTGATATATAATATACATACTAAAAAATTCAGCCTAAGTGTGCTCAAATTTTAAAACTCTAAAACATGTTAATTAGAAAGTATATATGCTCCACATATGTATCTTTCTAGTATTACATTTGGATCATACGGAGATTTCATAATTTAACCACTCATCATTTGACATTTAATGTTTTTCCACATATAGTTATTGCTGCAGTGCATAATTTTTTCTATTTCAAAATAATTTAAGTATAGCAAAGACTTCTGCATATTCCAAATTTTGTTTCAAAATATTTTAACATGACCAGAAGTATATGAGAATGTCTAGAAAAAAAACTTCCGTGTTCCATCATCCCCTTGGAACACTATACTTTTTTATTCCTTAAAAACATATACTTCAGTGTCCTGGATACTGAACTTTTTCCAAAAAGGTGTATCTTGGGGGTTGTTTTGTTTTGTGGTGTTTTGTTTTCAGATTTTGAAATAGTTGCTCTCTTTCCACTTAAAATTTTTCATGGTGTAGTAGATAACTATACAGCACTTAAAATGTGATGCAGAAATCAGTTTAACCATCTCCTAAGCTTTAGGATTGGGAATTGGAACTGGGTTTTTAGTTTTATTCAAGTCTTTAAAATCACAAGTTTTAGTTTTCTTCATTCATTGGTTGACTTGGCTGCTAATCTGAAATGACTCGTGGAGTAAACTTATTTCACTAGTATTCTTGTAGGTAAATAGGATGGAATCGCAGTTGCAGAGAGACTCTCAAAAAGCAGTGCAACTCCAGGAACAGAAAGTACAATTGGAAGAAGCAGTAGTTAAGTTAAGGCATAATGAACAAGAAATGAGGAATACACTAGAAAAATTTACTGCAAGCATCCAGGTACTCTTTCGTCAATATTAGCTAATACTGTTGGAATTCAGTAACATTTGGCAGAAGCATTTTGTTGTTTACTTATAATTTTAGAATATAAGAGAGGAGAGTGGGTCTTTAGATGGAAATCCTGTA
>CM053603.1:95709297-95730321 GCA_028646535.1 Procyon lotor
TCATTTGTTTGTTTTTTAAGATTTTATTTATTTGTCAGAGAGAGCACACAAGTAGGGAGAAAAGCAGGCAGGAGAAGCTGGCTCCCCACTGAGCAAGGAGCCTGATGTGGGGAACTCGATCCCAGGAACTTAGGATCATGACCTGAGGCAAAGGCAGGCACTTAACTGACTGAGACACCCCAACTTTCTATGCATAGATTTTTAATGAGTCATACTATTCTTAGTAAATTGTTTTCTTTCCAAGTCAGTGTAAATTTACTTTGTTTGCAGCTGCATTTGAGCATTTCGTTTGTATCACAATTTGACAAATGCTTTTCCATGTTATGAATATTGCTATATTTAAAATATCCTTGTCAGGTGCACCTGGCTGGCTCAGTCAGTGAAGCCTGAGACTTTTGATCTCAGGGTTGTGAGTTCAAGCCCTAGTTTGGGCATAGAGATTACTTAAAATCTTTAAAATAAATAAATAAAATAATCTTTCTTACGTATATCTTTATACAGTCATCCAATTATTAGGTTAGATTCCTAAAGTTATTACCCACTATGTGTACAGTGTTTAAGGCATTATTTCATAATGTAAAATGGTTCTCTAAAAGATGGTTCTGATTCATTTACTTTTAGTAACATATGCAAGTAATTGTTTTTCCAAGTCTGAATACTAGGTGTAGTCTTCAGTATATTTTAAGTTTGCTAATCTGCACCAAAAAATGGCATTTTAACTCGTTTTTCTGATGAATTATAAATTTCATGTGTTGGCCATTTTCATGTTTTAAGTGTCTTTATTTCATTCAGAGTGTTTAAGGCAAATGCTATTAGTAAGTTAGAAAATTAACATAATGTTAAAACATTTCTGTAGCGTTTATCAGAGCAAGAAGATTATTTGAATGTCCAAGTTAAGGAACTTGAAGCTAATGTACTTGCTACAGCCCCTGACAAAAACAAGCAGAAATTACTGGAAGAAAATGTTAGTGTTTTCAAAACAGGTATGTTTAAAGATACATGCTTGCTCCTACATGCTGCCTTTTTTTTTTTTTTTTTTTTTTTGAGATTGTTAAAAATAAGCTTTTAATAAAGTTTGAAATGCTTAACATAGCAGTTTATAGAATAAAAATAGTCACATACTTCTGTGCAAGTCACTGTTCTGTTTCATGGTTTCTATTATTTTGTTCTTAAAAGGTTATAAAGTACTATTAAGTACTTCATTTGAGAAGAAAACTTAAGCACAGAATGGTTTATGTAATTTGCCTAAGGTCATATAGCATGTGGTGATAGAGGAATTGAGGGCCAAGGCAGTCTGATTCCAGAACCCATGCTCTTAATTTTATACTTTATGTATTTGGCCCAGAGAAAGAAAGAGCAAGCATGAGCAGGGGAAGCAGCAGGCAGAGGGAGAAGCATGCTCCCTGCTGAGCAAGGAGCCCCATGTGGAACTCGAAGCCAGAACCCTGGGATACCATCTGAGCTAAGGGCAAATGCTTAACCCACTGAGACACTCAGGTGTCCCCAAACCAGACTGCCTCTTTCCTATCATTCCCATTTCCATGTTACCTCCCCTCTCTGGGTCTCTGCACCTTGGATCAAGATGTCCTTCTGCATAGCACCTTTACATTTTCCTACTCCTTCCCTGGTTAATCTAAGTGCCTTTTCCTGCGAGCAGTTCTTCTAGATTTCCAAGGGAGTATAAGAGTTGGCTTTGGGAGGCTTCTGTGGTCCAACTAAGCCCCGTGGCATTCTTTTTTTAAAGATTAATTTATTTGAGAGAGAGTGAGCAGGGGCTGGGGGTCGGGTGGGGAGAGGGAGAGAGAATCCTCAAGCAAACTCCCCTCTGAGCATGGAGCCAGAGGCCTAAGTGGAAACCAAGAGCCGGTCATTCACCCAGGTGCCCTGCCCCATGGCATTCTGTAATAGAGATGGTCTGTTTTTTCTTGATTTTTATATGGTTTATAAAAGCAGCTTCAGGATAGCCTCCAGTCCTCTCCTCCAACTGAATTGTCTCCCCTAAAGGCCTCATATAGAAATTCTAATTGGTTCCCAGAGCTGAAGGAATCTCTCCTTCCTTTATTTTATATTCTTTAACAATCTTTAACAATTACCCTTCAAAATAGTAGTTATTTTATAAATTTAGGAAAGTGGATATCATTTAAACAAAGTATGAAGGAAATAAATGGTATACACATGAAGAAAAACAGTCTTTGCAAACTTAGAAAACGTGTTTTTCCTTCTAGAACTTTTTCTTCTTGTGTATATGTAAATATATAAGTGTACCACCAATATCCTAAAGCAAGAAAGGGAATTCATAGTCTTATAGCCAGAATTGGATTCGAAATTGAAATCCACTGATTATGTATGTGAGCAGCCCTACTTCTCCTTCCATGTTCACTTCAATCAAACATAGATGTGCATCTTATTATGGAAGGAAGGCATGATGGGTTATGATGACAGACCCCTTCCTGACTTAAAATATTTTAGCTAGCAACTCTAGCAAACACTGTAAGCCTTTGTCACATCCTCAAGAAAGACCTCTGTTAGGGTTCGGTTTGTGAGCCCAGGAGGACAAATACTGATTTATCCAACAAAAAAACTAGTTGGGGTAGACTTGTAATTATCCAAATGCTCCAAAAATGACAGTTTTCTTCCAAAAGAAAGAGGTGAAAAGATGTTAAGTAGACATGTCCACTATGCAGTTTGAATATTCAGTAGTTACCCATATTAACTTTTTTATTTTTGTGATCCTGAATTTTTTCTGAACTTTTAATATTAAGATACTCACTCAGATAGCATCTGCTACTGGCCATGGCCAGGTTTGTTTTAGGTGCTGGTGATTGAGTATTGAACAAAATGAAGTCCCGCTATTTAAGAACCTCACACTTCAGATGAGGAAGCTAAACATACTGCATTTTGTATTGATATTGGATGGTACGAAATGATAATAAAACAAGGGTTAACAGGGCAGGGGATGGGAATCAGACACAGTGGTTAGATGGACCTCTACTAGAGATATTTGAGCAGAGACCCAACAGAAGTATGAGTGCTAACCATGTGATACTTGGAAAAAGCATTCTAAGATCGTAGATGAGTTAAGTACAAAGGCCCTGAGGCAGGAGTATGCTGGGAATCTCTAGGAACACACGGAAGCCAGAGTGGCTAAAGTAAAGGAAGAATCCAGATAATGTAGGACCTTATAGGCCAGGTCTCCAAGAAAAATAATCACTAGAGAGTGATGTACAGGGAAGTGGCATTATCTGACAAGGTTGTTGGATTTTTTTTTTTTTTTTTCTTGCATTTCTTTTGGATCTGTATTTTGTTATTGTGGACACATTGACTTTAACATATTCCTTTTTCCCCACAAATACCACAGTATTTTTTGTGATTGCTTTCTTGGTACCTAATTGTCAATTAAGAGGCCAAAAATATATATGTGTCATTTATAGCAACTTTCACAGAGACTGTAGGAATCTGTATTTTATTCTTGTTTGAAAAGGAAGCCTTGACTTTTTATTAAGAGCCCAAAATACATATAGCTCTTCTCATGGAAATACTGGATATTATCAATAGATTGTGTTAATGTTTATTCTAAAAGAACCCATTTCTGCAAGCATATCTTTAAATATTTAATGTCTAGAAAATAAAGGGAACAAGGTGGTTACATAGGATAATTTCAAAATTATGGATTATATATGTCACGGTTTTTTTCCTCCTACTTCTAATAGACCTACTACTATAGATATTTTTTAGAAATGCATGGTAGATAACTTGAAAACAAGGAAGTAACTATTCTAAAAGTTGAAACCTATCCAGGGACCTTCTGGCCCATCCCCCAAGTGTTAGTTATGGTGCCAGCCCCTATAGTAGCTGGTGAGCAGAGCACACAGGCAACCTCATGGAATTTTGACTTCAGAGAATATTGACACTGTAAGCAAAATAACTCATTCAGTAGAGTACTGAGGGGATTACTAGTGTTGACAACATAGAACTTTTAAATGTGTATATTTAATATCCTTAGGATAAAGGGGGGATACAGAAAACCAAAAAAGGCAGAAGTTAATTTTGTTTTAGGAGCCAAGTGGTGATTTCAGAAATGTAAAAAAAAAAAAAAAAATGAGTGTTGTAGTTAAATTCAATGGATGGGCTGAAGGGTACCTGGGTGTCTCAGTTAAGTGTCCAACTCTTAGGGCACCTGTGTGGCTCCATGGGTTAAAGCCTCTGCCTTCGGCTCAGATCATGGTCTTGGGGTCCTGGAATCTGGCCCCATATTGGGCTTTCTGCTCAGCAGGAAGCCTGCTTCCCCCCTCTCTCTGCCTGCCTCTCTGCCTCCTTGTGATCTCTCTCACTCTGTCAAATAAGTAAATAAAATCTTTAAAAAAAAGTCCAACTCTTGATTTTGGCTCAGGTCATGATCTCTGGATCATGAGATGGAGCTCCCTGCTGGGCCTGGAGCCTGCTCAAGATTCTCTTATCTGTCTCTCTGCTCCCCCACCCCCACCTTGCTTTCTCTCTTGAAAATAGATGGGCTGAAAGAATTTTCTGGTAATGTCGGACAAAAACATAGGAGAAATGGTAAAATTGTAAGATTTGTAGATTTATTGGAATTCCAACGTACCTGACAGAAGAAGAGACAGTGGAGGAGAAGCAATCATTAAATCCTTATCCAGTCCTGTTCTCAGTAAATCCTACTTCCTCCTATAGAAGCTTTATGGGACTTTCCATAAGTTACCTCAGTGTTTGTTTACCTTTCTAGATACAAGTATTATTTTTTTATTTTATTTGCGAGAGAGAGCAAGCACAAGCAGGGAGAGGTGGCAAAGGGAGTGGGAGAAGCAGGCTCCCTGCCTAGTAGGGAGCTAACTCGGGGCTAGATCTCCACACCCTGGGATCATGACCTGAGCCGAAGGCAGAAGCTCAACCAACTGAGCCACCCAGGTGCCTCTGTAAGTATTCTTAGTAGCTTGAACTCTTCACCTTTTTCTCACCTTTCATTCTCCCATTACTGTATAGTGATTAAAATTCATGTATGATGGGCACTAGGGTGGCTCAGTTGGTTAAACATTCAGCTCTTGATTTTGGCTCAGGTCATGTCATCAGGGTAGTAAGATTGACCCCTGCGTCAGGCTCTGTTGCTGGACATGGAACCTGCTTGAGATTCTCTCCCTTTGCCACTGCTGTACTGCTACCTGTGGCCTTCCTCCACTCCCACCATGTACATGAGCATCCTCTCTTAGAAAAAAAAAAAATGGGGAATAGAATCCACTCTCGCTAGTGTAATTGGAATTTATATAGTGCATGTGTTTAAGAGAGCATTGGATTGTTTACAGAATCATTGGGATGACTAAAGGAAATTTTTTGTTGAACAGTGAAGAATAATTTCTAGAGCTATTTTAAAGAACCACCAAATGATCTATACTGCCTCTTACACGGAAAGTCCTCTCTCAAACTGGGAAGGTGATACTGCAATTACCAACAACAGAAGCCCGTTGCACTTAACTGTAATTCACACTGTCCAAGTTGGTGCTACTGCCTGACAATATTCACAGAGCTTTTGACTGGATACCAGAACTTCTAATGCCACCAAGAAAATGCAAAGTTCTCTGCCAGTAGAAATATGTCCAATTTATCATGTATGCCTTCCAAATTATTAGCGTTCTTTCAATTGAATGGCTCCAAATTATGTCTGAACCCTAGATATGAGGGAATCTGGGAAATGTAACTTTTAGTTTTTTGTGCTACAGAGAAAGTGTCAGTTCATCCTCTCTCCCCTTTGTTATAACTGGTAAGGGAGAACTTTAGGTTGGCAAAATAACCATGGGGGGTTTTTTGTTTGCATTGTGTTTTACCACAGGCAAGTTACTGGGCACATAGTCTAAGGGTAAAAATTTTTGAGAACAGTAGTTGAGGAAGTACCTAAGAAAGGGTTGCAAAGAGTCTTGAAAAGCCTTTAAGAAATGAGTGGCTTATGCTATGGCTAAGCCAGAGAATTTAACCATGTGTGGTTCTAATACCATTTGTTTTGACATAGTGTGTGCTGGTTTTTTGAGATACACTTTACCCCAAATGTCTGAAACTTATTTTGTGCGCATCAGGTTAAGTCATATGACTGAAGAAATTTATATCTAGTAAGTGATTGAGTGTGAACCTGGAAACACGAATTGAGCTCTTCGTTTTATTTCAGAATATGACAACGTGGCTGAGAGAGCTGGAAAAGTAGAAGCTGAGGTTAAAAGATTACACAATACTATCGTAGAAATCAATAACCATAAACTCAAGGCCCAACAAGACAAACTTGATAAAATAAATAAGCAATTAGATGAATGTGCTTCTGCTATTACCAAAGCCCAAGTAGCAATCAAGACTGCTGACAGGTAGAGTATGTATGCTAACCCTAACAAGTCTTCCTGACACTATGTTGGAAAAGGGGTTTATATTTAAATTTAATGTCCTTTAAACATTTCTGCTGCTACTTATTAAGCCTAACATGTTTTTATCTAATAGGACTTTAGTAAAAGGAAACCTATAAACATTTATGATGACCATTGTTGTGTGTGTGTTTAAGTGGTAAACAGATGTATGCCTTGGCAAAGTATAGTTCTGTAACTCCCCACTTGTGTCCACATAAAAATCTGTTTTATTTCTCTGGCTTAGAGTAGTTAGATGGTTATTAATTTAAGTAGCTCTAGATCTAGGAGAATAAGAAGTAAAAATGAGACCTCTTAGCAAAATTGTCTTGGTAACTTAGTTTTAAGTTAATTGGATTATTCCATTATCTTAACCATTCATAGGTCTTGTTTTTAAATTTTTAGAGTATTGGTGTTTCTAGATAAAGCTTAAACATGTATATAAAATGTAAATAACTTTAATAATGAATTTGTTATAATTTAGTTAAGTTACTCTAGTGTCTTTGGCTCAAAGGTAGATAAAGCACAAATAAGCCATTTGTTTCTTAGGAGCAGAAGTTTGTCTAAACACACTTTAGTCAAAGTAGAAGTAACTTTTATTAAGGAAAAAAAACAGTCCTTGTTCCCCTCCTTGGGAAACACATGTTGTCCTGAGAGGTATTATTTATTTGAAGGTATAACTTCATAGGTGTTTTAAGAATTGGAGATTTAAGAATCTCCAATCAGATAAGAAAATGACAAGAATACAGTAATACAATGGACAACTTTGCTTCATGGTCTAGGTTTCATTAATTTATACTCAGAGTTTAATAAAATATACAACATCCCAGAAGTGTATGTATAACATAAAATCATTTCAGGGATGGTTCAGGTAATCGTAAATTTTAAAATCTATGATAGTAAAATCTCTCAATGTCATGAAGTTTTTTGGTAAACTTTCATAAGCAGGATAACATCCCATGTTAGCAGGTTTTTAATGTATCATTTTGCTTATTTAGAAATCTTAGAAAAGCACAAGACTCAGTCTTTCGCACAGAGAAAGAAATAAAAGACACTGAGAAAGAAGTAGGTGATTTAACAGCAGAACTAAAAAGTCTTGAGGACAAAGCAGCAGAGGTTGTAAAGAACACGAATGCTGCAGAGGTAAGACTGGGAGATGGGAGTGAATGGTATTTGAGGCAATTTAAAGATTTGGGTATATGACATCAGTACCTTGCATAGTAAGCACTCAATAGCTAAAAACTTTTGTAGCTATAATTAACATTTATTTGTACAATAAAAAGTAGGAGTATTGTAACTTTTCCATAAATAGACTTTTAAAATGGAAGGGGCATAGGGAGAGATTGCTAATTTCTTCATCTCTATAAGGTAAAAATACCTGTTCTTTCTATTTGGGAAGGTCACATCTATAGTAGTAGTTCTTGTTTTTTAGGCGTCCTTACCGGAGATCCAAAAAGAACATCGTAATCTACTTCAAGAACTAAAAATAATTCAAGAAAATGAACATGCTCTTCAAAAAGATGCACTTAGTATTAAGTTGAAACTTGAACAAATAGATGGTCACATTGCTGAACATAATTCAAAAATAAAATATTGGCAAAAAGAGGTAAGACTGTTAACCTTAGTTAAATGTCACTTTAAAGTATCCTTTATGAAAGAGTTGTGTTTTATCTTTAAAAAAAAAATTAAAAAAAAAAAAAAAAAAGAAAGAGTTGTGTTTTGTTTCTATTTTGTATTTTAGAGATACTGTGATTCTTAATTCTTAGAAATAATCATTTGTCAGGGGACCATAGTGAACAATATATAATAATTTATATATATAGAAAAATCTGGGTAATAATTCCATTAGTCAGTATTTTCACCCCAGGGCTGATTCAGAGATTTAACAAAAGGCTACATGAACATTTGGAACACTACAATTATTTTTCTTCTTGTCCTTTGAAAAATAATTGCTACAGAAATAAGCCATAATTCCTTAGTTTATATTGTTTTAGTAGATAAGTGATTTGTCATATTGTGATTTGATTTTTTAAGCAATGAGTTACAGTTCTGTGCCTTCCCTAACGCTCATCTAAATTGAACTTCTAGATTTCAAAAATAGCATTGCATCCCATAGAAGATAGTCCTCTTGAAGAGATTGCAGTTTTAAGCCCAGAGGATCTTGAAGCAATCAAGAACCCAGATTCTATAACAAATCAAATTGCACTTTTAGAAGCCCAGTGTCATGAAATGAAACCAAACCTTGGTTCCATTGCAGAGTATAAAAAGAAGGTATGAATAAACTGTTAATGACGTAGTCAGAAATTCTTTAGTGCTTAGCCTATAAATTGTGAATTTTAATTTATATAATTAGCAGTTTTAGCTCTTGTTTCAATAGAGTAACTGAATAGATGGTTTTCTCCTATTTTTTCCCATAGGAAGAATTATATTTACAGCGGGTAGCAGAATTGGACAAAATTACTTGTGAAAGAGATCAGTTTAGACAGGCATATGAAGATCTTCGGAAACAAAGGCTTAATGAATTCATGGCAGGTTTTTATATAATAACAAATAAATTAAAGGAAAATTACCAAATGCTAACTTTGGGAGGTGATGCTGAACTGGAGCTTGTAGATAGCTTGGATCCTTTCTCTGAAGGAATTATGTTCAGGTTTGTAATTATATTGAGTTTTGGATCTTCTTGTTACATATCTACATATTCTCCAAACTGTCAGTATTTTTTAAGGGTGGGATGTGAAGGTTAGATCTCCACCTTGTTTTATTTGATGGTAAATACTAATTTGTTTACATATTGGCAATTTACAACAAATTCTGGGCAAGCAGCAAATACTTAAGTTTACAAAATATTTGTCTAGTTCATCTTTTTACATTTTTGAGCCATTTCAATTTAACTTTAGGATTTTAAAATTGCAAAGCAAAAAAATGCATTGGAAACAGAAGAATAGCAAGAAGTATTTACTCTCTTGCTGTTTAAATCTTAAAATTTTGGTAGGTGTTCTTATGTGTTCATTCTCCAATAACATTTTTACAAAGTAACCTCAAAAAAGTTTAGATCTGTGAAAAGCAAATTAGAGATCCCCAAGGAAGATGGTAGAAGCCAGTTATAGAAAACAAATCATGAAGTCTTTAGCTTTGCTTGTAATCTAATAAGAGATTTTCTTAATTCAGTGTTCGACCACCTAAGAAAAGTTGGAAGAAGATCTTCAACCTTTCAGGAGGAGAGAAAACACTTAGTTCATTGGCTTTGGTATTTGCTCTTCACCACTACAAACCTACTCCACTGTACTTCATGGACGAGATTGATGCAGCCCTTGATTTTAAAAATGTGTCCATTGTTGCATTTTATATATATGTAAGTAATCATTGAGGTTTCATTCTGAGAATTTTATAGGTTCCTTAACAATACACATGGAATTCGTTGACTTATTTCTTTTGAGCTTTTCCCCAGTACGCTTAACACTGTGTCCTATGGTATCAGAGAGACCCAAGTCCAATTTGGAAAGCAAAATATAAACCAATAATGTAAATTAGTAGCAAAAACACAACTAGAATCTGTGGTCGCCTTAGATTTTTTTTTCCACTAGAAGATTTCTAGGCACCATGCTTCTCAAAATACCCAAATTCCTCCCAAATGCTGTTATGAATTACCTATATTGTCATTCCTAGTCATCTTAATTATCAAACTAATGTTGAATTTATTGCCCAGCAAAAACATTTCAAGGAAGTTAGATGTTATTAATACTTCTAACCTATTTTTTTCTTTCTCTTTAGGAACAAACAAAAAATGCCCAGTTCATAATAATTTCTCTTCGAAATAATATGTTTGAGATTTCGGACAGACTTATTGGAATTTACAAGACATACAATATAACAAAAAGTGTTGCAGTAAACCCAAAACAAATCGCCTCTAAAGGACTCTGTTGACTTTGTTTATACACAGGATTCCTTAAATTGAATCAGTATAGAGTCAGCATATTGTATTATTGATTTTTCTATTTGTAAAAGATTATAAATTATGTAAAATACCTATTCCTAAAATGGATCATATAACTAACTGGTTTCTATTTTATGCTATTAGGAGACAGGTTATAAAGTCTAATAAAATATTCTAGGGACACTCAAGTGGCTCAGTTGGTTAAGCATCTACCTTCAGCTTGGATCCTGATCGCAGGACCCTGGGACCAAGCCCTGTATCAGCCTCCCCACTCAGCAAGAAGTCTGCTTCTCCCTCTGCCTCCCCCTGCTTATGTACTCTGTCTCTCAAATAAAATCTTTAAAAAATATATTCTATATACCTGCTTCTAGGAGACTAAGAATCTTGACAATTTTGTAAGCAGCAGGCTATGGAGAAAATGGGCAATATCTTGAAAATGAATAAATACCCATTATCGTTGCTTCATTAAAAAAAATTAAGTATGTAGGGGTTAACTTTCTTAGTGTAAATGGAAATTGTTTGCCTATCCATTTGCCAGGGCTTTTTCTTTTCTGCACTGCATTAGCTCGGTGTTACACTAACTGAAGTTGCCAACCACTTGGTTTGAAGAGAAGTTTTGGTATTGAGTCAAGTCTTTGCCCTAGCTATTTGATTTCTGGATATTGATCCTAAGGAATTAAAACTAAGTTATTAGCTCAATGTTCAGTAGCCATTGTTTAGGTACTAAAAAGATTCAACAAAGATGGTTTGTATAACAGTCATTAAGTATGTAAATACATGAGCATGACTTAAATAAAATAAGATGTGGAACTCTAGTATGGTCATTTGTTTGAAGTCAAGATGTAAGGGAAAAGTAAAACTACAATCAAGTGCTTTTTCATTGGTGAAAGTAGTGATTAATGGAACATAATACTCTAGTACTAAGCTTTACAACACTGTAAGTCTAGAGTTTAGATAATTCCCACTTACCCATATGAAAATTCCAAAGCTACCACTCCTGAGTTTGAGCGCCTTATTAAGCCACTCAATGCACATAAAATAGCAAAATAAGTTTATTAAAATATATTTTGTTATACATGAAACTTAGAAATATTTCAAGATTATATACTTTAAGTTTTACAGTTTGATCCTCCTGGTAAGAATTATAGAACAGCATGTATTAAGACTCGATTATTTGTATTCTTGACTATATTCATGCACACTACATAAAATTCATAGTTTTAAGAACTGGCAACTTACAAAATGGTAATGTCAAACTTAAAATGTGTTAATAAGTATGTGGTTCCAATCTTTAGCTATATAAATAGATTCTTAGACATAAATTAGTCCTAGATAAATAAAAATCTTGGCTTAAAGTTTTGGTAGCATGACAGGAGAAACTAAAAATACACTGTCTTCCTTATGCTGGCTGTATGGCCTTGGGCAAATCACTTCTGGTTGTTTCCTTATCTACAAAAAGAGGTTAATACCTACACCTCAGAAACATGAAGTGCTTGACAAATAGCTAACAAATTTCAGTGCTAATATGTGTATTCAAAAAGTGTGGCATTTTTGTATTGTGACTACAACTTCAATCTAAAGTTAATGTGTATAATTATATTTCATTACCTTAATGTTTAGCTCCCCCATGACCTCTATCAATACCCACCCTCCAAATGTTCTTTGCCCACATGATTAATTGTGCTAGATACACTGATTCTGGTCATATATTTGACTTAATGCAGCCAGCCATCTTTGTGTTAAGATAGTCTCAGGAGATAAGACATTAGGAACATTTTAGAACTACAGCCATATTCATTATAATTTATATGTAGTACAGGACCAGGAGCATTCCTTAAAATGATCTGAAACTCTCTGAACTAGACAGGGTTCCTAGGGAATGGATCTAAGATAGACAGCCAGTTTGGAATTTCTGGAAAACAAATGATCTTGTGCTTACATAAAAGTCCTACCCACAAGCACCACAATTCTAGTCCCTGTTAACAATAAGAGAGCTAATCAAAGGGATTTGAGGAGCCACACACGCTCCCATTTAAGCAAAATTCAAGAAACTTAAGTCATTGGTATTAAGTCACTGGTATTTTGATAATAGCAGTAAAAACCATTTTTAAGATAGTTAACATGATGCCACCTAAATCTAATGATGGAAGTTACCGACATGTTGAGTTTTTATCCAAGAACTGATTTGACTGGCAAGTCTAAAGCACTAACCAAATTAACCAAAAAGCTAACCAAACTAACCAAAAAGTTAAATTTACACAAACCACAGAATAAAATAAGACCATTATTTGAAAAGGTCACTGTTTGTTCCCTAACAATATATTTCCAAAAGCTATATCTTTGTCAGGAATGAATGTTGATAAACATTCTAGGCCTCTTAAATCTTAAAATACATTAATCAAATACATTTGATCAAAAATATTCTTAATGTAAGCAATCCTTTATCACTTTTAGACTCTGCTACTTGAATTTAATATCTCTATACTCAACATCCTTATTTGGCCAAAGGCTTCAAGCCACATCAAAATAAAGGCCTATACACTTTAAGGATTTTTCATCTTTTAATCTAAAAACTATGTATATATAACTGCAACACTAAACCACTGCAGTAATAGAATGCTAAAAGAAAAAAAAAATGCTAAAAGACAGTATTGGTACAGGAATGTTTCAAGGCCACAGCAGTAAAGTCAACCTCAAGCAAATAAAATGGGATAATTAAGTGAACTAGATATTCTGGTTTAGACACCTTATGTATCATTTCTAACACATTTCCATCATCTAAGCAGCATGGATGGTTTAACATATTTCTATATTTGTTGTAAATCTGATAGTTTACTTTGCTGTTTATCCATCCTACCCTATCTCCCTTTAGCAATGGCTATTATTAGTCTGTACAGAATAAGCCTATTTAAACAATTCAGATTTGAATTTTCAATGAGAAACTAATTTCCACATGAATTCCTTCAGTAAATATAAAGTGTGACATAGCATATTCTTTAAATCATGCAAACTGTTAGATAAACTTTGGTAAACAGATAAAGAGACTTCAGAAAAACATATTGAAGTGATTTCATTTAAAAAGGTTATTATGTGTTGGTTAAAAAAGAGGATCAACATCAGTATCACTGAAATTAAAGTAACTATAACAATATTTAGAATCTTAAAAAATTCAACTTCTTTTTCATCTTTATCAGGCCAGGAACATGGCATCCTCTTTGAAGAAATTTTCATTTCAGGAATGAGAAGTTTCTTAATTTGTCCAATTTCTGTTCTGCTCCAATCTTCTTTCAATATTTGGCTTACTCGAGGATAAATTTCAACAGGTTGGACTTCAGGAAGTGGTCTTTGTTTCAAAATCTGCACATGTTGGCGGATATCATCAACTTTTTCGAGAAACTTAAGTGGAGACTCCTCCTGTAAAGATGTTGTCAGTGTCATTAATTCAAGTTGCTGCTCTCTTATTTCTTTCATTCTTTCAATTTGTGGAGTATATTCTTGATTAATCAGATTGCTAACATCACAGAGAGCACCTAGGAAAATTTTTTTTTTCTGTTCTAATGTATCACTAAGCTCCTTAAAATACTGGAGAACAACTTCCTTATCACTTTGGACCATTTTTTCTGAATGAGATTTCTGTTCTTCCAGCTTTTCAATAAGACGAGTAAGATCTGTCCAGTGTGTGTCCGTTAACTGTTCAAGCAGTTTTTGAGGCGTGTCCTTTTCTTTCAGATAAGCACTTTGAAGATCATCTATAGGATGACCGTGATGTTGACCTATGGTAAGGCAATGACCACAAACTAATTTTTTATCTAGGAGACAGTAAACATTTAATGGTTGTCTGTAATGTTCAGGACAGGTGACAGTATCTGGATGGTCTTCTTGCTGGTACTTTTCAATAATAGCCCTTAATGCAAAATTAACAGGTAGAGATTCAATACCAGTTGGAGCAATTTCAATAATACTTCTGCAATTGGGGCACTTGAGTGGAATTCGTAAAGGTCTCCATATATAAAAGTTCCCAGATGCTTGAAGAACATTTTCCAAGCAATTTCTACAAAATGTATGAGAGCATGGTAGTACACGAGGATCTTCAAAAATACTGTAACAAATGGGACATGTTAACTCATCCTCAAAATTGTGCATTTCCTGTCAAGAGAAAAAAAGTATTTTAAGCCTCCATGTAACAAGACACTTGTACATACCATATAAAGTTTTAGGTGTTAACCTCAAAACTATTAATATACTCTGCTTGTCATTTAAAAGATAATTAAGATGTCTAAGATTTTTAAATGCAGCTTTCTAAACAATACAATTCCTAATACATAGACATAATTTTTAAGAGCTTACTTTGGGACAAAAATCATGCTAAACAATTATGATTTGTAGTAAACACTTCAAATTAAAGTTATTTAAGTTTGCTTCTATGCAAAAGTAAAATTTAGTGTTCTGTTGAAGTCTACTTAATGATAACCTGTGTAACTTTTTACATTATAAGCACTAAAATCTAAACTATGCACAAGAACTGGAAGTCCTAGCCAGAGCAGACAAGAAAAAAGGCATCTATGTTGATTAAAAAAAAAAAAAAAAGGTAAAACTGTCACTATTTGCAGATAACAAGACACTCTATATAGAAAAACCCCAAAGACCACCAAAAAACTGTTAGAATAAATGAAGAGTCAGTCAAGTTGCAGTATACAAAATTAATCTGTTGCATTTCTATACACTCAACAGTAGCAGGAAGAAATTAACAACCAAATTTGCCAGAATAAAATACCTAGGAAGAAATCAAGAAGGTGAAAGACCTGTACTCTGAAAACTATTCAACACTGATGGAAGAAATTGAAAACATAAATAGGTTGAAAGATGTGTCATACTCTGGATTGGAAGAACATTCTCAAAATGTCTATACTACCTAAAGCAATCTACAGATCCTATGTAATTGCTTATCAAAATCCCAATAAGTATTTTTCATAGAACTTAGAGTAAGCCTAAAAGACCCTGAATAGCCAAAGCAAATCTTGATAAAGAACAACAAAGTGGGAGGTACCACAATCCCAGATTTCAAACTATACTACAAAGCTGGAGTAGTCAAAACAGTATGATACTGGTACAAAAACATAGACCAATGAACAGGATACCCCAGAAATAAACTCTCACATACGTGGGCAGTCTCTGACAAAGAAGACAAGAATATACAATGAGGAAAAGATCACTTTAATGATGCTGGGAAAACTGAACAGCTCTATGATAAAGACTAAAACTGGACCAATTTCTTTATACCATATACAAAAATTAAAAAGTAAGTCCAGAATGTAAAACCTGAAAACTCCATAAAGAAAATAGAAAATAACCTCTGGGACATTGGCCTTGGCAATATGTTTCCAGATATCTCTCCATAAGCAAGGGAAACAAGCAAAAATAACTTGGAACTACACCAAAATTAAAAGTTCCTGCCCAGCAAACGAAAAGGCAATGGGAGGTTATTTGTAAATGATACCTGATAAGGGGTTAATATCCAAAATATATAAGGAACTTGTACAACCCAACACCCAAACAATCCAGTTAAAAAATGGGCACAGGGCCTGAATAAACAGTTTTCCAAAGGCATACAGATGGCCAACAGACACGACACAATGCTCAACATCACTGATCAGGGAAATGCACATCAAAGCCACAAGATGCCACCTTAGGTTTGTCAGAATGGCCAGTATCAGACAAGAAAAAGTGTTGACAGGGATGAGAGAGAAAAGGGAACCCTGCACTGTTGGTGGAGTATAAATTGATGCAATAACTGAAAAACACCATAGAGGTTCCTCAAAAAACTAAAAATAAAAATACCATACAATCCAGTAATTCCACTACTAGATATTTATCCAACAAAGGTAACACTAATTATAAAAGATGTATGCACCCTATATTCACTGCAATAGCCAAGATATGGAAGCAATAACAAGTGTCCATCAAAAATGAATGGATGAGATTGGGGGGGGTGTCTGTGTGTGTGTGTGTGTGTGTGTGTGTGTGTGTGTGTGTGTTTATGTATGATAAATATATAGACACAATGGAGTAATCAGCCATAGAAAAATGAGATCTTGTCATCTCCAGTAACATGGATGGACCTGGAGGGTATTAAGCTAAGCAAAAGAAAGACTAATACTATATATGTGGAATCTAAACAAATGAGCAGGGGTGTCTTGGTTGAGTGTCCAACTCTTGGTTTCAGCTCAGGTTATGATCTCAGGGTCATGGGATCGAGACCTACATTGGGCTCCTTGCTCTGCACAGTCTGCTTAAGATTCTCTCCCTCCTCTTCTCCCCACCCCACTCCCGCTTGTGCTCTCTCATTATAAATAAATTAAATCTTAAAAAAAAAAATGAGCAAACAAAAACACCAAAACAGACCCATACATAAATACAGAGAACAAAAGTGGTTGTGGGGCAGGGATAGTGAAATGGGTGAAGGGCATAAGAAGGTTCGGGCTTCCAGTTATGGGATAAGTCGTGAAGATGAAAGGTACAATACAGGGAATACAGTCAGGGTATTTTAATAGCTCTGTATAGTGACATGGCAGCTAAACTTGTGTGAGCATAACAATATATATAGAGTTGCTGAAACTGTTGTGCACATGAAACTAATGAATGTACAGCATTTATACTTAAAAATAAGTTAGGATTTTTTTTAAGATTTATTTGCCAGAGAGAGAGAGAGAGAGAGACAGCATGTGCACCCACACGCAGGGGAAGCAGCAGGCAGAAGGAGAAGCAGGCTCCCTACTGAGCAAGGAGTCCAGCACGGAACTCGATCCCAGGACCCTGGGATCATAACCTGAGCCGAAGGCAGACGCTCAATCAAATGAGCCACCCAGGTGTCCCATGAATATTTTTTAATTATGCAAAAATAGGTAAGATTAAACATTCCTACTAAGTAACAAATTGGGATTAGCAAAATTATATTCTTTAATTCAAAAGAATTCATATTCCAAGTTGGCTCAACTACAGCTCCTAAGTCAAGATATTAAATTTCTCTAGTAAGTTACTATAAATTTCTTAGCTTCTTCGATTGAAATACTAGTATACTTAAAGTCCAGGACCAGCACAGTTTAATATTCCCAAGTAATAATTTTAATTTGGAAGGGAAAAACATTTTTTAATCAGTCCTTCCAATAAAAATCAGTTTTAAAGATGAAGTGTTGATTGGGGTTAACTATGAATTACTGACTAATAGAGCGTTAGTGGTAAAGAACATCATTAAGTCCTCTTTTCTTAATAAAAGAAACCCACCAATAATAACTTGACCTGTTGGCAAGATATTTTTGACATTTCCAACAACAAAAGCCTGACAGTTTTGTACCCTACCTCATCTCACAATCTTAGTTTGTAACCTATCCTCAATGCAAGCAATCTTCAGGAATTACTTAACCCTAATAGTTACACCACCATTTAGAGAAATTTAAAGAGCAAAACAAAAAACCCAAGTCCCATTCATGTGAAATATAAACTAACTTTTAAGATGAAAAGTCTGAGAAGACATCTACAAATAATTGTGTACTTTTATTAACTATTAAAAACCTCTTTAGATTTTTTGGCTCAATGCTCCTTCACATTTTCAAAAATCAAACTCTTATTCAAGTCTCAAATTGGGCTCCTCCCCAAATAAGGTCTCTTGTTAATCTCACTGAATGCTGTACTGCCAATTTATTTAACTGGAGTTATTAAGAGAATTTTGTAACATTTTCCTATAAATTAGAGGATGTGAGCCTGCAATAAGGGCAGGAATTGTGTCTAAACAGAACTTGTTAAGTATTCAGTACATGTATTCACTAAACACATAGTAGGGATTCACTCAACATTGGCTGGATAAACACTACCACTTAAAAAACCAAAATTAATATCAGATCTTAGGTTTTTTTAAACAGCAAAACCTCTACTTTCTTTAGGAAAAGCTGTAACAGGAGAGTCTATCAAAAAATACTTCACTCACGGGGCACCTGGGTGGCTCAGTGGGTAAAAGCCTCTGCCTTCGGCTCAGGTCATGGTCTCAGGGTCCTGGGATCGAGCCCCGCATCGGGCTCTCTGCTCAGCACAGAGCCCGCTTCCCCCTCTCTCTCTGCCTGCCTCTCTGCCTACTTGTGATCTCTCCCTCTGTCAAATAAATAAATAAATATTTAAAAAAAAAATACTCCACTCAGATTGACAATATTCAGAACCCTAATAAGCCAAGACATGTCACACAGACACTAAGCTTGAACTGTGAAGTATTCCAGGAAACTAAAGTAACTGGGTAACAGTACAGATGATGACATTCACTGCAGATAAGTGCAAGAAGAATGCATGCTGGGAAGATTTTGTGACTTTACCCTATACCTACAGAGAGCTCTATAATCACACAAAACCACCCATGAAAAACAAACATGTTTCTCAAAAGATTTTAGTGATGTCAGAATTCATAATGAAGGAAAAAAAACAAAACAGCACTTTGCAATGAAAAAGTAACATTTGAGCAGTGGACATATATTCAATTTAGATTTAATATTAGAGCTGTTTAATGTTTAAAAGTACCAAAATTAGGCCTAAAACAGAATCAAATCTTTCCCTCTAAAGTCCTATTTGACAAAATTCTAGAAAACATTTTTCCCTGAGAACCCATTTAGGGACCCCAAGAGCTCAATTTTGTTTACAATGAAGATATTTACAACAATATTGAAAGAAAATGTCATCTCTTGAGCTCATATAAGATAAAAAGCAAATACAGTCTCAAAAGTTAACTTTCAGGGGCACCCGGGTGGTTCAGTGGGTTAAAACCTCTGCCTTTGGCTCAGGTCATAATCTCAGGGTCCTGGGATCAAGCCCCACATCCAGCGCTCTGCTCAGCAAGGAAGCCTGCTTCCCCCTCTCTCTCGGCCTGCCTCTCTGCCTACTTGTGATCTGTCAAATAAATAAAATAATATCTTTATAAAAAAAAAAGTTAACTTTCACAGTATATAAACATTTTTAATAAAATGCAATTAGAAGTTTGTAGATAACCTGAAGATATAGAAATAAAATCCTACTCTTGGATGACCCTCTTCTTGCTGAGCTATTAAAAACTGGTTTTAGGCAATAAATTTATGACTGGTCAGAACTGGTTAACAAAAGCAAGCCTAGTTGAAAACAACTCTGTAAGGCCAGCAACTTTCTGACTCTGGTTATTGCCTGAGAAATAGAAAATATAGGTGGTTATCATGCTTAGAAGCTAGTTCTTCTGGAAACTAACAAGAAATTTTATGCACCAGAAGTTTTCCATATCCAGCTCAGACTTCGAAGAGGGAAAAAAGAGGCAAAAACTTTACCTATGTATATTTTCAAGGGTAAGTATCTTGGATTTAGCTATGTTATATGTATATAACAACACTGGAAAATAGAAGGCAGTGAAGCAATGCCCTCAATGTTCTCAGGGAAAAAATGGCTTCCAACCTAAAATTCTATACCTAGAAAAATAAATTTTGGAAAAGAAAAGAATTCTCATCACGTTAATGGTAATATTAAATCCAGGACAACTGAGCAGCGAGCCTAGAGAACAAGTAGTCTGGGAAAAGAAGACAGATCCAAAAAGAATGTCTTTAAGAAATGGGACTGACAATATTTCAGGAAGTGTGTGAACATATTAAGAGGTGATAACAAAACTAAAGATTAGGAAAAGTGATAGAATCATGGAATGAGATGAAATATATGGCTCATTTATCATATTAGTCTAATATTAAATACTGATTTTACCAAAAAACATGACTTATGGACTGAATGCCTGTGTCCCCCCCAAAATTCACATTGAGATCCTAGTTGTTAATGAGATGGTATTAGTAAGTAGAGCCTTTGGGAGGTGAGATCTTGAGGGCAGAGCCCTCATGAATGGATTAGTGCCCTTAGAGGAAACAGGATGGCTCACTCCCTGTCCTTCTCAGCTCTCTACCACATAAGGACAACAGCATTAAGAGGTCCATCTGCAAACCAGGAAGGGAGCATTTGTTTGTTTGTTTTTAAAGACTTATTTATTTGACAGACAGCAATAGAGGTAACACAAGCCAGGGTTGAGAGTGGGAGTGGAAAAGGGAGAAGCAGGGTTCCCGCAGAGCAGGGAGCCCAACACAGGGCTCCAGGGCTCGATCCCAGGATCCTCCATCATGACTTGAGCTGAAGGCAGACACTGAACAACTGAGCGACCCAGGCGCCCCAGGAAGGGAACTCTTTTTTTTTTTAACATATAATGTATTATTTGCCCCAGGGTACATGTCTGTGAATCGTCAGGCTCACACATTTCACAGCACTTACCATAGCACATACCCTCCCCAATGTCCACAACCCAGCCACCCCATCCCTAACCACCGCCCCCCCTCAGTTTGTTTCATGAATTTAGGAGTTTCTTTTCGTTTGTCTCCTTCCTGATCCCATCTTGTTTCACTTCCCGCCCCCAGCCCCAACCCCTCGCCCTGCCTCTCAAATTCTTCATATCAGAGAGATCGCATGATAATTGTCTTTCTCTGATTTATTTCGCTTAGCATAATACCCTCTAGTTCCATCCACATCGTTGCAAATGGCAAGATTTCATTTCTTTTGGTGGCTGCATAGTATTCCATTGTGTATATACACACCACATCTTCTTTATCCATTCATCTGTTGACATATGGATATCTAGGTTCTTTCCATAGTTTGGCTATTGTGGACGTT
>CM053603.1:95730421-95762046 GCA_028646535.1 Procyon lotor
TTAAGTGAAAGTCGTTGCTTCTGGAGAGCAGGAATCAGGAGTGGGGAGAGTGAGAGCAGGAGGCTACTATTTTCCATTATTAACCTAAATACTGCTATTTTATTTTCACCTATTTACATCTAACTAAAAACATAAAATTTTAGAGAGAGACAATCCTATATGCAAGCATCCAGGCAAAAAAGTAAGATATTTTAAAAAGGAAAAAACAATGGTCTCAGAATTCTCTTCTGGGAAAGGATAATTTCCAAAAATGGCCACAACAATTATCTCCCACATACGCTCCTCCACAATGTGGCTTCAGTGGTACTCCCCCCCATCAAAAGATGAAATCTCTTCTCCCCACAAAAAACCTGGGCAGGCCATGTGACTGCTTTGATCAACAGGATATAAAGTACAAGTGATGCTATGACCGTTCTGGGGATAGCCCTTAATTAGCCTGGCAGGTTATTGCCCCAGAACCATGAATCACTATGTAAAACAAAGTCCAAGCTACTCTGCTGGCAAGAGAGGAAAAGTAGAGAAGCAATGAAGTACCAGACATTAAGTAAAAAAATCATCATGAACACATCCAGCCAATCCTTCAGATATTTGTTACATGGCAGTACATAATCAGAACATCTCCAAAGCAACAAGGAATGCTAAGAGATCATATGGCAAGGTCCACAGGGTCTAGAAGGAAAAGGATAGGACCTAGGAATTCTGTACCCAGCCAAGATGTACTTTATTCATATGAAACAAAAATAATCTTAGGAAAATCTATAGGATTTAAAAAAAAATTGTATAGGGCAGAGCTGAAGCTATATACTTTCATTACCAAACAAAAGAAATATAAAAAGGGGGGCGCCTGGGTGGCTCAGTCGTTGGGTGTCTGCCTTCGGCTCAGATCATGATCCCAGCGTCCTGGGATCAAGCCCCGCATCGGGCTCCCTGCTCGGCAGGAAGCCTGGTTCTCCCGCTACCATTATCTCTGCCTGTGTTTCCTCTCTCGCTGTGTTTCTCTCTGTCAAATAAATAGAACTTTAAAAAAAAAAAAAAAATACAAAAAGGATTCATTTAAAGAGTTAGGAAAAAAGGAAAACTAATGTAGGAAAAGCAGAAGAAAAATAATAAAAATAAATGAAGAAAACAATGAATTAACAAAATTGCTAGTATTGATAAACCCAAGAGCTGTCTCTAAATAAATAAGCACTAGATATCTGGAATAGGCAGCCTCCAAGATGGCCCCCCAATGACCTCCACTTCCTAGTACTCATGTCCTTTTGTAATCCCTTTCCCTTGAGTCTAGATTGGGCCTAGTGACTCCCTTCTTTTTAAGACTGATTGATTGATTATTAGATTTTTATTTATTTGAGAGAGAGAGATCACAAGGAAGCAGAGAGCCAGGCAGAGAGAGAGGGGGAAGCAGCAGGCTCCCTGCTGAGCAGAGAGCCTGATGCGGAGCTCAATCCCAGGACCCTGAGATCACAACCTAAGCCCAAGGCAGAGGCTTTGACCCACTGAGCCACCCAGGTGCCTCAAGATTTTATTTATTTATTTGAGAGAGAGAGAGAACACAAGCAGGGGGAACGGGAAAGGAAGAAGGAGACTCCCCACTGAGCAGGGTCCCAAAGCAAGGCTCAATCCCAGTACCCAGGGATCATGACCCGAGCCAAAGGAAGACGCTTAACTGACTGAGCCACTCAGGAGATCCCCTTCTAACAGAATACAGCAGAAGTGACAGGATATTACTTTCAAGGTTTTGTAATAAAAGACCATGGTTTCCATCAGGAACGACCTGGCTCTCTTCATCTCTCCTGGATCATTGTCACTGAGAGAGGAAAGATGCCATGTTGTGAGCAGACCAAGGTCCACTTGATATGACCAGGAACTACAGTCCTCAGTCTAATAGCCCCCTAGAAACTGGATGTCTGCCGACAACTACATTAAGTGAGCTTACTAGCAAGATATTTCAGGTCCAGTGAAATCCTGCAATGACTGCAGCCTCGGCCAACAACTTGACTGCAATCTCGTGAGAGAAACCTTGGGCTGGAGGCACTCAGCTAAGCTGCTCCTAGATTCCTGGCCCACAGAAATTGTATTTTAATATTTGTTGCTTTAAGCTGCTAAATTTTGGGATAATTTGTCATGCAGCAACTGATTAATACACCAACCCAGTCAAGAGGGGAAAGGAAGAAAAAACAAATATACAAAGTCAGCACTGAAAAAAAGGAAATAAACCAAATAGAGAAAAATCCACAATCAGAATACACTGCATAATTCTATGCTACTGTATTTGGGAGAGTTACCAAAAATGAATTATTCTGTATATCAAATACCAAACTGACCAGAGAATATATAAAGCAAAATATAAGAGAAATTCACAAATTGAAAAAGTGCTATTCCAAAAAAAGAAGGGACAAGCTTCTCTAGGGGAGCTCTTTCAAATTTTTAGGAGGCAATTTCTTATTCAACTATTCCAGAATACAAAGATGTGGAGTTTGCAAGTTGTTTTGAAAACAGTAGTACATGATTTCAAAACCTAACAAAAACTAAAATAGACTAATTTCAAAAATGGATACAGATATAAAAGTCCTGAACACAGTATTAGCAAAAACAAATCTAGACTATGTTAAAAGAATACAGTACAATGACCAAAATGAGGTTCTTCCCAGAAATGTAAAGTTAATAACCGAAAATTACTCAGGTCAATGGAGAAAAACCATATAATTGCCATAGATGTGGAAAGTGCATGTAATATAAAAACCAGTAAGCAGTCCACAAAGACAGAAAGTGAAATGGGGCTAGAGGGAGAGGAGATGGAGAGTTATTGTTTAGTTCTAGTCTGAGAAGATGGAAAAAGTTCTGGAGACAGATAGGTGGTGATAGTTGCACAACGTGAATGTACTTAATGACCCTCGACTGTACACTTAATGGTTATAATGGTAAATTTTATGTATATTTTCAGCACAATAAAGACTTTTTTAAAAAAATTTTTTAAGACTTTTTAAAAATTTTTAAGGGCCTTGCCTGTTATCTGTCTTTCCTCTAACAAATCAATTGTAGAGTCAATTTATATTATTTTATACTTTTAGAAAGCAAAGAAAAATAAAATAAAATAAATAAAATAAAAGTATCCTGGCCCACAGAGATTGTATTTTAATATTTGTTATTTTAAGCTGCTAAATTTTGGGATAATTTGTTATACAGCAATTGATTAATACACCAACCCAGTCAAGAGGGGAAAGGAAGAAAAAACAAATATACAAAGTCAGCACTAAAAAAAGGTCAGCACTTTATATTTAAGTCAGCACTTAAATATTTTATTTAAATAAAGGGGCACCTGGGTGGCTCAGTGGGTTAAAGCCTCTGCCTTCCGCTTAAGTCACATCTCAGGGTCCTGGGATTGAGGCCTGCATCAGGCTCTCTGCTCAGCGGGAAGCCTCCCCCCGCCCCCCTCGCCTGCCTCTCTGCCTACTTGTGATCTCTCTGTCAAATAAATAAATAAAATAAATAAAAAGTATCCCACATAAAATGTTATTTTCCTCCAGTGAGTACTCAAGTAAACACTGATAACTTATTTCAAGATTTCCTGCTAACCTTTTTAAAGTCACCAAAAAATGAATATAAAAAATAAATCTTTTCAGAAATTGAGGCTAAATCATCCAATTATTATTTCACAAAATTCTTGTGTTTTAAGTGTCAAAAACAAATACACTTCTGAATTTCTAATCTTTTAATGTAGTCTTTCTCCAGAAAGGGGTTTTCCTACAGAGCCTCCACGGTGTCTAACTAGCATACTGAATGGTCAGTACCGAGAAGAGATTATGGTGAATTAAATAGTACAAAAAATATTATCCATTCTATTACACAGTGTGTAAATGATTTAAGTTTTAATTCAACCAACAATGCCTTTCATCTTTGAACATGAATAGTAATAAAACATCCATTACGTTTTACAACCTCTGAAGAAAATTATGTTTACTACATAATAGAGTTAAGTGACTTGCTCCAGAACTTATAGTGTGAGTCAGCTATAAGTCTGGGAATATTCTGACTGGGTCTCACATCTTTGTGGCCCTAACTGATATAAGGCACATTTTATGCAATTCAGGATTACTTTAGAAATACTACAATTGTGTCATCTATATACATAGGGCAAAATTTTTAAAATACTTTTGCATCTATAAATATACAAAAATAATGGGAGGGTCACCATAAGTCTCTCAAATTAAAAAAAAAAAAATCCGGGGCGCCTGGGTGGCTCAGTTGTTGGGCATCTCCCTTCGGCTCGGGTCATGATCCCAGAGTCCTGGGATCGAGCCCCGCATCGGGCTCTCTGCTCGGCAGGAAGCCTGCTTCTCCCGCTACCATTCCCTCTGCTTGTGTTCCCTCTCTCACTGTGTTTCTGTCAAATAAATAAAATCTTAAAAAAAAAAAAAAAAAAAATCCTAGGGTCAGATACGACTTTAACTCTGCCCATTTGCACTGTTCTTGCATTTTGGCATCAACCTATTTCCCCAAACTAAAAAAGAAACTACTTACGTGATTTAACCAAGAACTGAAGTGAGAAATTCAGGTTTTCATTGCTTTTTCCTCAGCACTTTTCACAGTGAAAATATATTCAGCAATATGTTTGCTGAAAGGCAATGTTAAAATTAACATTACCTAAAATCAAAATTTTCACCTTGCCAGACTAAATTATGGTACCTTACTTCAAAGGATAGCTACATAATTTAAAAAAAAAAAAAAAAAGGCAAGTTGGTAGGTAAATGCATAGTTTTTATATCCAAATAATAAATGCAACCTGCAGGTCTGTATGTATAAAATGATACCATATGTGTGTTTAGATGTACACAAATCCTTATAAAATTTCTGAAAGGGTATACAAAAAGTATACAGGGAGAGGAGGTAAACAAAGGGTAAACAAAACGGGAGCTGTTTTCACTTTATACTCCTCCTAGATGGCTTGAATTTTATATAGCAACATGTCTTTTTTCAGAAGATTTAAAAATCTCAACTTACTCTTTAAATCATTGGCTCAAAAAAATTTACTGACAATTTCTTTTGTCACTTAATCTTTCAGAGCTTACCTACTTTACTGATCTTCTGGCTTAGCGACTGAATATACTTTATCTTCTCCAACTTCTTCAGTTTCTTTTATTCGAATTCTAAAATTAAAATAATTTTATCTTAATATTTTAGGTTTACATCCTCAAAGAATAGATTAAATATGACATCGCAGGAATCGTTATTTCACTCCTTGACGTTTATCTCCCCTACGCCTCATTGTGTTTTTATAAAAATAGTGACAAATATCAACAGTTGTTGGTGCAGGAGAGGTATCACTTGTACACTGAAAATCCCAACAATCCTGTGACCAAATAAATTGTCACAAAGGACCTCTTCTCGTAGCGTCAACTATCTTACGAGCACTTGAAAACGTTAGCCAACAATGGTGATGACGGAACAAACATTCAGGCGCATTAGACTTATTAAAGTGAACTTGAGGACAGGAAACATCCATGGGAGTGAAAGACTTTGCCAGCCTAAAATTATAAATACTGATTTAGGTCATTCCCATCGATGCGTCTGTACGTCTCAGTTCTGCCATTTAAATGTTGTGGCGCCCTGGGTCAGTTTTTCCTCCTGCCTCTCAGAACGAACGTTTCACACCTGTAAAATGGGCATAATTACACCCACTGTTAAGTCTCATGAGAACCTCTCACAAAGAAGGGCCTCCACATAACCGGACCCTTCCCATTCTCGAAGGTTTAGGCCAAATCTTCCCGCTCCTCCCTCCCAATGCACTTCCACCGCCCCCGCGCGCCCCGCCCGAAGCCCCGCGAGGCAGACCAGGTCTGTGGAGCCCCGCTCTTCTCACCCTCGGCACCCCACGCGGCCTGCTCGCTCACAGAAATGCAGCTCCGTACCGGAGGGAGCAAAACGAGGTTCCGCAACCTCCTCCTCTGGGACGAGAGAGAGTAAATGCAGGACCCACGCCCACGCTCTCCATCACCACGCCCCTGGAATCTCCGCCAAACACACCCAGTACACCAGCCTGTGCTTACAGGCAAAGAAGAGGGACCCCTCCGAGACGCCCCTTAGACTCACGGCGGGGCGTTCCAGACCGACCTACTCCACGCACCAGAGCAGCTCTAAAGCCTTCACGTTCCGCGTCCCCGAGATGCCTGGCGTCCCCGCCCTCCTCCGCCCTGAGGGATTTCAGGTGCCCGGACGGGGCGGGGCCTAGCGGTGCCTCATGACGCAAGCGCAGTCTCCCGGCAACATTCAACTGCGTAGCGTCAGCCAATGGGAAAGAACGCGGGGCAGCTGTTCAAAAGTAAACGGCCCGCTGGGCCCGCGGAGGCGGGGGCGTAATTGCGAGGGCCTGGCTCGAAGCCCGAGCCGGCTTCCCGCACCTGCGCACTAGGTGCCGGCCCGCCTCTCAGAAGCTCCCGAGGCACGCGGCAGGAGGCGATTCAGTGCGTGCGGCTGCTTCTGGAAGCCGCGAGTGTAGGCTGGGCCACCTCCTGGGGAACTGGGACGTCGTCCACGGCCCCGGGAGAGGGGGAGCCTGGCGACGGTTGACTATCTCTACAGGAAAGATTCATAGGACCGTTTTTTACTTGGAGCCAATCTGGCCCGTCCTGATTGTAAACTTTGAAGTGCAGCATCTCCCATTGTTACTTCACAGATTCCCTGCAGCGGGATATGCCACATACGACCCAGTGGCCAAGCGCCGTCCTCCACCGACTCCGAGTTTCCTTCAGTGGGTTAAAGCCTCTGCCTTTGGCTCCGGTCATGATCTCAGGGTCCTGGGTTGGAGCCCCACATCGGGCTCTCTGCTCAGCGGGGAGCCTAACCCCCCCACCCCCCGCCACCGCCTGCCTCTCTGCCTACTCGTGATCTCTTTCTCTGCCAAATAAATAAATAAATCTTTAAAGAAAAAAAAAAAATCCGAACTTCAGGACCTACCTGAATACTTGACTGAGTGTAGGGGAGGAGGCTTCTGATTACAGTTCTCTTAAAGAGAACTTACTCTGGGACAGCTAGCGCCACTTGAGGACTCCTTTAAGACCATCTCCCTCTTCTCCCTCCCTCCTTTTCCCGACCTCGTGAAATTATCGCCTAGAGATAACCACTGTTGCTCAGAATACTAGATTTCTGATTCAATCTCTTCGCCCTATTTCACCTTTTTAAACCCTTAGAATCAGAAAACATGCAGTTCACTAGTCAAGAGTTCCCTTTTTTCTTGAGAAACTTTATCCAGCTGTATTTTAAGATTCTTAACCACAGTTTCCATCTCTTAACTATACTGAAAAGTCAATTAACTCTGTGCTAGATAAAACTGTGCCGTGGGGTGTGCCTGCGTGGCTCGGTCATTAAGCGTTAAGCATCTTCATGATTCTGGGGTCTGGGATTGATCCTTGGGGTCCTGGGATTCAGCACTGCATGGAGCTCCCTGCTTCTTCTTCTCCCACTCCTCCTGTTTGTGTGCTCTGCGTGCGCTCTCTCTCTCTCCCTTTCTCTCTCGCAAAACAAGGTAGTATCGATGAGTCCTCAATTTTAGATGTTTTCCCCAATTCAGTTACAGAAAAGTTTGCTTATAATGTATGGATTCTGGCAATATCCCAAGATTCCTACTGTTACATGATGATATAGAGCCGTTTCAGCTTTATTATGCATATACATTTTCTATTTAAATATTGGATTCATCCTGATAGATTTTTAATTTCCTGTCAAAATAATATGGTTATCTTTCCATAGCAATAAATGCAGGGTACCTATATAAAAATTATTCTCTTTTATTTTTTTTAAGATTTTATTCACTTATTCATTCATTCATTGCACAAGTGGGCAGAGAGGCAGGCAGAGAGAGAGAGAGAGGCAGGCAGAGAGAGAGGGAGAAGCAGGCTTGATCCCAAGACAGGGCTTGATCCCAGGACCCTGAGATTGTCACCTGAGCTGAAGGCAGATGTCTAGCCATCTGAGTCACCCAGGTGCCCCTGTTCTTTTTTTAAAAAAAAGTGAACCAATGATGTTACCTATGGATTTGGGGTGATTATGATGTGTCAGTGTAGATTCATCACTTGTAGCAAATGTACTGTTGCAGGATTGTGGAATCCAAAGGCCAAAAAAGCATTCTTGAGACATTGTATGGTACAACTTAGTAAGTTTATGTAAGTAGCACAAGGACAGGACTGTATATGAAGCCAGTTATATGCTTAGTGCTCAAGGGGAGGGGATGTGCAAGAAGTATTAGATCATGAATGTTTTCTTCAAATTTCTACTCCTAAAACTACTTTCCCAAGATTTTCCAGTGCTTATCATTCAGCCTGATATTAACTATTGATGAGATATACAAGCAGTCATGAGACCCTTTCAGAATGTAGCAACCAGCACACATTTGATCTTTATCAAGACTGTGTGGGCTATAGGTCAACCTACTGGGCTAAAGATGAACATTTTTCTCCTTCTGTCCCTCGTCATTTCCCCCTGACCAATTTTTGGTCCTTAAATCTTTAAAGTTGTTGAAGGGTGAAGAGCTAATATTCTGTAACTTCTTCAAGCTGACGGGGTCATAGAGATGTCCCTAGCTATGGACCCTACAGATCCTATAAAGACTAGAGAGTCCCATGTAACATTTACCATAGGCCAATCAGAAACATTCTTTTTAATAATAGAAATATCCCTATAGGGCGCCTGGGTGGCTCAGTTGGTTAAGCAACTGCCTTCAGCTCAGGTCATGATCCTGGAGTCCTGGAATCGAGTCCCACATCGGGCTCTTTCCTCCATGGGGAGCCTGCTTCTCCCTCTGACCTCTTCCCTCTCATGCTCTCTCTCTCTCTCTCTGTCTCAAATAAATAAAAATAAATCTTTTTTAAAAAAAAAAAGAAATATCCCTATATGTGCTGGTATGCAGCTGACTTTGTGTTGGATTTGGTTAAAGGCCGCCGCTGTATGCTTTGTCAAAGAAAGGCTCTACTTATAATTTTACATTAACAGAGGTGGCTCCCAGGACAAATATGGCTGAGGGATAAAAGCATTAAGAAGAGTTCTTTGCCTAATGTCTAGACTTAACAGTACCCTAATTAGGAGGAATTGCTGGCAAGTGGGAGATGACTTGTCTCAGGAGATAAGGGCATCCCCAAGTACATTCTCCAATCCAATTATAATGAAAGTGGGGCATCCATTATCTCCACAAGTTCATAGTTAACTCCATGGAGTGGTGTATAATCTGACTTCTAAGAACGGTTTTGTTATCCCGACCACATGGAATTGATCAAGGTGACAACTGAGTTACATAATTGTTAAGGAGTCCATCCCAGTGTCCAACTGTTTAAATAGTCATATGCCCATAGCGTCCCTCTTATTATCTCCATAGAGTAATAAGCAGAAACATTTTCTATATATGAGCTATTATAGCAATCTGTCTGAAGTTTACCTCAAGTTGTCTAGTTTAGGCAAACAACAAATATTTAAAGACAATTAAAACTAGAATCTAACATCCATAAGGATGCATTATTGAACCATAATTTTTCTCTCTAAATTCACGCTTATTTCCAAAGACAGCCAAATCAAGACTAATTCATTTGTAAAAACAAGTCCAGTTTTAACAAACTGCCCTAATTATGTATATAATCTCAGCAAAAATAATGATTGAACATATAGATCCTTTAAAATCTGCTTTGCTAGGACTTTTTAGAAGGAATCTTTAGAATGAAATTTTAATAGCTTCTTAAAGCCCGAACAAAGCCAAATATTTGCTTGCAATACCTACAGGTTTGGGTGTATTCCTCTTCTTGAGGTCCCCAAAATATCCTGAGGGTTCTTGCACCTGCCAGGAAGTAACGTTCTTTACTTATCTGGCGAGGCTGCTGGGCACTCTGTAAGCAATATATCAGGCTAACATTCTCAAGGGGTTTTAAGGGCTCTGTAAAGTCAATCCTAATTCCTTAGAGCTCTGTCATATCTCAGTCTATATATGTCTCTTTCAAATATGACATTCCAGTCAAAGCTTTGGTATTATAACCAATGTTTCCAATAGTGTCCTATTACAAGAACAACAGAAGCTCATTGAACTTGTGCAAATAAGTATAATTGCCATGGAAGAAAGAATACTCATGGAGAGTTTCTGACTTCTAAAAGGTTCAGGTAGAAAGAAAAGTTAAATGCTTCAATTTGTTCACAGTGGAATATGTCACCATTTTCCTTAATTCATTCAGTCCTATGTTATTCGTTTTTGTTTAGTTTGAATGCAACTTTCCCATTCGTTCTGGAAATTCTTTCCCAGATCAGCTTTATGATTTTAAAGATCTCAAAAACCTGTATTTGTCGAAAATCTTTTTTATGAATCTCCTTGAAGATGAAAGACTTTTTGCAAAGGCATCAGAACAGTAACTATAAATGACCAAAAAATACACAAAACTCAGAAATGGACGTGGTTAAAGATCTGATATAGGGTTCATTATTATGTAGCTGACAAGGAAATCAGTTATTTCTGTGACACACAACATTTCAATCATTCAAGTAATGACCTTGTATCAGCATATATTAAAACTTAAGGAATTTCATGTATTTTCTAGAATAGTTACAGCATTTACCCATCCAAGACAACCTAAGGCTTATCATTATTCATTTGACAGTGCTTTCCAAGGAACAAAACATACCAAATAAACAAGCCTAATTAGTCAAAAAGACTTCATTTACAATTCTGATCTCAAGAAAGTTTGTTAAAATCCTCAGAAAGTGGGGCACCTGGGTGACTCAGTCAGTTAAATGCCCACTCTTGATCTCAACTCAGGTCTTGATCTCAGGGTGGTGAGTTCAAGTCCCATGTTGGGCCTCAGGCTGGGTGTGGACCTTCTTTAAAAAAAAAAAGAAAGAAACACAGAAAGTTGTGGGTGTTTTTAGATATTTATTTAAGTAATCTCTACATCCACAAGAGGCCCGAACTTAGGACCCCAAGAGCAAGAGTCACACACTCTTCTGACTGAGCCAGCACCAGGTGCCCCAAAACCACAGAAAGTTTTAAAACACATGCCTCAGTAGGATTGCAGGTCACTGGGGCTCCTGGGTGGCTCAGTGGGTTAAGCATCTGCTTCTGTTCCCATCAGTAACAGTCTGGTGGAGGAGACTGATAATGGGAGAGGCTGTGCATGGAGGGTACAGCGCAGGAAATATTTGAGAAATCTCTGTACCTTCCCCTCAACGATGCTGTGTCCCCAAACTCTGAAAAAAAAAAGTATCAATTTTTAAAAATTTTTAGTGTAATTGCTTCTAGAATTAGTTAACATAACTGAATAATGCTTTGAGCTATGTTATATTTTCCACCTATGTCTTCCCCTCTACCTTCTTCCCTGAAAACAGTTCTGCCGCAAGACAGCAGAGGTAACTCTCACAAGACTTAACTGGCTTCTGTTTTCCAAAAAGTCTCAGCCCGCTGAGGAAAATAGCATCTAAGGGAAGAGGTGGAATGTTTGGGGGAAGCAGAAAGAGAGGAGTGTGGAAGCCGCTTCAGACTGGAGACGACTCCGCTCTGGGTGGAGGAAGCTATCACACCCACAGGAAGGGCTGCAGGTGTTTCTACAGGGAGACCAGCCCTGAGGCCCATGGGCTCCCAACTCCGCCCAGCTTCCTGTGACCCAGCGTGACCAGGAAGTGGCAGAGAGCTTCTGGAGCCCACCCAAAGCCCACACAAAGTCTCAGCAGCGACCCTCAACTCTCCCTACTTGGGTGTGTGCGCTGGGATTCAGGCCCTCTGCAGGAGATGATGTTGGCTGGAAAGGTTGGCTAGAAGAAAACACTCGGATGCGGAAGTACGTAGTTATGATCCGTCAGCCTAAAAATCTGAGGTGCTAAGGTGCTCAGCTACCCCCCCCAAAAAAAGGAAAGGAGGGGGAAAGTTCAGCTGCTTTGGGGCTCTGCCTATATACTAGCACCAATCTCCTTTTGATAGAATCTAGGAAAAAGAAAAAAGATGATAAACTTTGGCAGGTATCAACAGGTGATACGAAGAGGAGGCAATAAAACAGGAAACTTATGTCAATCTTTGGTGCTCAAGTCAGATGCCCTGCTTAGACATTCTCCATCTCAAGCACCTGAACAGAGGGCCTCAGTCCCAGAGTGCTGCCCTGTAGGCAAGCTAAAACACTTTCTGATTTGGGGTTTTAGTAGCCACAGAATTCAACATTCCTCTGTTGTCTCCCAGCACATCAGCCTCAGTGGAATTATGTAATACAGACAAGCTGGGATTTTCCAAAGTTGGAAGGCACCTGTGGTTCCTTTCTAGGCCTTCAAAGAAAACACAGCAGCAACTGGTACCATGATTACAGGAGCAGTGCGTTGGGGACAGTGAGCTAGGAGGATTTCTTAGCATTTCATACAAGTTCATTTCTGCTGCAAAAAGCACCGAACTCTATGCTGCAGCAGAGTTCACAGACTCAGAGGAAATCTAGAAAAACCTCATTTTCAGAGAGAAAAAATCTACCTACTGTGTTGGTATTGCCTTAATGATTGCCTTAGTGCAGAGTTTGAGCCCAAATTTGATACTACTACCTAAAAATATATAAACTACACAATTTTATAGAGGGAAAGAGAGAATCTTAAACAGGTTCCACACCTGGCTCAAGGCTTAATCTCATGACCCTGCGATCATGATCTGAGCTGAAATCAAGAGTCGGAGGCTTAACCAACTGAGCCACCCAAGTGCCACTAAACTACTCAGTTTTAAACACTGAGACCTATGTAGGATTTATATTCACACAACTCTTTTCAGCTATACCACTGAATGCAATTTGGAAGATGAAAAGTCTGTCTTCTGTTCAATAGTAGTTTACCTCCTAACTAGTTTCCCTTTCATTTACTATATATCTATCATTAAGAATCATTTTATTTCGGGGCACCGGGGTGGCTCAGTTGGTTAAGCCTCTGCTTTTGGCTCAGGTCATGATCCCAGGGTCCTGGAATGGAGTCCCAATTCAGACTCCCTGCCCACCGGGGAGCCCGTTTCTCTTTCTCTCCCTCTAGTCTTCCCCCCAGCTTGTGTGCTCTCTCTTTCTCTCTCTCAAATAAATAAGTAAATAAAATCTTTTTTAAAATTATCCAAATGTTTTGAATTTCAAGATTTTTTTCCTGTAAGTCCTTCCTAGGATTTCTTTTTCCTTCATAGAATTTAATGTTGATTCAGTCTCGTCTAATTCTCTAATCCACTTTGTCAAACTGATTTGATTATTTGCCTAATAAATGCACAGCATGAAAGACACTAAGAACACAATTCCTGTTACCTACACCAGCTAAAATGCAGCTACAGAAGAGTTAACAATATCAGAGAAGCTGTAGTCTAGGGTGAGCGCACAGCAAACTGGGGAGAAGTAGCCCAGGCCTGAAGAGGGGGAGCTCCCAGCACTGCTGGGGACAGGTGACCAGGTAGCTGGAGTGACGAGAAGGTGTCCGTAGAGAGGTTTCTGTAGGGACACAAATCCGAGTGGCTGCCCACCTCACGGTTAAGTTTCCATGAGTCGTGTCTGTAGTCACCACCTTTTCAGTTTACGGTCTCTGTTGCCTATACTCAGACTGGTTGGATTTGAGGCAAGACAAGCGTGGGATTGGCTAATGCCTTACCAGCCATGGCTGGCCTCGCAGCTGAGAAATCAGGAAGAATTCATCTTTTAAATTTTTGAGGTAGGGAATACAACCCCTCTGTTGTTTAAACCCTCTGCTGAGATGCCGCCCTGTTTTCTCTCAAAGGAGGTGAGCTAGGCCTTTTCTAGTCACAAAGACCCACCTGCTTGGCACAGGGCCGGATACTCTAGTCATCCTGTATCTTCAGGACGGCAAACATCAAGTAGGTGCATGTGAAGGCCTTGAAATAGTCTGTGCGGACTTTAACATACAGGTCCTTTTTGTTCTCTTTCAGGATGCCCTCGGGGTTCGTCGTAACCAGAATTCACCTCTTCTCGAAGGCAGATTTACAGACAGAAGCAGACGGTTTGTTTTCTGGTACCCCGCCTCATTGTGGAGATTATCTCAGCAATGTATCAGTAAACTCCAAACAAGTTCCAGAGACGGCCTTCGAAAAAGGAGGAGATTGCCACCTCACAGATGCCGTGTATATATGACGGCTAATGCTTCTCGAGCACTTACCGCGAATGGGACTCGGAACTATCATTCATTCTCCCACTTAACCCTCACAACCACCCTATAAAATAGTTACTGTTTTTTAAACTTTTAAGTGGAGCATAAAAAAAGTCTCTATTTTTATCCTTATTTTACGAAGGAAGGAACTAGCAAGTTTCAATAACCCCCTTGATCAAGCTACCCAATAGGGTTCTCTGATTCCCAAGCAGGTGTCTTCCCAAGCTGGGCCGTGTGCTTTCCTTTGCTTACTCACCTTCTGTATTAGCTTCCTACGGTTGCTGTGACAAACTGCTATAAATTTGGAAATTTATTCTCTCACAGTTTGGGAAGACAGAATCCAAAGCCTGGGCGATGGCAGGGTTGTGCTCCTTGCAAACACTGTGGGAGAACCTGCTCTTGCCCCTCTCGGCTCCTGGTGGTTCCAGCGCTCTCGGCCCGTGGCTGTGTCGCTCCAGCTCCAGCCTCTACCTTCCCACGGCCTTGTCCTCTGTGTGCCTGTCTTCTCTTTTTCTGGACTCATCAGTCTCATCATTTCTGGACTCGTGAGTCTCATCAAAGGACTCTTGTCATTAGATTTAGGGCCAACTTGAGTAATTCAGAATGATCTCATCTCGAGATTCTTAATTACATCTGCAAAGACCTTTTCTGTGAATTGGGTCACATTTCCCAGGTTCCAGGAGCTAAGATGTGGACACATCTTTTGGGTGATCACCATTTAACCCACCATGCCTTCCTGACAAGATCCCTGAACATTTGGGTGCTGGGATGGCACGGTCGGGTAAGTTTCCAACTCTTTTGGCTCAGGTCACGATCTTGGAGTCATGGGATCGAGCCCCGCATTGGGCTCCATGCAGAGTGCAGGGTCTACTTGGGATTCTCTCTCTTTCCCCCTCTGCCTTCTCCCACCTCTATGTGTGCACACGCTTGCTCTCTCTCAAATAAATAATTAAATCTTAAAAAAAAAAATTCCTGAACATTGTACTTGTCACAGACACAGTGTTGAGGGCTTCACAGGCTCCTACAAAACTAGATAATGAATCCCAGAGATCATCTCCCATTTTCAGGAAGATGAACTGAGGCCCACAAGAGAAGTGCAGCAAGTTCAGAGAAGGCCACATTCAAGGCCACATTTTACCTTTCTGATGCTGTATCGAAGGGCCCTTTCACATCAGGAGAGGATGATTAATATATATCATTGTATGATTAAAAATGTTGGGACGCCTGAGTGGCTCAGTTGGTTAAGCAGCTGCCTTCGGCTCAGGTCACGATCCCAGGGTCCTGGGATCGAGTCCCATATCGGGCTCCTTGCTCAGCAGGGAGCCTGCTTCACCCTCTGTCTCTGCCTGCTTGTGTTCTCTCTCTCTCTGACAAATAAATAAATAAAATTAAAAAAAAAAAATGTTTTCATCTGTCAAAGAATCATGATTAAAAACAATGATCAGTATGTCTCTGTGGCAAATTTCTCTCAGATCTCAGGCCCAGGAAAAAGGTTTTTTTGTTGTTGTTTTTTTTCACAGCTAGACTAGGAGACACATAGCTATGAAAGCTACATCATTATATCTATTTCTGTCTGTTTATTAGGTCCGAATCTAAGGATTTCCTGATTTCCTCCTCCCCAGGCCAAATAAATGACTTATCCCCAGATGACTTTTGTATTAGAAATCTGAGTTACAGCTTCCAGATACAAGATATCAAGTACCGAAGTGAAGTCGGGGGCCAGCCACTCTGGGGGAACATAGGGGATATGGGGACTTTGAAAACCGGTAGAGGGTGGTAGCCGCTCACCTCTGGAGCGTGTGTGTGCCCAACTCCCTTTGTGAAGGTTTGGGAGGGTGCCTTCTGCCCCGCCTCTCTCCCCCACTCTCTGTCCCTCACCACAAGGCTAGTGAGAACAGCTCAGCTCTGCCTGTCCTGCCCTCACGGGACCCAGAGGCCTGACACTAACTAAGTCCCCTGGAAACCTAAGAGGGGACTTCGAGCACAAGGAGAACTGGCCTGCTCTCTCAGAGCAGGGGTGGGGTGCAGAAGCACGAGTGTCCCCAAGGATCAGATGAGCTGGGACAGGGTAGTCTAAGGTCCTGCCCCCAGTGCCAACCAGAGGTGCAGAGGGAAATGCTGGAAATGCCCAGTGGGAAATGCTGCAAGTACCCTAGCACTCCTAGAGGCTGCAGAAAAAGTAAACAAGGAGCCCGAGGGGAGCAACTCCCCTGGCCCAGGCAAACTGGCCATGAGAAGTCCCCAAGGAACCCATGCAAGAACTCCAGAGTCACCAAAGAGCTGCAGAAGAGCCTCTGTGAAGAAAAGTCAGCTTGAAACATCTCCCAGGCCCAGAGAATTCAAACTGGACTTCCAGAACTTTCTCTCCCCTCCACCCTCTGTCCTAATGCAGGACAGATTAGAGAGACAATAGGTAGCTGAGAGTGGGGTGGGAGGTGGAGAGGAGGTAATTAGAAAGACCCCAGCACTGTGCTTGCCCCAGGAACCAGCAGCCCTCTCGGAGCAGGCCTTACCTGAGGGAGAGGGAGTAGCTTGGAGTTTCCAGGGAAGTTGAAGCTTAGACAATGGACTAACTGCTGAAATGAGACTGTGTTTTGCAACTTAAAGGGGCCTCAGGACTTTGTGTACCAAACCGTGTGTGCCAACCAAAAATGTCAAGTCTGTTGGCATTTTCATCCAGGATCATGGGAAGAACTTCCCCCACTGAGTACACCTTAAAGGGACCTTCCTCATTTTAAAGTCTCTATGTAGTTGATAGGCTCCTGTTCAAACTATCAGTCACATTGTGTTGAAAACAAAAGTCACCATCTCCACCACCTGTCCGTGAACAATTGGAGATCTCTTACTCTTAAACAAAAAGATGTTTGTTGCTGCGGGACAATGTTGGCAGAGTTGAGTCCCAGCTCGTGATGGCTTCAGCAGGCCCAGCTCACCACACACGGCCTCGCCTCCCGGGTTTCTCTGGACCTCGATTCCCAGTGCCCTCTCTTGGGAGCAAAGCACAGTCTACTCACTTTTGAATGGAGAGGAGCTTAGCCATTTCTTATGATACAAGCTTCTGACTGCCAGACTCTTAGGGTCAGGTTACTTTTCCTACCACGAGGGATAAAACGTTCCTTCTCTCAAAGTAATTCTGGCATCAATTGGAGACACCGTGGTTTTCATCCTGTACCCACTTGGCAACCACAAGTGAGTCATGCATTTATAAAAAATAACCCACTATGCATTTATAAAGATAATTTTTCCTTTTCAGGAGAAAATCATAGCTGTCAAAACCATGAAACTCGTGTATAATGGGAGGCCAGGCTTGACTAGGTGTAGGGCTTCTGGTTCTTAGCAGCCATCAGTGAGTTACAAACTTCCTATTCACGCACTGCTTCTGAATTCCTGTTCATACATACAGTCCAGTCTGCCCAGCTGCAGGGCTGACAAAAGTTAGTACTACAGATTAGCGAGCCGGTTACCAACATCGATTAATTAGCTCATGTGTCCAGCCAAACAAGGATCTGGGTCTCATAAAACTGGGAAGCTTTCTGTTATTTAGAACTATTCACAAGAAGGATGCTCTGCTAAATAAGTCAGAGATGATTGACAGGATTATTTTTATAACTCGAATGATCTTAGCTTATGGAGAATTAGGTAGTATTTGGAGTTGACAAGGTAGTTAACCACGGGGGGGGGGGGGAGGGGGGGGGAGAAATGCCTCCTGGAACTGCTCCAAGCTCTAGTTGTAATATCCCAGAATAGCTCAAGTGTCCTCAGTGATTATTAGAACATTTCAAGGGCAGCTGGGCGGCTCAGTGGGTTAAAGCCTCTGCCTTCGGCTCAGGTAGTGATCTCAGGGTCCTAGGATCGAGCCCCACATCAGGCTTTCTGCTCAGCGGGGAGCCTGCTTCCCCCTCTCTCTCTGCCTGCCTCTCTGCCTGTTTGTGATCTCTCTCTCTGTCGAATAAGTAAATAAAATCTTGGAAAAAAAAAAGAAGAACATTTCAAAATCTTTTTTTTCAGCAAAATCTTTTTTACTTCAGTTTTTTAAATATGCATGGAGAAGTTGTAACCATACAGTAAGTTGCAGGATTTAACTTTTTAACAATCCATACTGGGTACATTCAGATCGATGCCATGCCTCTAAGTGGTACCCCCCACCCCCCCAGGAGATTGAAATGATTACACTAACATTGCTCAAAGCATCAGTGGAACTCTTCTTCAGAAACTGTCTTTCAAGTCAGGCTATGAACCAGACCAAAAGCCAAAAGCAAACCAAATTAAAATGGGTGCATTATTTCATTGGCCTATCATACATTTGTTTTTAAAAATAATTGAACAGGGGGAAACTAACCCTACCAGACATTACAGCATAATAAAAGGCCTCTATATGAAAAGAATGAGTTACTGATGCAAAAATAGACAAATAGACCAGTGGGATAAACCAGAGCAGGGGTCAGCAAACTATGGCTGCTTTTGCATAGAAAATGCTATGAGCCTGGGTGGCTCAGTCGGTTAAGTGTCTGCCTTCAGCCAGGGTCATGATCCCAGGGTCCTGGGATCAAGCCCTGAGTTGGGCTCCCTCTGCCTCCCCCTGCCTTGTGTGCTTTCTCTCTCTCTCTCTCATATAAAAAAAATCTTGAAAAGAAAAAAAAAAGAAAATGTTACGGCAATGTCTCTGGTTATTTTTGCCCTAAAACAGCAGAGGCTTTAGGGCCTAAAAGGCTAAATATTTACTATATGGCACTTTAAGAAAAAGTTTGCTGACTCTTGGACTAGAGTGTCGTGAAATAGATTCAGATGCATATAAAATTTAGTATACACTAAAGTTGGCGTCTCAAATTACAAAGGCAAAGATGGATTTTTTAATATATGCTTCTGGGACAATTAATTAGTCACTGGGAAAGAGATAAAATTAGATCCATACCTCTCCTCATACATAAGAATAAATTCCAAATGGATTAAGATTCCTAATAAAATAAAAAATAAACCTTCCAGGGGCGCCTGGGTTGCTCAGTCATTAAGCGTCTGCCTTCGGCTCAGGTCATGATCCCAGGGTCCTGGGATCAAGCCCTGCATCGGGCTCTCTGCTCTGCAGGAAGCCTCCTTCTCCTGCAACCGTTCCTTCTGCTTCTGTTCCCTCTCTCGCTGTGTTTCTCTCTGTCAAATAAATAAATTCTTTAAAAAAAAAATTAAACCTTCCATATATTACACAAAAATGTAATTTTTTACATTTACATTGTAAATACTCAAGGAGAGAAAGGCTTTCTAAATATGATTCAAAATCTAGAACCAATGAAAGAAAACACTGATAAATTTCACTACATAAAAATGAAAAAACTTGCATGGCAAAACCACCATCAACAAAAACAAAAGACAACTGAAAAACTGGGAGAAATATTTGCAACATATGTCACAAAGGGCCAATATATAATCCTCATATATAAATAACTCTTAAAATTTGAGGGACAAATTACCATAAATCAGATTGAAAAGTGAGAAAAAGATATGAACAGATAATTCACAAAAAATTATAAAAATGGCACTCATACATATAATAAGATTGGATTCACAGTCAGAGAAATGCAAGTGCTATATCACACTTCTCACATATATATTGGTAAAATATCATTGAAAATGAGGAATTATGACAGCTCTGGTGAGTCTCACACATTGCTGATGAGAATGCAGATCCTTTTGGAGCGAAACATGACAATATCTAACAAAACGACATGAGCACTTATCTTTTGATCCTGTAGTCCTAGCAATTTATTCCAAGAGACACCTCCAACAATATCAAATACATATGTACAAGGTTATATATTGCAGCACATTTGCAGTCATTTGTGTTTGCAAAACACTGGAAACAACCTAAATGCCAATTCCCAGAAGAGTGGTTGAATTAAAAACTGTGGAACAGGGGCGCCTGGGTGGCTCAGTGGTTAAGCCTCTGCCTTCAGCTCAGGTCATGATCTCAGGGTCCTGGGATGGAGCCCCGCATCGGGCTCTCTGCTCAGCGGGGAGCCTGCTTCCCCCTCTCTCTCTGCCTGCCTCTCTGCCTACTTGTGATATCTGTCTGTCAAATGGATAAATAAAATCTTAAAACAAACAAACAAACAAACAACTATGGAACGTCCATCGAATGGAGAACTATTCAGCTGTGTAAAAGGTGAGGAAGATCTTCATGAACCGATACCCGGTGCTCCCCAGGACAGAACATCAGGTGAAAAACGCAAAGTTCAAAGTTTCTTTACATGGAAGAAAGAAGAGGATCTAAGAATATATATGTATCTTTTCATTTGTACAAAAAGAAACCCAGAAACTGATCATTGACAGGGTTGTCTACAGGGCATGGGCAGGGAAGGGGCACAGAGAATGGGGATGGGAAATAAATGCAAGTAGAGTGCTGTTTCTCTGGGTGTGCCTTTTTGTGTCGTTTTGGCCTTCGGAGAAGCAGGTGCCTCAACCCTTCATCCTGCAGCTGACACCCAGCTACTAGCTTCTTGCACCAACTCCTTGCCTGCCTGGGCCCGTGGGGACTGCCCATTGCTAGTCTCGCTTTGCTTGCCTGTGTGCCACAGCATCCATGTGCGACTCTAAATAAGTTAGGGATTGTTTTGGTTGCAGGTAACAGAAAGCAGCTGCCAAGGAAGGATTAACAAGAGTTAGACAAGTAGGGTTTCCTTTTCTCACATCACTTACCTGGAGGTAAGTGGTCCCCTGTGTTCTTTCAGCCACCCAGGCCCGGCACCTCTGCAGTTCCCTTAGGCTCTCCCTCTTGGGGATGGGAAGCTGGCCCAGCTTCAGACGCCATGTCTCCCCACTGTTTAGAAAAGAAGGGAGGAAGGGACGGTGCCAGCCATGGCTGTCTCTTTCACCAGGAAAGAAAATCTTTCCCTGAAACCCCTCAAAATTCTTGTATACTGTCTTCTTAGCCAGAATTACATCAAGGAGGCTGGGATGGGCCCTCATAGCCCTACCAGTGTAGATTTTTAAGAATACATGTACAGGGGCACCTGCATGGCTCAGTGGGTTCGGCCACTGACTCTTGGTTTTGGCTCAGGTCATGATCTCAGGGTTGTGAGATGGAGCCCTGAGTTGTGCTCCGGACTCAGCAGGAGTCTCTGCTTAAGATTCTCTCTCCCTCTTCCTCTGCGCCTTTCTCCCACTCTCTAAAATGAATGAGTAAATCTTCAAAAAAAAAAAAAAAATACATGTACATAAAACATATCCTACAAATGCAATGGAAATAACAGTGATTCCTGAAAGAAAACTGTTTACTCTCTGAAGAAGACAATTATCTGGACTTCTGATAAAGAAACTCAATAATGAAACCAATTTTGTTACTTATAAGAGAACTTTGACAATTTCAGTTTGAAGGAGTTGGAATTACAAAGAGCAAATTCGGCATCCATCCCTGCTTGAGCTGGATTTATATATGCTAACTATCTCATGTTAGAACCAAGGTAATAGTTCTGGATGTCACTGAAATTTTCTCATCTCTGTTAGTAGCCGGCTCTGACCTGTGCACGGCTGACCTGAGGTCCCCGGACGTGGGGCGGTGGGGGGGGTGAGGGGGAGGCCACCTCCTGAAGGGCCCTGTGTGCCCACACAGCGGCATTCCTTACAGGTCTCTGTCAGAAGCTCGTTAAAATAAACTTGTTACAAAACAGGTTAGTTCAGTTCAATTTCAAATACAAACTTGTAAGGTGCTCATCTGTGTCTCCTCAGTAATAACACAGTAAAGTTAAACTTCAGTGCAATCTCATCTTTCTGTGATAAAGCTGTCTTGCCCTTTTTCCCTTTTCAAGTGAGAAAATTCTGTAAGGTCATGAGACAGCTGAACACCCAAGTATCAGATAAAATCTTCTTTCTGAAAATATTTTCTGATTACGAAAATAATGAGACTTCCTTTTAAAAAAAATAATAATTGGCACAGAAATGAAGTAGCAAATGTAATAATCCTACCCTTCAGAGTAACCACTGCTAATCGTATGATATGTATAGAAATCTCCTCACTCGTGAGCATCCACAAATAGGAGAAAAATTCACTCAGGGGAGGAACCTCATTGTCTCTCCCAGTCAGCAAAGGACGCAGTTAGTGGAGACTTGCATGCTAATGTCACCTTGGACTAATGAACACATGGGCTTATTAAAAAGACTTTTGAATCCTGTCCTGTTCATAAGTTGAGCAGCTTCTGTGTTTTCTGGGCATTCTATGTATTTGCTAACATTGGATGGATTGTGAACATTATTAGCTTTTATCACATCAAGAATGTATACTGTTCTCTTCTTCCAGAAACTTTTTTCTCCCTAGCAAGTATTTCTTCCTAGAATACATGCAGTATGGAGGTCAGCTGGGGTACAAAACCCCACTTCCCCGTCCCTTGAATTTTATGTATTTGCTTATTTATTTATTTATTTATTTATCCCTTGGATTTCAAAGTGTGGTTCCTTTAAACTGCCTCCCACCTTCAATTTCCAACACCTGGGAAAATTATCAGGGGTTCCTCAAGATTTCTGAAAACTTCCACGGATTTAGCTTTAAGTCCCCTTGGCCCTGTGGGTGATGTCTCTATTTCACCTCCCCTGTCATCCCAGAAGGTGGAGCTCAACCCCATTTCCAGTTTCCACAAGCAATCTCTTTGTGCAAAGCATGTTGTTTGAAAGTCTTTACCAGAGTTCGGAGGACTGCCTGATACAGTTCCTAGCACTCCACCACCTCCTTTGCCTCACTCTGCTCTCCTCTTCTCCTGAATGCTCCTTCCCCAACCCCAAATTCTTCCCCCTCAGTTATTTGGGAAGTCTCCTCTTTCTTCTAAGCCAATGGTTCCCCAAATTTGGAAAAGCCAAATTCTTCCCTCCAAGCTCTTAAGCAGAGTTCACCGCTTTTCAAGCCACTAGCAGCCAGTCCTGATGCTGCACCTGCCTCCTCCCCACTGCCTGCTGTTCTGTGGGCCCAACCAGACGGGGGTCCTCAGTGCTGCATGGAAGAGAGGTCCCATCTCCAACCCCAGAGTCTCACAGGTCCCTCATCATCCTGTCCAACGTCTTTGACTTGAACTTCTCAGGGTCACCAGCATCAGCACCACCCAGGAATGTGCCAGAAATGCAAACTCTCAGGCTCTCCCCCAGACCTACCAGATCAGAAACTGGGAGCAGGGGCTGACAGTCTGTTTTAACAAGCCCTCTCGGTCTTTTGATGCATGCTGAAGTTGAAGAATTTCTGCATTCACACCCAGGGCTTAAAATCCACTGCATATCTGCTTGTAAAGTTATTTTGTGAAGGAAGGACCAGTCCCCACCCCCCACCAAAAGGGGCATTGTCACACCAGCTCCTGAGAGACTAGGCATATCTCTCTCTCATTTTATTCCGTATCCACTCTAATACATCTGCTTCTTGCTTTTCTCAGGCATCGCATCTAATCAGACACCTTTCCTGCCTTGTTATGGAACACAGAGGTGGAGCCTGAGACCCAGCCGTCCCTCTGACCGCAGCCTGATTCACCGAGTCACCAAGCCACTCCACAGTGACCTGGGTCCAGCCTGTGGGTGTCTGATAGCAGAGGATTCACAGTAGGACACTTAGGTCCGCACATATAAGAGCGTGTGAGGATAAAGTGTCCATCGAATTAACTAGCAAACACCAAACTCTAAGATGACAGCTTGAAAGGCTAATATAAATTAGGAGCAGTCCCACTAGCTAACAGATAATTAATTTAAAGGCTTTGAATTATTTTGGAGGAGCAGAGGAGATACATGGAGGGAAGAGCCCAGGCCCTGCCCCACTCTGCCCTAGAAACTTATGGCCCAGGTCAGAAATAAATTCTCCCAAGAAATGTGGCCTAACCTATTCCGCAGAGACCGATCCTCTTTCCAGAGAATGGAAAGAGGCCTGAACTTTCTGCGCCAAGGCCCTCTTAGAAGCCCAGCGGTTCTTTATGAGAGCTGAATTTGCTCTCCCTTTCCTATCTCCCAGGCTACCTCTTCCTTCCCTCAAGTCCTGAGTATCTTTGGTCGCTGCCATCTCTCAACTTATCTGCTCTTATGCATGTTCAACCCCTTATTCCTCTGGGCTTTCTTTCCGACCTAATTTTCTACTATTTCACTCCCTCCTGAACTTTCTGCTGTGACTTCCGGAACTTCTGTTTCCAGGATCACAAACTCCCCTACATACTCCTCCTTTCCACTAACAGTTCCTTCCACTTCCGAAACTGGCTGTTCCCAGAGGAGTCCTGTCTCCTGCAGCTCTCCCCGAGAACACTGGGCTTCCTCCCACAGGCCGGACACGTGGACCCAGTCTGGGCAGCTGCAGACGTAGATGAGAGTCCATTTTGTGCTTGCTCCTTCGTTCCCCACCAGCCGTGAACCCTCAGCTCCCAAAGTCTCCCCAGGGATGTGCTGTGGCCTCAGAGGGTCACTCACAGGTACTCTTGCTCTTCTGTCCAAGCTTTTAAAGAGAGTTCACTCCTTTTCAACCCACTGGAGGCTGGTCCTGATGCTACATCCCACCCCCCTACTCCCCCCCACCCCCCACCCAACCACACGCTGCCAGCTGCTCTCTGGGCCCAGCCAGGGGTCCTTCATGCTACATGAAAGCGAGGCCCTGTCTCCAACCCTGTGCCCATACATCCCAAAGTCTCACAGGTCCCTCATCCTCCAGGCCTACAGCTTCTACCTGAACCTCTTAGGATCTCCATTTTCTTCCTCTTTCTCCATCTCTTCCATACCCCTAGTTGACAATGTCTTTTTCTTCTTTTTTTGTTTTGTTTTTTCTCCAGCTTTATTGAGATATAACTGACAAATAACATTGTGTAAATTTAAGGCATACAAAGTGACGATTTGGTACATGTATGTATTGCAAAACGATTACTCAAAAAGCTTGGTTAACCACATTCATCACCTTACAGAGTACTTTTCCCCCTTTTCCCTTTTTCAGACCAAAAAAAAAAAGGTGAACACCATCCATGCATATTGAGGATACAAATGTGCCCCAGAGGGTGGGGTTAGTGATGGCCCCGGACGGCAAGCACTGGCAGCATTTTACACCTGTGGGCAGCTCTATCTTCTAGAAAGGCTCTCAGTTTGGCTTTCAGGCTACCACATGCTTTGCTCTAACTCCTTCTCCCTGGCCATGTCTTCTCTTTTGGGAATCCATTTCTATGCCCGTGTCCACATGCTGACATACCTTTCTTGGGACCCACTTTCCCTTCACCGCACACGGTTCTGTCTGCTAACGACATTCACTGTCCCAGCTTCGGTTACCATGGCCGGGGATTCCCTGATCCACAGCTTTAGCCAAGACTCCCTTCTCTGCCCCAGAGCCACATATTTTCCTGCTCCTTGGACACCTAACTCTGCTTGGCTGTCTTCCAGATCCCTTCTCGCCCGCGTGTCCCAACTCACAGTCCTGCCCCGCACCCTAGCTCTTTGCCTACATTCCCCATCTCTGCAGACGGCACCGTCACCCTTCTGCTTGCCCCACACCTTGAGTCCGACCCCCCACTTTACAACTAATGAAATACAAAGTTGAGAGTCAAATCCTGACCTCATGGCTCATGTCAATATGATTCACTCTTGGTATGCCTGGGTGGCTCAGTTGGTTAGGCAGCTGCCTTCAGCTCAGGTCATGATCCCAGCATCTTGGGATCGAGTCCTGCATCGGGCTCCTTGTTCAGCGGGGACCCTGCTTCTCCCTCTGCCTCTGCCTGTCATTCTGCCTGCTTGTGTTCTTTCCTCTCTCTCTAACAAATAAGTGAAATCTTTAAAAAAAAAATATGATTCACTCTTGGATATCCTGTGGAATGGGGCTCCCCCCCTAAGGTTTTGCTCTCCTTCGAGGCCATGCGTTCCAATCTGTTTCTTATCACAGGACTCACAGAAAATGACAACCTTTGAACAGCACACTGGGGTAACCATTTGAGGTTTCTGGAAGAAGCCACCAGGTCTTGCCTGTTGCCCCAGAAGCTAAGAGGTTCATCATCTGGTCTCTTTTTAAAGCCATTCATGCCACCCTGGAAAACTCTGGACTGATTTCTTCACCCTGCTCAGAGTGGGCTTTCTAATGCACAGAATTTGCCAGGTCACTGTACTGCTCAGACTCCTTCTGTGGCTTCCCACCAGCCCACATGGCTCTGTAATACCCAATCCTGCCTCCTTCTCTAGCCTTCTCCCTCCCTGTTTTCTCCTCACATCCCCTTCCTCACGTTCCACTTACACCAAAATGACTTGCAGTTATTACCCAGAGAGGCCTGTGAGCTCTTTCCTCGAGACTTCTTTGCCCCGAGCACAGTACCTTGTATACTCCCCTAAGGCCGGCCCTCCCTACCGTCCAACCTAGCGATCCACGGAGGGCAGAATCCTGCCCAAAACTGTGTCAGGCACATAGTGAGAACCTAAACATTTCTTGAAGAAAAAGCGAAAGAATGCACCAGCTTTTGTGACAAAGCACCAAACCAGGGGGGAGAAACTTGGGTCCCTGCTTTGCCTCCAGCCCACGAACCCACTCCAGAGACTGTAATCTGGGCCTCAGTCTTCTCGCCCACCGACTGAGAGGACTGGTCTCTGAGTTCCTTTCCAGCTTCAAAGGCTGGTGCTCCCCAGGGCTCTTTGGATCCCAGCGGTTCTACAAAACTATGTAACTCCTGGCCTTTGTAAATAATGGAAGTTTAAATTGGTAATAATTGCTACAAATTTCCTCACCAGAAGAAATTGGAAAGTAACTAAATGAAAACCAGTATACTTTTAATAATACTTTTTTTTTAAAGTAAGCTCCACACCCAGCACAGAACCAGCGTGGGGCCTGAACTCACAACCCTGAGATAAAGACCCAAGCTGAGATCAAGAGTGGGATGCTCAACCAACTGAGCCATCCAGGTGCCCCAGTTGTTAATCATGCTTCCTTTTTTTTTTTTTTTTAATTCCACATTTGGAGAAGACAGCAAATGTGGCTGCCCCTACTCCCAGAGCTTCACTCCTAGTGTTTGGTGTTTGGTTTGAGGAGGTAAGTTCGCGACTGTGGAGGTGGGAAGGTTTCACAGTCCCTGTGCCTCCTCTTTTCCTGCCTTCATTCTCTTCTCCTCCCTCCTCCACCCAGTTCAATTGGTTGGAGGAAGGAACAGATACATTGTTTCAAGGCTGACTATGAAATAAGGTCCAAGTGGAGGAGGTGAAGAGGTAAGTAACAAGGTCTGGGGCAAGCTCTTCAGTAAGTCCTTTCAAGATTATACTGATCTTCCCAAACCATAGTCACCAAACGAAAAAGCTTTAGTCATCAGGAGGAAAATGGGTCACATTCATGCTATACTTTATATTGGGCAGTGACTCTAAATTCAAATGAAGCTAATAAATGACCCAACTCAAGAAGAAAGAAAGGAAAGGTCAATCTTCCAAGGGAAGAGAAACTAAGAAACTCCACCACTTTTAAGAACCTTTCCTCCTGAAATTCTCTTAATGTGTTTAAGACTAAAATCAAGTCTCAAGCCAAAGTGATTGCTCCCATAAGAGTTTCTGCCAGGCAGAAATGTTCCAGTTGCAAGACCTGGCTAGTAAGTGCTAATCAGAATAATACTGGCCATCAAATGCTAGACCATTGAGTTATTGTATGTAATGTGGCCAGTCTGAAGCCTATGTATAGTGTTCTTGTTCATTTATATATTTGTTCTTTTGTTTGAGAGACGCTATTGCTATACTAACCACATACACATACATATACGTAACTAACCCCTCTGCAATATAATCTAAATCTACATCCTAATTATAATTTTTATTTCTGTAGTTCTTTTATGCCTATTTAAAAGAAGATTTATTTATTTATTTTGAAAGAGAGTGAGAGAGTATACGTGGGCAGAGAGGAGGGGCAGAGGGGGAAAGAGAGAGAGAGGGAGAGAATCTCAAACAGACTTCCTGCTAAACATAGAGCCTGGCATGGGGCTCGATCTCACAACCATGAGACCAAGACCTGAGCTGGAACCAAGAGAGTCAGACACTTAACCGACTGAGCCACCCAGTTCCTTTACTTCTATAGGTATGTATTATTTCACCTTCACTCACACTTGCTTCTTTAAAATGTTTCTAATACTCAAAATAGAGTAGCAGACAGGACTTGAGATTTGAGAGTGGGGAGTGTGAATGAGGCATGCTAAGGGTGAACATTCTAAGGGGGAGGGAAGTGCAAGTTAAAATGTGTTACTGCTTCGGCAGCCTATCATTTTGCAGTATGTCCCCCTGCAGCTAAAACGATTTTTCTTCTGGCTTTCCAGTGAGGGATGCCAGGGTGGTTTTGATAAGCCTGCCTCCTGAGAGTGGCTGCTTGCCAGAGGAGGGGCCCGGAGCTCTGTTTTTCAGGAGATAGGGTCATCAGTCCCCTGGGATTCCAGGCTTAGAGCTGACCAACCCTAGAGGGAACGGGAACAGTGGTTTTGGTCCTCTAGGAGTGAATGCCAGAACACAGCTCCCAGCGTAGGGAACGGCCCGCACGGGTCCTACAGAGATGAGCACTCTGGGCTGGCACCCTGGGAGCTAAGCCCAAGTGAGGGCCTTCCTTGGCTAAGCTTAGTGTTGAGGGAGGGAACGTCCTCCTTCAAAGGTTCACTTACCTGTGTCCCTGGGGCCCAGCCACACAGTGGCCAACAGTAACTGTCCTTGATAATGGAGGCCTAGCCTCAAAAATGACACTAAATACCAGTGTGACACTATAGCCATCATGGCCCTCTATACTGAGTGGACCTGAGCATTTTCCTAGCTCGAGGTGCCTGACATCTTTTTAAACAGGGCAGGCCCTGAGGTTTTTAGCAAATGGGGAGGGGGAAGAATTGGATGCTCTGCAATGCCCTCGGTTTGTGCGAAAGCCCATCTTCAGATATTCAGAGAGTTCTTTTTAAGAACTCGGGTACTTCTTGCCTATCACACTGTAAACAACCTATTTGAACAGAAGCACTCTGTGACAACGCTTGCTGGAAGGCTGGAGTGAAGGCAACACTGGAAAGGCGGTGGTCTGCAGTGCCTTCATCACATAGCACATTTTATCTCAGGTAATACCACTCTCTGTTTAAAAAGGGAAACAGGACAAGAACCCTGTGGCCACCTGAACCCTGGGGTGGCCAGCTGGGGTCAGCCACAGGCCTTCACGTTCTCTCCCTCTGTGAGCTCCTTCTCTTCATGGATCTGGTGATTAAGTCCCAACAAAACACTCACTGGACCAGGGACAGAACATTTGTAAACAGTAAAACTTGCCCTGGATTTCTGCTTGTTCTCTCTGCCTCTACCTTCTTTTGGAGTGGGTAATGGGTCAGTTATGATAATTTCGTTTGCAAGTAAGTAATTGTAATAATCATTTAAAAAGAAATTTTAGGGCGCCTGGGTGGCTCAGTCGTTAAGCGTCTGCCTTCAGCCCAGGTCAGATCCCGGGGGCTTGGGATCGAGCCCCGCGTTGGGCTCTCTGCTCTGCAGGAAGCCTGCTTCTCCCGCTGCCATTCCTTCTGCTTGTGTTCCCTCTCTCACTGTGTTTCTCTCTGTCAAATAAATAAAATCTTAAAAAAAAAACAAAACAAAAACTTTAAAAAGAAATTTAAAAAAAATCTCAAGTGGTTACTTGGTACTGTAGCTCTGAGACAACTACCCTCATGGAATTTATAGCCCCATGGCAAAATAAGAATAATACATATGTATTTACTAGGAAATGGATTAATTCTATTTATTTTTTCATGTATTGAATACCTATAAAGTGCAGGTTTAAAAAGATGATTAAAGGTATATTAAGATAAATAAGAATATGACTTCTTTGAACCCAGGGAGAACATTCTCACTTTCCAATTTGGCACATTTCAGATGTTTTTATGTGTTCGGAAATCAAAATGTATTTTCCTATAGATGTGGCAAGAACTAGACAAATGAGGAAAGGAACATCATCATCCAAAAAAAAAAGAAAAAAAAAGGATCTCTCAGTTTTAGCACTAATTGGGATTAACAACTTCCTGCTAGGGAATTTGAGGGAAAAAAAGGAAACTATGGAAGGGTGGGAACAATTCTCGGGGCAGGTCATAAAGCACAGAACAGCTTGATGAACTTTCCAGAGTAATGGTTTTGGGTGGGAGGCAGCCACCTCTTTCATCTGTTGTCATACAAAGGTCTTTGATAACTCAGATTTCTGTTCCTTGGTCATCACTGCACGCACAGCCCATAATCCCTGTTCTAATCTCCAGTGTGATTAAATCTGGTGCAGAATCTCTTCTCTAGTTTCATACATTGCCCAGAGTCTTCATTGATGAATAATCCCCTCATGTATCTTTGGCATAGTCATCTTCTTCTTAGGATACCACAGAAATCTCACTTTTATAGAAAGAACCTTTTTCCTCAGGCTAGAGGAACATCTTTACCACCACCTTTTGATTCTACCTAGAGAGAAGTAATCTCTATTTTTGTACATATTGCTTAGGCACTCCTTGCGCTTCTTCCAATCTATGTGGCCTCAGAGGACCCTTGCATCCTACAGCCATTTAAATTAGGCGAGCTTTCACAGAAGAGAGGATTTTTTTTTTTGATAGAACAATTTTTAGGTTAATTTTTTTTTCTAAAAGGAATTTCATTTCAAAGGCAAGTACGAAAGGTTGTTTAGTGTCTCATAAACTATCAATCATTATTTATTTATGATTGAAAACTAATCTTTTAGGCCAAATACACAGCAGAGGGAGTGGATAGAGCCATCCAAGTCTGCGATGAATGGATCAAAATTATTACAAATTATAAGGATAGCATTTGGAAAAACCAAACAGTCATACTAGTCATAATTCTAGTTATTTAATGGCAACACATTGGCTTATTTAACAGCTAATGGTTTCTTCATATTCCATCTCACAAAAGTACAAAAGCACTTAAGTATATGCAGTGAGTGGATTCCTCATTAAATTGGATCCAAGGTTAATTAGGGACTTGCTATATGCAGTTTTATTTACAGGAAAAAATCAAATGAGTAACTTCATCACTCCCATCTATCCATTGTTTGGAGTATTGAAGAAGCTGAAAACCACATACATATTTACACATGGACTTGAGCTTTAGTAATGAATAGCTGCTGACTTAACTTTGGATAAACCAAATCTTAATTGGTGCTCAAGGACCAAGGCCAAGGGTTTGACGTCTACTTGATGCTCATTACAGAGAGATTTTTTTTTTTTTTTAAAGCCATTGTACCTCTGAATTGTTGCCTCAGAAGTCTGTGCCTGTGGTCAAGGGGAGCCAGCAGTGGAAAGCATGAAGGCAGCTGAGAAATCAGTCCAAGCGTACCTCTTCTGGAATGAGTAGCCTGTGGGGCCCCCATACACGAAGAGCAAGTTATTTTGGTTCTTTTTATGGATATGGACATGCCATCTCATTTCACAAAGAGTTTAAGGCCAGCCACCATTCTTAATCCACCATTTAAAACTGATCCTTGAGAAAGCCGTAAGAGATGAAGGAACATCTGTGAAAACAGTTTTAGAAGCTGAACTGTCTAGTATGCAACTGTCTGTGTTCACCGTTGTGTACGA
>CM053603.1:95762546-95864292 GCA_028646535.1 Procyon lotor
GGGGGGGTTACCTGTGATTTGCTTCTAATCAAAAGATTACGGCGAACGGGATGGGATGGCCCTCCGGTGACTGCATTATGTTTGTAAGATTCCAACTCGTTGGCAGTCTTGCTCTCACTCTCCTGCTGGCTTTGAAGAAGCAAGCACCCATGTTGTGAAGGGTCTGAGAGGGGACAGCTTGGCAGAGGGCTGATTGCTTCAAGGGGCAGAAGTCTGCCAACACCCTGAGTCAGCCTCAAAGTGGACCCTTCCCCAGCCAAACTGCAAGACGGGATTACCCCAACCCTGCCAACAAACCCTGAGGCAGAGACTCCTGACCCACAGAAACTGTGAGATATAAACGTATGTTGTTTCAAGCTTCAAAAAGATAAAAGTTAAAACAACTAGGAATGTTTTTTTCCCAGTAACTCTATATGCAGAAGGATTTTAAGTTCAGTAATTCTCCCTTAATTTCCTAAAAACCTTAAGGCCTACACTATCCAAGAGGAGGAGGAAGGCTTTAAGAAGGGAAATCAAAATGGCAAATATAGAAAGTAAGTTTAGCAGTAATATTTAAGGCATAGAGAAGACAGAACTTCTAGGAGGGATTCTGTGAGATGACTAGCCATGCTAGACCTTTTGCTATGTTTTTTCCTTTTTCCTTTTTCTCCTCTTCCTCCTTCTGTGCTCCAGAAAGGATGCTTGGCACTCTGCATATATTACCTCATTTAATCCTACCAGGAGACAGAACACATATATTTTTTTCTCAGGTTAGCAAACTAAGCCTTAGATTGATTAGTTTTTCTCACCTAGTAAACAAAGCAGAGGTAGGATTCAAACTCAGTCCTGCTGAACATAGATGTCCATGTTCTTTTCACCACACTAAGGCCTAAGGAGGAGACCAGAAAGTCTTAGAGTCTGCAAACACACAGGATTTGGTGGACAGTCTCTACTTCTTTGGAGGTTACCTCTCTCTCCCTCCCTCCCTTCCTCCCTCCCTCCCTCCCTCCCTCCCTTCCTTCCTTCCTTCCTTCCTTCCTTCCTTCCTTCCTTCCTTCCTTCCTTCCTTCCTTCCTTCCTCCCTTTTTCTTTCTCGTTCTTCCTTCCTCCCTTTCTTCCTTTCCTACCTATAGAACTTTGTAATGATTCTGCTTTTAGAACAAGAGTGTGTTGGAATAAGGATTGTTGAATGCAAAAGTTGCTTCAAAAGGAGTTTATATAAGTAAGAGTAGATACTCCTGAAACAATATTTTCAAAATGACTAATATGCATTTTACCTTGCCTTTGTGAATATACAACCATTACAGTTAGCCCTGGATCCATCTGCTTAGAAGAGAAATTGGGAAGATTAGCCTCTGATATTCAAAAAGAAAATTCCGAAAGTGTAAGGCATGCTACACTATTGTCTTGAGAAAAAAGAATCTACAAACCGTTTGTCTCCTCCATTAGCATATCAATGATCAGACTTGGCCAATTTTATGACTGGGAGGTCCACAAAGGAAGAGAAAGGACAAAATGGACCTTTTTCATATCAGGGTTAAAAAAATAAACACCTATGATGCATCAGTTTGTGTACGAACTTCCCTAGGCCACAGAATATCCAGATATCCAGTAAATCATTATTTCTGAGTATCTCTGTGAGGATGCTTCTGGGGAGATTAGCATTTGAATCAGTAGACTGAGTGAAGCAGACTGTTCTTCCCAAGGGACGCCTGTGTGGAGGGGCTCATCCCATCCACTGGGGGCCTGAGTAGAACAAAAAGGGGAAGGAAGAACTTACCCGGCCTAGTTGCTTCAGCTGGAATATCAGTATCCTCTGGCACTCCGACTGGGATTTATACAATTGGCTCCTGCTTGTCAGGCTTCAGGATTGGACTAGAACTAAACCACGGGCTTTCCAGAGCCTCCAGCTCGCCAGCAATAGTTTGTGGGATTTCTTGGCCTCCATAACCTTCTGGGCCAATTCCTCATGAAAAATCTCTCTCTCTACATATGTGTGCATGTCTGTACATATCTATGTATTTATGTGTAGACACACACACTCTATCGGTTCTGTTTCTTTGGAGAATCCTAATATAGCATCCCACAGCTTGGACGTGCAGAGAAAATGTCCCCTCTTTATTTTAATCTCTAGTTGATCTAGCAGATCTGGTGATCTTCCTAATGAGCTTCTCCTCACAAGTTCTTAGAAAAACAATGTTTTTAAATAAAATGTCCATTTGAAGTTTGTCAAACTTCAAAAAGCCTCTTTAGGTGGTGTTTGGCCTAGTGGAAACAACCGCTGAGGCTCCTTCTCTCTCTCAGGTGGGTGTGGATGACGAGGAGAGAGGTGCTGCGTGACTTTGTACAGTTGGGCGGGGGGAGCACGGGCCTTAGAACCATGCTCGGTTTTTGCTTTTGTACCTGGAGCTCTGCACAATCCATCATCTACTCAGTCCCCCCCTGAGCTGCTGGACTTCAGGGCTGAAGTCTGAGGCTGGCGTGTGGGGACCGGACCCTGTCAGTGTGGGCAATGTTCCCAGGGGCTGCCCTAGCAGCCTGGCTTTCCCAGACTTCCGATGCCTGCAGACACCCGAGGCTGCCACGTTCTCTCTCCTTTGTTAGCTTTGTTCTCCACCGTCATCTCTGGGGGAGGAGGAGCTGCTTGCTCTTTCTTGCTGGGCCTCAGTGTAGACCAGCCGCTTCCCCCTCACTGTCGATACCGCATGGGTGCTGGCGGGACAGCTCACGTGAGGTCCTCCTCTGCCCAACGTGCTCCATCACTACCCCGAAGTGGAAGCTCCCTTGTTGGGACAGGCAGCCTGAGAGGGGGTGCTTTCAACGCATCTGAACTAAGTTACAGGTCCATCTTCCTTCCTCCCTATTTCTGATTTAAGGGAAAGCACGAGTAGGAAAGACCACCCACTCAGTCAGTGTAGCCAGGGGACTCTGTCCTTGTGCTTGGGAATTGCCAAACAACTTTTAGGCAAACTGCTGGGGAGCAATGTTAAGGAGCCTTCATTACGTTTCAAAAACCAAGACCAAGACACTCACAGGATCTGAAGGAGTGATGGAAATAGTCACTGGAAAAATGAGAACTGTGGTTCTAAGGAAAGGCTGGCAGAAAGAAGATGGAACACGAAGAGAGGTGAGCAGGGGGTCCTGAGCTCCTGCTACTCTTCACATGATCCCTTTGGTATTCATGACAGGTTCAGATCAGCAAGGAGGACCATAGCTGCTAGTGTGAATAATGACCCCGTGCTGACCTGTCCGGTTCTTCCTCAAACCCTTCATACTCATGGGCCTGGATTTAGTTATAACTGCATGCCTAATATTTAATATATCTTATATATATCATAAATAAATACATATCGTGTGTGTGTGTGTGTGTGTGTGTGTGTGTGTATAAAACAGTCCTGTTATAATCAGCTTCAACATGAGCTCTATTAGACAAAAACCTTCTTTCATTTTATTTACTACTGAATATTCCTTGGGCCCAGGACAGGACCCAGTACCTGGGAAGTGCTCAGGAAATACTTGTGACCTAATTAGCTGATTATTGTGTGCTATGTTGAAAATCTTTTCTTAGCATGTCCTATACTGAAGGCAATAATTCCATATGGCTTATGTAAAATTTTCTGAGTAATAGTTATATTTTGAAGGTAAACTTTAGATATATAACAACCTTCAACATAATGCTGGTTTCCACCCATTAAAAGATGCTTTTGGGACACCTGGGTGGCTCAGTTGGTTAAGTGTCCGCCTTCAGCTCAAGTCATGATCCCAGGGTCCTGGGATCGAGTCCTGCATAGGGCTCTTTCCTTAGTGGGGAGTTTGCTTCTCCTTTACCTGCAGCTCTCCCTGCTTGTGCTCTCTCTCTCTGACAAATAAGTAAATAAAATCTTAAAAAAAAGAAAAGAAAAAGAAAGAGTGGGTACAGTGCAGAAGAACTGGTGTGTAAGGAGATCAGAGCATCGAGGGGAGATGCTATAAGGAAGCTCCATGTGAGGGGCAAAAGTGCATCCCTCAGGGCATTCAGGAGGAGAGATAGTAGAGGGATGCTTCTTTTCAATGAATAAGAGAAGCTCTTACCTAAACCTGTGTACACAAAAGTTAATAAATCATAAGTTCTTATGACATGGTGATTCTGTGCGCTATTTTCTTTCAATAAATTCCTTGTTGCTTAAATCAAACAGAGTACACTTCTGAATGGCAGTGAAGACTGCTATAATAAAGGCCAGGGACGATATGCTGTATAATAACAAATTAAACAAGCAAGTAAACCAACCAACCAACCAACCAACCAACCAAGCTGAGGGAATGCAAAATGCCTAACAGAATTAGGAAGTAAATTATGGTCTACCCATACACTGAAACACCATGTAGGCATTAAAAGTCATGGAGTAGAAAATGGGAAAAAAAAAAAAAAAAAAAAAAAAAAAGAAAATGGGAAACTGCTCATGATGTAACTGAACAGAGAAGGATATAAAATTGTACATGGTATAATACCGAGTTTGTTTTCTTAAAATATACCATATGCGTACTGAAAAGACTGAAAATAAATACATCACAATGGTAACAGTGATTATTTGTTTGGTGAATTACAGAAATTCATTTTCCCATATTTTCATATTTTAGAGGTTAAATGTGTATTGCAACTATAAACTGTTACAAATACATATACACACATGCACACACACATAAGACCTGGAGAAAAGAAATAAAAAGCAAAACTAAGCACCAGAAAATTCCTTTCAATATGGTGATGAAATGTGTATTTTCTGTATTTCCATATGAGAATCTGTTTGAAATGGAAATGTAGAAGAGCAAGAAACCCTTAAGAGTGAGGAGAACAAGTGAAGGAGTAGATCACTAGGAGAGAGGTATCAGGTGATTTCAGGAAAATAAGCAGCGGATAGGAGTAGATTGATCAGAGAGGAGAATTCTCACAACACAAGTCTAAAGAGACAGGAGTGGCGATGGGGGTTGACCTGAGTGGTGGAAAGCTGAAGAGGCTCCAGGTCAGGAGTGGGCTGGCAGACAGATGGGAAAGGGTCTGAAAACAAGGATAAACTGAAGATTAATATTTGGCCCTTCAAACTCCTTTCCCTTCCCTCAGGTTCATGTAAAACAATCGATATTTATCTTTTTTTAAAAAAAAGATTTTATTTATTTATTTATTTATTTATTTATTTATTTGACAGAGAGGAGAGAGATCACAAATAAGCAGAGAGGCAGGCAGAGAGAGGGGGAAGCAGACTCCTCACTGAGCGGAGAGCCCGATTTGGGGCTCGATCCCAGGACCCTGAAATCATGACCTGAGCCGAAGGCAGACGCTTTAACCCACTGAGCCACCCAGGCGCCCCAACAATTGATATTTATCTTGAGGGCAAAAAAAGGAAAAGAAAAACAAGTGGGCTCTAGCCAAAGAAAATGATCTGCTTAGGGAGAACTAAGACTTCCTCCCTCCTCATTCTGAAATGTTGAGGATGTCAAAGCAAAGTCTGCAGTCAACAAGAACTTGACAAAGCATGCAGAATTCTGAGTCTTGTCAGTTTAAGGAAAGCCTCTTGGGGAAAAGGACCTACAATGAAACAGCAGAGAAAACTCACACTAACTACCTGGCATAATCAATCTGATCCTCCATTCGTAAAGGTGAACAGAAAACTAAGGATCAATGCACATATGAAGACCAGTGGCAAGAAAGCTAAGGATCAAGATAAGCAAAACACCTGATCACAGAAAAAACAATAGAATTCAGGGAACAGATGGGGAAATATTCTTCAAATTAATATTTAGAGAGATTTAAGAAGCCAGTAACCCATAAAACCCATAAAACAAGAATAGAATGCAAAGAAGCTTTCAGGAATACAAATGAAGCTACTGAAAATGAGAAAACAAATGATTTTACCAAGGTAAGAAAGGAAATTAATAGAAGGACTGGTAGATAAATTAAAAAAAAAAAACAAAACACCCCACCTCTCAGAATGTTAAGCAAAACAAACAAACAAAACAAAAACAAAGTAGCATCCGAGTTTCAGTGTTTATGTTTAAAAAAAAAAAAAGAGAAGAGAGAAATGGGGAAGAAATTATCAAAAAAAAGTACAAAACATTTCCAAGATCTGAAGAAAGACATCACTCTGCCAAATATGATAAATTAAGCAAGATCCGTGCTAGATCTATCCTCATGAAGTCTCAGAACACAAAATATAAAGAGATCATTAAAATACTGAGAGAGGAAAGGGGATAAACAGATTACCAATAAAAGAATGAGAATCCAATTGTCATAAAATTATCAGCAGTAATACTATGTGCCAGAAGACAATGAAATAATTTCTTCAATGTTCTGAGAATTCTAGATTTGAATGCAGAATTCTATACCTTGCCAAATTTTTGTGAAGGTAAAATAAAGATATTTTCAAATATACAAAGACTTCAAAAATTTTCCTCCATGTGCCATTTCTGAGGAAGTTACTTGAAGCTGAATATCTATAAAACAAAAGGAATAAATAAGAAAGAGAAAGACACGGGATCCACAAAGGAATTGATCAATTCTTGACTTACCACTCTCTGTATACTGAGTCTACAGTATACAGACAGTGGAAGGCTCTGGAAGGGATTCCTCGGGGGTATAAAGGAGATTGTGATGTTAGTTTTGTAGAGAAGTAAATATAATCCTAGCACAGTATTTTGCTCTGTAGTGAGCGACATGTTCATAATAATGTAACTTTATTCATTATTTTTCAATTTTTAGAATCAATCCATAGTCAAGATAGATAAGACAACTATGGTTACAGAATAAAATGAAAAATAAATTGAACAGTTTACAGCAACATTACTCATAATAGCAAAAAAGTGGAAACAACCAAAATGTCTATTAACTAAGACCAACAAAGTGTGGTCTACCTAAACAATGGGATATTGTTCAGCAATAAAAAGGAATAAAATACTGATATATGCTAAAACATGGGTGACACTAAAAAACATTATGCCAAATTAAGAAAGTTAGTCACAAAAGACTGTATTATGACTCCCTTCATCTGAAGTGCCTAGAACTGGTAAATCTATACAGACAGCACAGTAGTGGTTGTGTAGGTCTGGAGGAGTTGTGGGGAAAAGGGAACTGGCTGCTAATGGGAATGGGAGTTCTTTTTGGAGTAATGAATGTTCCAAAATTAGATTATGGTGATGGCTGCATAACTCTGTTGTGCATTAAAACCATTGAATTGTACATTTTATTTATTTATTTTTTAAAAGATGTGTATTCTGACTTTTTTGGGTGCAACGTTCCATATATATCTGTTAAGTCCATCTGGCTTTTGTTTATTTTTTAGAGATTTTATTTTTTTTTATTTGACAGAGAAGAGAGAGATCACCAGTAGGCAGAGAGGCAGGCAGAGAGAGAAGGGGAAGCAGGCTCCCTGCTGAGCAGAGAGCCCGATGTGGGGCTCAACCCGAGGACCTTGAGATCACGACCTTAGCCGAAGGCAGAGGCCTTAACTCAGGATCCCCTGAATTGTACAAATGCGTAGACTTATGGCATATGAAGTATATCTCAATATTTTTTTTAAAGCAAAGTCAACAAACTAAAGATAGATGCATATTATTGAAAGTGTTGGACATAACCTCACTATCAATAAAGGGTTGTTACCTCTGGGGAATGAAAGTGGGACAGAGGAGAATACTGATGTTTCACTAAAAGTACTTTTGTACTGTTTTGTTTTAACCACAATCCAATAGTGCTTTAATTAAAGTAAAAAGAAAACAGATTATGATTATAAAATTAGGGAAATGAGAAGAAAATATTCACATAGCTCTCCAAATACACTATCTTGTCTGAAAATACATTTTATATATTTTCAATCCCAATTGGATGCTTGAAAATTACAAGCCAAATGAAAAAATTTCTGTCCTGAGACTAATTTCACTATTGTGTTCTTCCACAAAGATTTTAACACTGCCCCCTTGTGGCAGCAAAAGCAAAACTTTATGTAAAAATTATATTTTTGTTTATATTATTCATGTGGCTGAAAATTTGAAAAATATATTTTAAAACATGTAATTAAAACTCTCTCCAGGGGCGCCTGGGTGGCTCAGTCATTAACCGTCTGCCTTCGGCTCAGGTCATGATCCCAGGGTCATGGGATCAAGCCCCGCATCGGGCTCCCTGCTCAGCAGGAAGCCTGCTTCTCCAGCTACCTTTCCCTCTGCTTGTGTTCCCTCTCTCTTTGTGTTTCTGTCAAATAAATAAAAATCTTTAAAAAAAAAAAACAAACAACAAAAAACTCTCTCCAACATTGTCCTTCAGAAAGTGGGCTCTTCTCCACAGAGAATCCAATATTGATAGTTTCTTGTGAATATCCTTCCCAAGTATTTTAAGTATATTTAAGCAAATGTGTATATTTTTTAACACAAATATAGAATACTATATACATTTTGCATTTTCAGTCTTTTGACATTTGGGGCATTTTTATATATTAATACACAGAGTCTTCTTTAATTTATTTATTACTTTTTTTTTAAAAGATTTTATTTAGGGGCGCCTGGGTGGCTCATTTGGCTAAGCCTCTGCCTTTGGCTTAGGTCATGATCTCGGGATCCTGGGATGGAGCCCCGTATCGGGCTCTCTGTTCAGTGGGGAGTCTGCTTTTCCTTCTCCCTCTGCCCGCCCCCCCCACTTGTCCTCTCTCAAATACATTTTTAAAAAAGATTTTAAAAGAGAGAAAAAGAGAGAGTGAGCATCTGAACACAAGCAGGGGGATGGGCAAAGGGAGAGGGAGAAGCAGACTTCCCTCTGAACAGGGAACTGGATGTGGAGCTCCATCCCATGACCCTGAGATCACGACTTGAGCCAAAGGCAGATGCTTAGCCAACTGAACCACCCAGGCGCCCCTTCCTTAATTTTTTAGATGTTGTATACTGTTCCCTTATATGTAAGTTGACTTAACTAGCCCCCTATTGTTAATTCTAGTCTCTTGATTTTTCTTTTTTAAAAAGATTTTATTTATATGACAGAGAGAGAGAGATCACAAGTAGGCAGAGAGACTAGAGAGAGAGAGATGGGGAAGCAGGCTCCCCACTGAGCAGAGAGCCTGATGCAGGGCTCGACCCAGGGCCCTGAGAACATGACCTGAGCTGAAGGTAGAGGCTTAACCCACTGAGCCACCCAGGAGCCCCTAGTCTCTTGATTTTTCAAATGATGTTGAAATGAATGCATTTGTAGGTATGCCATTTCTCATATTTTGAGAAGGCTACATGTATTTATAATTTTGAGATTTTGTCAAAATCTCCTCCACAAAATTTGTACTAGCTTGTACTCCAAACAGCAAGACAAACTAATGACAACACATTTTGTTATCCAGATTCCTGATCTTTAACAACCAGGAAGACCACACTTAGCTTCTTGCAGTTTTAATTTCACTTATTATAGTGGCAGGGTAGGGGGAGGTTGAGTATGTCCAAGAGCCTGTATTAGTTTGCAAGGGCTGCTATAACAAAGTATTGCAGGGTAGGTGCCTTAAACAGCAGAAATTTATCGTCTCACAGTTCTGCAAACTATAAATCTGAGATCAAGGCGTTGGCGGGGTTGTTCCCTCTAAGGGCTGTGAGGAAGGATCTATGCCTCATCCCTAGCTTCTGGTGGGTTGTGGGCAATTCTTAGGTGTTCTTTGGAGAAACATCACTCTGATTGCTGCTTCATTTTCATATGGTGTTCTTTTTTTGTGCATGTCTGTCTCCATATTTCCCTTTTTTATATGGACACTGGTTATATTGGATTAGGACCCACCCTAATGACCTCATTTTAACCTGATTATCTTTTAAAGGACCCTTTCTTCAAAGAAGGTCATGTTTTGAGGTACCAAAGGTTAGGACTTCAACATAGAAATTTTAGAGGGACACAAGTCAACTCAAAATCATTTATATTTTCTTAAACTGTCTGTTTATATACCTCATCCATTTTTCCATTGAGCCTTTAAAAGTTGATTTGTAGAACTTTTCATGTTAGAAAAATGGGCCCTCTGTCCAGAATGATTAACTTTTTTAGATTTTTTTTTTTGAAATTTTCTTATCAAGATTTTCCTGCAGAGGTAATTATCTTTTATGTAAGTAAAATTATCAGTTTCTTGTTTATGGTGTTTCCGAATTTTTGTATTATATCCAGAAAGATCTTCTTTCTTCCATTAGTACTTTTATAGTATTAGTGAGTTTTTGTACTTTTGTTTGGATTTTTTCCTGGTATGAGATGTTAAGTATGAAACCAATTTTCTTTCTAGAAGACTATTCAGTTTTCCATTACTATTTATTGAGTAATTCATCTTTCCCCAGTTATTTGAGATATTCCTCTTACTATATACTACGTTCCTATATGTGGTTGGGTCTACTTCTGGATTTTCAAAATCTTGGGCTTTAGTTAACTATTATTAATGACTCAGTTCCACATTTCTAATTATGAAGAATTTATATTTTTAAAACCTGATAGAGCTAGTACTCCTTTTTGGAATTCTCATGAATATTCCTGTTTATATTTTTTTCTTTCAAAAGAGCAACTTGGGAAAACTGAGTCACCCAGGCACCCTGACATTTATGACTTTTTTTTTTTTTTTAAAGATTTTATTTATTTGACAGCGAGAAACACAGCGAGAGAGGGAACACAAGCAGAGGGAATGGTAGTGGGAGAAGCAGGCTTCCTGCAGAGCAGAGAGCCCGATGCGGGGCTCGATCCCAGACCCCTGGGATCTGACCTGGGCCGAAGGCAGCCGCTTAACAACTGAGCCACCCAGGTGCCCCGACATTTATGACTTTTAATTCAAATCTGTTTGTGTTGAACGATAGCATTTTTAAAAAACTGAGATATGCCTGGGTGGCTCAGTTGGTTAAGTGTCTGCCTTGGGCTCAGGTCATGAGCCCAGGGTCCTGGGATTGGGCCCCATATCAGGTTTCCTGCTCAGAAGGGAGTCTGCTTTTCCTTCTCTGTCTGCTACCCCCCACCGTTTGTGTTCTCTCAAAAATAAATACAATCTTAAAAAAAAAAATTGAGATAAAAGTTACCTTCAGTAAATTTCATCCTATTAGTGGGCAGTTCTGTGATTTGGGGCAAATGAATATAATTGTGTAATCACCACTACACTAAGGATATAGCTCTTCTCCATCACTCTCAAAATGTCTCCTGTGTTCCTTTATAGTCATACTCTCCCCTCCCTATTCCCGGGCAACTCACTGGTAGATGTTTTATTCTAATAGTTTTGCCTATTCTAGATTGTCATATAATTGGTTGGAATCAAACAGGATGAAACCTCTGAATTTGGCTTCTTTCATTTGGCAGAGTGCACTTTAAAATTCATTCATGTGTATATCCACTTATTTCTTTTTATTGATGGCTAATAATCTATTATATGGATGATCAGTTTATCCATTCACCAGGTGAAGGAACTTTAGGGTTGCTTATAGTTTTTGATGATTCCAAACAATGCAGCTGTAAACATTCACGTGCAGGTTTTTTTTGTGTGAATCATGTTTTCATTTCACTTGAGTAAATACCTAAGAGCAGGATTGCTAGTTGTAGGGTAAAGTATATGTTTAACTTTAAAAGACCCTGAAAAACCGTTTTCCAAAGTGACTGGACTATTTTGCATTCCCACCAGGAATGTCAGAGGGTCAGTGGCTTTGCATCCTTATCAGTACTTGGTAATCTTTTGTTTTTAATTTTGGCCACTCTAATATAGGTGTGTAGTGGTATTTTGTGGTTTTTACTTACAGTTCCCCCACGATTAGATGTTGAGCATCTTTTTATGTGTTTGCCATGCATCTATCATCTTTCATGACATGTCTGTGCACATTTTTGCTCATTTTAAATTGAGTTATTTTCTTGTTGAGCTTTAAGAGCTTATACATTTTGAGATTACATTGATTTCCTGCATTAACATTTTAAGTTCTCTTCACCTTAATCTGGCCCTATTCTTATAAAGTTTACTCCTTGGATAAAATTTCGACTGTAAATACATGTTTGTCATTTTTTGAAATCTTAAATATTTTTTATTATTTGTTCTTAGAGAGCGAGTGATGGCAGAGGGAGAGGGAGAATGAGGATGAGTCTTGAGCAGGCTCTACACCCAGCATGGAGGCTGACGCAGGGCTTCATCACAACGCTGAGATCATGATGTGAGCCAAAATCAGGAGTCAGATGCTTAAAGACGGAGCTGCCCAGGTGCCACTATCACATTTGCTCTATGATACACATCCACGATGCTATGGGCCATCCAAGAGGCCTGTTGGAGCTGCTCTGAAGGTCACTAGGCTCCAGTGGTAAATAATAAAAATGGACAGATGGCATCCAGAAGTGTCTTCCTCCCACAATAGTTTTGTGATGTCACTCCAGTGCTCTGTATTGATAAAGCCTAACAATGTGCCAGCTGATAATGGAAAAATGTTTACATGGTCCAGCTCCAGTGTCACAAAGTAGTGCAAAGAAGGGCGGATTTGGAGATGAGAGATAACTGACAGTAGATATGCCTCTAAGTATTTTTCAGGCCATTCCTTTTCTATTTCTACTATATACTGCCCTATTCAGCACCTCCTTATCTTATGCTCGATCGCTCTAAAAGTTTCCTCATTAGTCTTCCTGGCTCTATTCTTAGCTTCCTGAAATTCATGTTCAACAAAGTTGACAGTGATTTAAAAATTAGAAAAAGACCCTCTTCCTCTTAAAATCCCTAAATCCCTCTCCCTAAATAAAGCATATTATGTGTTGCTTGTTCTGGTCCCTTCCCACCACTCCCTGATGTGAACTTTTAGAGTAAAAATGATTCCAGGTATGCCTTGAAGATATTGCAGGTTTAGTTCCAGACCAACTGAATTAAGTGAATTATCACAATGAAGTGAGTCAAATTTTCTGGTTTCCCAGAGCATATAAAATTATGTTTATCTATTCCATATTCTATTAAGTGTGCAATAGCATTATGTCTAGAACGTACATACCTTAATTTAAAAATGCTCCGTAGCTAAAAATGCTAACCATTACCTGAGCTTCAGTTAATCCTAATCTTTTGCTAGTGGAGGCTCTTGCCTCAGTGTTGATGGCTGCTGACTGCTCAGGGTAGTGGTTGCTGAGGGCTGGAGGGGCTGTGGCAATTCCTTAAAATAAGACAATACTAAAGTTTGCTGCATTGACTGACCCTTACTTTTATGAATGATTTCCCTGTGACATGCGATGCTGTTTGACTCATTATTTTACCCACAATAGAACTTTCAAAATTGGAGTTAATCCTCTCAAACCGTGCTGCTGCTTTATCAACTAAGTTTATGTAATACTCTAAATCCGGTTGTAATCTCAACAATATTTACAGTATCTTCACCAGAAGTAGATTCCAGCTCAAAAAAGCACTTAAAAAATTTATTTTTTTTAGATCTTATTTATTTGAGAGAGAGTGCAAGTCAGAGCAGGAGTGGAGGGGCAGGGGGAGACAGAGAAGCAGGCTCCCTGATGAGCAGGGAGCCCTGAAGATTTTATTTTAGAGAGAGCGAGCAGGGGAGGGGCAGAGGGAGGAGAGAATCTCAAGCACACTGCACAATGAGTGTGGAGTGTGATGTGGGGCTCAATCTCAATCCCCTGAGATCATGACCTGAGCCCAAACCAAGAGTCGGATGCTAAACTGACTGAGCCACCCAGGTGCCCCCAGAACTTTCTTTGTTCATCTATAAGAAGCAACTCCTCAACCATTCAAGTTTTATTATGAGATTGAAATCATTCAGTCACATCTGCAGGTTCCATTTCTAATTCTAGCTCTTTTGCTATTTCCATAACATCTGCAGTTACTTTCTTCACTGAAGTCTTGAATTCCTCAGTCACTCATAAGGGTTCAACTTCTTCTAAACTCTTAGTGTTGATATTTTGACTTCTTCCCACAAATTACTAATGGTCTTAATGGTATCTAGAATGGTGAATCCTTTCCAGAAGGTTTTCAATTTACTTTGCCCAGATCCGTGAGAAGAATCCTATCTATGGCCTTACAAAAAGTATTTTTTAAATAATAAGACTTGATCCATGGACTACGGAACTGATGTTGTGTTCACAGGCATGAAAACATTAGTTTCACTGTATATCTTTTTTTAAAAAAATAAGGATATATATATTTTTAATTTATTTGGCAGAGAGAGATAGAATACAAGCAGGGGGAGTGGGAAAGGAAGAAGCAGACCCTCTGCAGAGCAGGGAGCCAGGCCCAGGGCTTGATCCCAGGACCCTGGGACCACGACCCGAGTTGAAGGCAGACACTCAAATGACTGAGGCACCCAGGTGTCCCCACTGTACATCTCCATCAGAGCATTTGGGTGCTCTGCCAATGCCATATTTTGAAAGAATCTTTTTTTCCTCTCTGAGCAGTAGGTCTCAACAGCGAGCTTAAAATATTTAGTAAACCATGTTGTAAACAGATGTGCTATCATCCAAGCTTTGTTCTTCCACTTATAGAACACAGGCAGGGTAGATATAGCATATTTCTTAAGGATCCTAGGATTTTCAGAATGGCCAATATGCAATGGCTTCAACTTAAAGCCACCAGTTTCACTTGCCCCTAACAAGAGAGTCAGTCTGTCCTTTGAAGCTTTGAAACCAGGCACTGACTTCTCCTCTCTAGCAATCAAAGTCCTAGATTGCATCTTCTTCCAATAGAAGATGGAAGATTTATTTCATCTATACTGAAAATCTGTTGTTCAGTGTAGCCACTTTTATTACTTTTCTTAGCTAGCTCTTCTGGATAATACGCTGCAGCTTCTATATGAGACTTGCTGCTTTTATGTTATGGAGATGCTTCTTTCCTGAACACTCATGAGCCAACCTCTGTTAGCATAAACTTTTCTTCTGCAGCTTTCTTACCTCTCTCAGCCTTCATAGAACTGAAGGGAGTTGTGATGTTTCTCCAGATTAGGCTTTGATTTAAAGGGAATGTTGTAGCTGGTTTGATCTTCTATCCAGATCACTGAAATTTTCTCCATTTCAGCAAGAAGGCTGTTTTGCTTTCTTATCGTTTTGCATGGTCACTGGCATAGCACTTTTCATTTCCTCCAAGAACTCTTCCTTTACATTGACACCTTTACTAACTGGCATAAGGATTTCGTACAAGAATATTATGAAAAATTATATGCCAACAAATTGGACAACTTAGAAGAAATGGATAAATTCCTAGAAACATATAACCTACCAAAACTGAAGCAGGAAGAAATAGGAAATTTGAACAAACCAAATACCAGCAGTGAAACTGAATCAATAATTAAAGAACTCCCAACAAACAAAAGTCTAGGACCAGACAGTTTCCTAGGCAAATTCTACCAAACATGTAAGGAAGAGTTAATACTTATTCTCAAACTGTTCCAAAAAATACAAGAGGAAGGAAAACTTCCAAATGCATTCTATGAGGCCAGTATCATCCTAAAACCAAAACCAAAGACACCACCAAAAAAGAGAACTACAGGAAGTATCTCTAATGAACACTGATGCAAAAATCCTCAACAAAATACTAGCAAATCAATCCAACGATATATTAAAAAAAAAAAATTCATCAGGATCAGGTGAGATTTATTCCCAGGATGCAAAAGTATTTGTTTTTTGCAAGAGTTGTTCAATATTCACAAATCAATCACTGTGATGCATCACATCAATAAGACAAAGGATAAAAACCATATGATCATTTCAAAGACGCAGAAAAAGTATTTGATAAAGTACAACAACCATTCATGACAAAAATCTTCAACAAAGTAGGTCTAAAGGGAACATACCTCAACATAATAGGCCATATATGAAAACCCATGGCAAACATCGTACTCAAAGGGGAAAACAGCTTTTCCCCTAAGTCCAGAAACAAAACAAGGATGTGTACTCTCAAATTTATTCAACATAGTACTGGAAGGCCTAGCCACAACAATCAGACAAAAAAATATAAAAGGCATCCAAATTGGTAAGGAAGAAGTAAAACTTCCATTATTTGCACATGATACTATATATAGAAAGCCCTAAAGACTCCGCCCCAAAGTTACTAGTACTGAAAAATGAATTCAGTAAAGTTGCAAGATACAAAATCAATGTACAGAAATTTGTTGCATTCTTATACACTAATAATGAAGGAGCAGAAACTGAAATTAAGAAACAATCCCATGTACAACTGTACTAAAACCAAAAAAAATATCTAGGAATAAACATAACTCAAGAGGTGAAAGACCTGTACTCTGAAAACTATAAAATAATAAAAGAAATTCAAGATGATTCAAAGAAATGAAACGACATTCCATGCTCATGGATTGGAAGAACAAATATTGGTTAAAATATCTATACTACCTAAAGCAATCTGCAGATTTAGTGCAATCCCTATTAAAATGCCAACAGTTTGTCAACCATAAGAGACTCTTATCTTAGGAAACAAACTGAGGGTTGCTGGAGGAGAGGAAGGTGGGGGGATGGGATGGCTGGATAATGGACACTGGGGAAGGTACATGCTGTGGTGAGTGCTGTGAGTTGCGTAAGACTGATGAATCACAGACCTGTACCCATGAAACAAGTAATACATTATATGTTAATTACAGTAAGAAAAAAAAAATGTCAAGTGGTGACAGCACTGTTCTGGCCAAGCACAGGGCCCTGCTGAGCTTGGGACTCTGGCGCTATAGGTGATAGGCTCACTAAGCGGGCCCCGGACAGGATGCACCATGTTTATCCCACATTCAAGTTTGTATGCGTGTTTGGAATTCCCTTGGCCAAGAATGCCCTGTATCCACCATCTGTCCCCATGTTTCTCCTTTGAAAATGTAAAGGTCCAGTTCTACCCTTGGTAGCCTTCTGTGAATATTTATTCTTGAATCACCTGTGCCCTAAAACTTTATCTAAAAAAAAAAAAATTTAAATGACAACAATATTTCTTACATAACTGGAACAAACAATTCTAAAATTTGTATGGAAGCAAAAGGCCCCAAAAGGCCAAAGCAATTTTGAAAAAGAAAAACAAAATTGGAGGTATCACAATTCCAGATTTCAAGTTACATTACAAAGCTGTAGTAATCAAAACAGCATGGTACTGGCACAAAAACAGACATATAGATCAACAGAATAGAAAACCCAAAAATGAATCCACAATTATATGGTCAATTACTCAACAAAGGAGGAAAGAATACACAATGGGAACTAGGAGGTAGTATGGTGATTTCAGAGAAAGCTGACACTAAATTGAGGATCAGTGGGCATGCCACAGATGATCATTGAAGTGTGACCACTGTGTCTGCATAGATTAAAGGGGTTTAGTGTAAGAGGAGAATCTGGGTTGAGAATTAAACTCTTTAAGCATTTAATGACCAGAAAGAATGACATTCTAGAAAGGAGACAAAATGTTGGCTAGGGGTCTGAGACAGCATGAGAAAAGGTAGCAATGATCAAAGAAGAAAAACAATGAGGTATTGTGAAAATCTAGTGGTCAAACATCTAATGTTTCTGAATCAAGATAAAGAGAAAAACTGCCCATTTAATTTAATGAAACGTAGGCACTGATTTTTCAAGGGCTTTATAGAATTATGGGGCAAATGAGATTGTAATGGGTTGAGAAGTGAATGAGACTTGAGCAACTGGAGTGAGCAAGCAAACTTCTCAAGAGAACTTTGGTTTTGATAGTAAAGGGAGGATAATGTAGTTGCTGGAAGGGTAGTTCTGCACTTGTTTTAAGATAGGAAATAACTGAGCATGTTTAAATGTTTAAATGAAAGAATCACATTTAAAAAAAAGAATCACATTGAAGAATAGCTGGACAGAAAGAAAAGCTGTAATTCATAGTGTGATATTCCTGAGAAATAGCAAGAAATAGAATTCAAGACAATGTGACTGCCTTGGTTATGAGGAAAGATACCTTCTTAAACAGAGCAGAAAGAATGGATGAATTATATGTCGATTTCTTATTTTTTAAAAAGATTTTGAGAGCACACGTGAGCAGGGGAGAGGGCAGGGAAAGGGGTGAGTTCTAAGTGAACTCCATGCACAGCATGGACCCTTCATGGGGCTTGATCCCCCGACCCTGAGATCATGACCTGAGCCAAAATCAAGAGTCAGTTGCTCAATTGACTGAGCCACTCAGGTGCCCCTATTATGTGGATTTCTAATTTGGAAGCGAGCTGAGGAATTCCTCCCATATAGTCTCTTTGCCACCTCTCCCCCCTAAAATATAGGAAAGGCCATCTACTAAGAATGAGGAAGAGGCACTGTTTGAGAGTTTGAATAAAATTAAGTCTAAATAGGTGAAGAAAAATCTGAAATTGGAGATAAGTGAATCCAGAGATACTAAGTCTAAATTTTTTTAAAGATTTTATTTATTTATTTGACACAGAGAGAAAAATCACAAGTAGGCAGAGAGAGAGGGTGAATGAAGCAGGCTCCCTGCCGAGCAGAGAGCCTGATGTGGGGCTCGATCCCAGGACCCCAAGATCATGACCTGAGCTGAAGGTAGACGCTTTAATCCACTGAGCCACCAGGCTGTCCCAAGTCTAAATTTTTTGAGTGCTCCATCAAATGTGATACAGTCCCCAAACAGTGGGGTCTAACAAAGGTATCGTGTACATCTATCATTGTATTTACCACTTTTCATTTATCCAGTTGTGACTGTGTCTCGCCCCATAAACTGAGAGCAAGTGCTACATTTTAATTGGCTTTGTATCCCAAGCTACTGATTTAATGCCTAGTCCAATGTGGGTTCTCAGATATTTATCAAATGTAAAGACGAATAAAGCTTCTCTGTTCATTTGCAATAAAAGTTAAAGGCAATTTCTCTAAGCAGCTGTAAGTGCTTATTATCTACCTAGGATATTCAAAGTGTTTTACATGAATTTTTTTTAAAAAGATGTTTTATTCATTCATTTGAGAGCGAGCAAGAGCAGGGAGGAAGGGCAGAGGGAGAAGCAGACTCCCTGCTGAGCAGGAAGCCCAATGAGGAACTCCATTCCAGGACCTTCTGATCATGACCTGAGCCAGAAGTCACATACTTAAAAGAGCAACCCAGGTGCCCATTTTACTCTTTTAAGCTGTAAAATAACCCACTGAGGTAGGCATTACGATTATTTTCCATTTTTCAGATGAAGAAACAGAAGCATACAGAGATAAAATAACTTTGCAAGGTCCCACAATAATTAAGAACGAAGCCAGATTACCAAAAGGGCCAAGGTCTGAGTTCGTATTGAAGGCCTCTGCAATAGAAGGAAAAGAATGGGTGACTGTCAGAATTGGGACTAGACCAAATTAAGGGAGTTCCTCGGGCTTGCTCCTAATTATTTCTAGAAACTAAAATTTGTATAATTGTTATTCAGGCAGAAGAAATCTTACACAATTGTTTCAGTCAATGAATACTGCAACATCAATAACCAAAATAGCATTCTATTAATTTTGTACTACAGATACAGACTAAAATAGCAACCACTTACCTTTATGGCTTGGAGAGCTTCTTTGTGAAACACCTACTGATATGATGCAAGGTTATTTCAGTAAAGTATATGTTTAAAAAAACTACATCGATATTAAGATAGTAGGTTGCTTCTGCTTCATAGTATGTAAAACTGATATTTGAAAACCCCATAAAGATCCATTTTAAGACCTTATGTGTGTCAGATATCCAGATCCTATATTGGGCAAAACATAAAAAATGAACGAATGGCCATTCATCTGGCAAAGGATGAAATATCTTTCCTTCTGACAGGAAGCATTCTAAGCCTCAAGTGCAATGAAGCAAATTTTTAAATTCCAAATAGAAGGATGATTTTTAGAAGTAGTCCTACAATCAGTTTGTCAGAGAGGATGCATCATTATCACTGTAAACCTGCATGGCACTCAAGGCACCTTCATGGGTCTTATCGAGATTTGTTTATAGGCAGATCTTGCCCTAAGAAGCTTACAATCCAGTGGAAAGGAAGATGGAGAAATGCAGATGTGAGAAGACAATGACTGACAGATTTCACAGACTGAAAAATTCCCATAAGTGTAAGACACACATTACAAAATAAGTTAATGGGGATGGCAAAGTTAGCAGACAGTACTGGACAAATTCAGCTTCCTGAAGGAGACAGAGATCGGGAAAATTCAAGGTATGAACCGTAGAGCTGAGAAAACCACGATGCAAAAAAGATACCCCGTAACTACTGCCTCTTAGTTGCTGGGCAGAACTGCAAAACGAGGAACATGGGGATAGAGAGAACAGGAAAGCAACTTCTCAGTTCTCTTCAGCACCTCTGAGCACTAGCTGATTCACACTGGAACAACGTTACTAAACTTAAGTACCTTAACAGCTCCTTAACAGCTATCCTACAACCATCCTAAATCAGTTTAAAGGGACGAAAAGGAACTAAAGACCAGTTTCTGTTCACCAGTTACAGTTACAAAAGTGGGACACCCTAAAGACCGCACTGGGAGCTAACAGATTTGAGGCAGATTATTAACTTTTATGGAGAGAGCACAGTGGCAGTACAAAGGAACTGGTTGGAGGTAGAAAATACCCAGAATAGCTAAGTTTTAGGTTTATGAGTTGAACAGGGGGACAACTTGTAGAAAACAAAAAAAAGTATGGTATTACAGCAGAAGATAAGTCCAAGTTGATTTCTTCCCAATCCCACCATTATAAGCCAAAATGGGGAGTTTTTGAGGTAAGAAAAATACCCTCCTTGGGGCGCCTGGGTGGCTCAGTGTGTTAAAGCCTCTGCCTTCGACTGAGGTAAATGACCTCAGGGTGCTGGGATGGAGCCCTGTCAGGTTCTCTGCTCAGCGGGGAGCCTGCTTCCCCCTCTCTGCCTGCCTCTGACTACTTGTGATCTGTCAAATAAATAAATAAAATCTTTAAAAAAAAAAAATACCCTCCCCTAAGCTGAGTCCAAGAGCTGGATATTTAGCATTGATTAGTATGTGTAAAGAGTGAAATGGTAACTATGTAAAAAGGATGGGGGAAAGGTGGCTCAGAAACAATCTTTCAGCTGCCCTTAGTCACAAGTTACCAACTATCATTTTTATAAACAGTACAATTTAAGATGGATATTCTGAACCAAATTTGTCATCTAAGGGGACTGAATTTAAAGAGACTATCAAAAATTAATGGAACTGCTAGGTTAAGTCTTAGGGAAAAATACTAAATCTATCTTCCTTGTACATTGTTGCTGTGCTCGTTAATATGCAATTTGACACGACACTCAGTCCATGTGCTTCTGGTCACACCATAATACAGACTTGACAAATCTTCATTTTTAAAGTTTCCCTTTAATTTAGGAATTTGGATCATAAGGCTGTCAATGTGCATCTTGATTTTGCTTAAAGGGATCTAAATGTAACTTTTATTATCCTACTTCTATTTTTAAAAACATACTTTAATGTGCTTATTTTTTAAATTTTGTAGATAAACTTCATTTTTAAAGCATGAGTTATTTTTAAAGGATTTTATTTATTTGTCAGAGAGAAAGAGAGAGCACAAGAAGGGGAAGTGGCAGGCAGATTTGGAGAAACAAGCTCCTGCTGAGCAAAAAGCCTGTTTCAGGACTTGACCCCAGGACCCCCGGATCATGATCCAACTGACTGAGCCACTCAGACATCCCTCATTTACTTTTTTTTTTTTTAATTTTATTTATTTTTTTCAGTGTTACAAGATTCATTGTTTTGCACTACACCCAGTGCTCCATGCAGTACGTGCCCTCCTCAATACCCACCACCAGGCTCGCCCAACCCCACCCCCCTCCCCCCTCATTTACTTATTTTTAAGTAATCTCCACTCCTGAGGTGGGGCTTGAACTCATGAAACCCAAGATCAAGAGTAATATGCTCCACCAACTAAGCCAGCCAGGAAACCCAGTGTACTTATTAAAAAGAAAATAATTTTCTCCTTCAAATGTTCAAAACATCGTTTGTTAGGCACGGATTTGCTATTTTGGGAGTATGGGAATGGACATCTGGGCAAATTTTTCTTTCCTAGTCATATTAAATTACTAGCTGACATTTAATGAATTTTGCCAAGGAATAATCAAGAAGTAAAAAGGTACAAAAATTGACCAGATATCTAGACCTTCAAAATAGTCAACAACTGAACTTTTACACTTAGGTAAATAATTCACTAAACCTCAGAAATTAACAACTGGTAACTGCCTTTGATTGAAGCTAAATTGGCCTGTTTATAGCTCACCACCTTAATATCTACAGCGAATGATTTAATTTTGAAAACTCAAAAAGAAATCAAGTAATTTCAGAACTCTGTGGGACCCTGGACAAGTCACCTCTTGGCAATCATTTAAAGAGGAGGATTAAGACAGATCATTTATACTCAGAAATTCAGACTCCTCATTCCCTAAAGCTGTTAAGCTTATGCATTTTGGGAGAAAGCTAGTCCAGAGCTTGCATTAAATTCTTGTAGGCGCCCCAAAACAAACTTGCAACATATTAGGGGATCACTTCTAAATTGCTCTAGGGTCTAAATACTGATACTCCTTTGTGATAGACAGAAACCCAATATGGCTCCCAAGATCCCCTGATGCACATGCCCTTTATAATACCCTTCTCTCAAGTGTAAGCAGGATCTGTGAATATGATAGATATTATAGGTTACAGTATAGGACAGAGGGGAAGGGATTTTGCAGGTGTAATTAAGGTATCAATCAGTATGGCTTTGAGGACATCAAGAGGGAGATTATCCTGGGTGAGCCTGACTTAATCAGGTGAGCCCTCAAAAAATGGAGGTTGAAGGCCTTTTCCAAAATCAGATTCTCCTGCAAAGCTTGAAGCAGCAAGCTGCCTTGAATTCTACAGCTGCCAAGAAATGGATTCTGCCATATGAGCATGAAGAGGACTCTCAACCTTAGGAGGCTGTGGTTCTGGCTGAAACTTGACTGCCACCTTGTGAGGTCTTGAGGACTAGATCCAGCGAAGCTGTAGAAACCATCAAATAATAAATATATGCTGGTTTAAGTCTAAGTCTGTGGTAATTTGTTATACAGCAACAGAAGATGTATCACTTCTTAAATTACAAGGCTTAGTTCAATTTCTCTTTTTTCTCGAGGGAACTGAGGCAATGGAGAATCCAAATAGGGCAGTCCACAAACTGTTACAATAAAGCCCATCACTTTGCAATGCAACGATATCTTTAAAGAAACAAAAAACCTATGAAATGCAGTGACCAGGTGAGCCTAAACTAAAAGTTAAAAAAGTCTTCCAGATCTATTTTTAATGATTAGTCAATAGTTTTAATTATAGGAATGTTCTGGTTTTGGTTCAAAGTAATGTGGAAAGTACTAATTCCATCATGAGACAAAATAGAAAGGAAAAAATATCTTTAGATATATTTTAGACTAGGGCTACTTATACATTTGTAATAGAACATTCTTATTTTTATACAGCTTGAGAAGGGCTTGATGCTCTGAAAAAGCAGTTTAAGACATGAAATGTCAGGAATATTAAGCTTATTCAAGGCTTACTCTTCCATTTTTTCCCCCTCCTCACAAATAATGCTCTATGCTAAAAATGAATCAAGTTTCTTATTCAGTGGAGAATAAACAAAGGGTTGTGTTTAAATCTGCTAACTATGGTGAACTGTTAACTGTGCTGAAACAAATTTCAGACAATGAAAAATCCCTCCAAGCCTTCTATTACAAAATCAGTGTCCTATAAAGACCCTAGGTAGAAATGTAACATTTAGACCATCAGGTAGCCCTTGTATTCACAGATGTTATCATTCACAACTGGGATGCATTACAGGGTTAACTATCTTATGAAATCATTTGGTATGGGGCGCCTGGGTGGCTCAGTGGGTTAAAGCCTCTGACTTTGGCTCAGATCATGATCCCAGGGTCCTGGGATTGAGCCGCACATCGGGCTCTCTGCTCATCAGGGAGCCTGCTTCTCCCCTCCCCACCCCACCTGCCTCTCTGCCTACTTGTGATCTCAAATCAAGAGATTTGAATTACACAAAATTATTGTGTGTCAAATAAATAAAATCTTAAAAAAAAAAAAAAAGAAAAAGAAATCATTTGGCCTATTATAACCTTACTTTGAGCTAGATCTGTTTACTAAGAAACATGGATTATTACAAAATACTGTTATGGTCAACTTCTGTTAATTTAAGCCTTCTGTAAAAAAAAACAAGCTCTGTATGTAATCTGCCATTTATAGCCACGTGTTGAAGTTATAGTAATATGTAAAATATAGTTCAAAGAGTCTCTCTCAGTCCACTTTGCTAGAAGAACAAAGAAAGGTCAAAATGTTGGGCTGGACAAGGAGAAAGCAGAACCAAAGACAATGTCACCTGAACAGATTCAGTGGGTTAGAATATTAATATGTCTATACTGAAAGTACAGAACTTAATTTCTTATTATGTTGGTTCTAGATCAAAGGCTTAAGGATAATCTAAAATAAGCCACTGATTTATACTGTTTATATTTATATACATTAAAATCCAAACAGCACACACACACACCCCATGTAAAACATTGCTTTAAGTTTTAATGTTTATTTCCCCAAGACAGCCTAGCCTGCATTCTACTTGGATAAATTTTACAAGCTAGTTTTCTGCTGCTTCTAGTTTTAAACTTTAACCATGTTTCTGATGACAAGGAATGCTGCAAAAATACTCTAGTTCAACAAAGAGTTATGATCACAAAATAATTTTTATCCATTCTACAGTGTTTCAGAATTACCAGTTGATTTTAAACACAAAGTAGATATAGATGCTAATGGTGGCTAATCTGGTATGTTTCTTATAGCAAACTGTTGTTCATGCAACACTTGTGCTCAAAGGGGAAGGCACAGGATTTCCTACAATGAGCCACCTTATAAAGAGTTCTTTTTGTACAAATTAATTTATGTCACATTTAATTTAGTGTGCATAACCTCAAAACTGAGGTATTATTCCAATTTATAAAAACCACTTGCATAACTTTTATGCAAGTTTTAAAAATACAAAGTTTTCTCCCTAAAGTGGCTCAAAATAGATTGTTCATGGCTGCCTACATCTAAGATAAAAAGATTCTAAAACAATTGAACAGATTAGGCATATTATTAAAGGTGTTCAAACCATTACTTGATTTGTACATCTACTCAAACCTCTTCATCGGTCTTTATTCAGCAGTACATATGCACCAAATTCCATTTTAGAAGTTTCCATATCATTTTCATAGAAAACAAAGTTTGAAAACAAGTAACATTAAACACAGCACGGTATTCTACCACAACTGAAACTTTTTTCTTCTTCTTCTTTACAGGACTCAACAAAATCTAAAAATGAACTATGCTGTAGATTTACCTCATGCAAAGATCTTTATGTTATCTCTGAAAATGAAAAGGATGGCTTTTTAAAGCACATTTTACTGTTTTATACTATTATGGCAACTTGTGTACTGCAACACAGTCTATTTTGAGGGAAATTTATGATTTTTTTCATGCAAAAATCTACACAAATTAGTTTTGATGATATGGAAAGCTTTTCATAGCATCAAACATTCATCTGGTGCAAATGCACAGGGAAACCTTCCTGAAAAGTTTTCTGACTTGAAAAGCAACTAAAAAGCCATACTAGGTAAAGTAAATAAAAACTAAAAAGAAAAAAAAAGGAGGAGGGTGGGTAAAGGGAAGAAGGGGAATAGAAAACACAGGCTGCAGAGTAAACCAATGTCTGCTGCTAAACCGGTCTTTGTTTTCATGTCCAGTGTACATTAACACTTATGATCTCACTTTGATGATTTACTAGGTTTGTTATCAGCCCCCTGAAGGCGAATCAAGCTTGCATGCGTTCACATACAGCACCACAACCATACTCTCGTACACAGTCACTCCAGGACTAGGAGTCTGCTTCATGAGTGAAGAGCCCTAGATTTGAAAGATGAACCTGACTCCCTATCACTGAGCCAGACATTCATTCAACATTGTCCACTCACACACTGCTTCATAGCAAGGCCTGGGCTCGGTTTCCTTTGACTATATGGGCATCGTATCCTCTTTTATGCTTACAAGGCTTGAAGATGACAGTACTGCACTTTCCCCTCAATTGATACAGAGTAAGTCAATGTTCCTTCTCAGGCACTGAAGATCTGTGACCTGTAGCCCTTTTTACTTTGAACAACCTAAATAAGCATTCATGTAAAGTTTTCGTTACATTTTGCCACTCATTCTCACTCGCACCCACTCGCCATCTTGACCTCATTTGGGCATTTTCTGTGATTCCAAATGAAATCTTCACATTTTCTTCCCCGATTTAATGCAGCAGCAGATCCCATGAGCCAAGCTTGATGGATCAAACCTTTTTATATATATGTATATATATATATATATCTCAGTGCTGCATTGTACCTAACTTCCACAACATCTTTCTAAAACTGGAACCCTTCTGTTGGTACGTTGGCAGATGAATTGAAACCAAATGTTCCACCTTGTATTGCCTCTGGAACAAGGCTAGGATCTTCATCAATCTAAAAAGAAAAAAGAAAAAGTAAGTGATGATTAGTTTTAAAGGTTACATGAATAAGATCATAGAAGTATTCTCATTTCCATAAAAAAAGAGAGATGATGAGAGCCAACATTGTCCTACCATATCTTTAGAAAGCTGGAACACTTTGTGAAGGCTTTTTCTTAAAGGACACCAAAATGAGAGGAAACTTAAGAGAATATGCAAGATAGGTATCTTCCAAAAGAGTGAAATATAAGTAATAAATTGGAGATGGTCCTACATCTCAAACTGAGAGGATACTCACTATAACATCCCTTTCACCTGGGCAAATAGATAAAAGTTGATGACATTAAAAAACTTAATGCTGTCACTTCTGGAGAGTAAATGTAAAAAATGTTTTTTTATTAGCAACAGGAGACAAATAACATTTGGGCTTAAAAATAACAGCTGTGCTATAATGAGTATAATATATCTACAGGTTCTTTTTAGAAATACCACAAAAATCACTGACCTATTGTATACCTCCTATAAATATGCTCATCATCTGAATTATTCTTTTCACAATATAAGAGATTAACAGAAAACCTCAGGTTAAGATATTAGAAATCATAAGGTCTTGTGTATATCTAATTGCAGATTAGAACTTCCAAAAATCCAACTTTAGACATGTGATAAAAGCTTCCCTTAAGAGAGTATGTTTTTCTGAATTTTATTTCTGATTGATTTAACTAGCATTATATTCTAAATAGAACTTAGCTTGATCATCTAAGTAAATAGTCCACAGATTTTCTTTTCTAGTATTGTCTTTGCCAAGTTAACGTTTAAGCCAAATATACTTAAGAAAATATTTAATAACATTCTATTCTTTTTTGATAATGTGGAAAAGTTTGGAGTATATGAATTATTTTTTGAAAACATGAGAATTATCAAAAAATCCACTAGTGGCTGTATCTAATCACAATTTTCTGAAGATTAGCTGCTTTTAGATTTATTTTTCCAAAGAAGCAACATTAAAAATAAGTTAATACTTTAATCTCAACTACCATATACTGATAATATGAAGATACTTTTGTATACTACACCTTACATTATATGGTAACTTATCTTTCTTGATGATTTACTGTTTCCATTTTATGTTTCTTCAAATTTATTTTTGGTCACCTAACAAAAATAACAGTGACAGTATCTTCAAATATAGATGAACTATTGTCATAAAGGATTTATTATAGAATATACCAGTATCACTGTTTTGTTTATAAATATGTTATGCTATTAACAATATACAATTTGAGAACTATAAAGACATCAAGTGAAAATAAAGCCTGACTCGTAAAGTGTCAAAAAATTATCTTAACTCAATAGGAAAAAAACAATTAAAAAATAGGCAAAAGACCTGAACAGACATTTCTCCAAAAGATATACAAAAGGTGAATAGTTATATGAAAAGATGCTCAATATCACCAGTAATTAAGGGCAATCCCAATTAAAACCACAATGAGGTATTACCACACACCTGCTATAATGGCCATCATTAAAAAGAGAAGAGTTAACAAATGCTGGTGTGATTATGGAGAAAAGGGAAATCTTGTACATTGTTAGTGGGACTGTAAATTAGTATAGCCACTATGGAAAACAGTATGGAGGAGCCACAAAAAAAATTAAAAATCGAATTATCATATGATTATTCAGCAATTCTACTTCTAGGAATACATTCAAAGGAAATGAAAACACTAACTCGAAAAGACATCTCTACTCCTATGTTCACAGTGGCATTATTTACAATAGCGAAGGCATGGAAATAACCTAAATGCCGACCAACAGATGAATGGATAAAGAAAATGTGATATATATACAACACAGTAGATTATTATAAAGACTAAAGGGAAACCCTGCCATTTGCAACAACATGTATAAATTATGAGGGCATTTAATGTTAAGTTAAGTAAGTTAGGGAAAGACAAATACTGTATGATCTAACTTATATGTGGAATCTTTAAAAAAAGCTCCAGTGCTGCATTGTACCTAACTTCAATGGAAGTTAGGAAAGATCAAACTTGTGGTTACCATGGGAAGAGGATAGGGGCAGAGAAAAGTGGGGGAAGGTGGTCAAAACCCACAAATTTCCAGTTATAAGATTTAAAAAAAAAAAGCTGTTTTACGAGCAAACCTTTAGCATTCCTGTAACAAAAAAATCCTCATTCTATTTTTAACTATTAATGGCAATAAATCTGTAAAAAAAAAAAAAAAAAAAATCCTCAATTTTTTTTTGCCCTTAGAACCAGTATTATTTTTTGATGCCCTGAGGTCTTTAAAATATTAAAATATTTGTTTCTGAAAGTGACATTATTTTAATTATATTCCAAAAAATGTATGTCCTAGCTTATATTATTTCTAGACTTATGTTTGTACATAAAACTAATAAAACTAATAAAATTATTAAATACATCATCTGAAGAGAAGAACTGATCAATGATCTCATAGGCCAATTTGTAGATGTCTTCATTTTCATGATTTTGAAGTTGTTCAATTTTCTCCAGTCCTGCAAGAAATTTTATGAAGTGAAACAATGGTAATATTTAAAACGTTAAGAACAAAAAATTTACTGTAATCTTGGGACCGTATAATCCCAATTTTTGGGCTGCAAATCTGTGATTTTTGGGACTCTATTCTAAAGGTGAATCTTAAAAATAAAAAGGTTTTATCCACAAAAATATAGCATATTTGTCTTAAAAAGTTAACAACCTGAGTGTTTAAATTCATATAAATGTTTAAGCAATGGACAGCTCCCTGTTCAGCAGAATACTATATAACCAATGTTTATAAGGAATAATAATATGGATTACTTTTTGTTTGTTACAAGTTAAAAGCAGATTCTTTCTACTTTCTAGCCTCTGCCAAGTTTCTCTAATGATACATGTATAAAAACAATGAAAATACTGGTGATTAATAAATATGAATGTTAAGACATCTGTTAAATATTATGGAAAATGATTAAGACCAACCACAGTGTATCAGGGTGAAGGGAAATTTTCCCTAAAAACATTAATGACTTTATTAAATCATAGGCAGAAACATTAGAAGAATATATAAACTTAACTGATAAGCAAACTGCATCTTGTTTTGCTTTATGGGAGTAATAATTCAAAGGCTTTCGAAGTGAAGTGAAATTGCCCTTTCATGAATGTTCTTCTTTTATCTATTCCTTACATGGGAGAAGTTGTTTTGGGCTCATTTTTCACTCTATACATTCTACATAGTGGGCCCGCCTTAAGCAAAAAAGAATTTAGCTAGGGACGCCTGGCTGACTTGGTCAGTGGAGTATGCAACTCTTGATCTCGGGGTTGTTGAGCCCCATGTTGGGTGTGGGGAATGCTTAAAGTCTTAAAAGAAAAAAAAAAAAAAGAATTTAGCCACTATGATAGGGTGAGGTCTTGTTCTTTTCTGGGCTTCAGAAGCATAAAATTAAAATGTCTGCATGATAATTCCACCAGGTGTTTCGTGTGTACTTAAAACTCAAAATGTCCAAACATAATTACTTGCCTTTCCTCAATTAAACTATTTGTTCTACTGTATCCTTACTTCATGATAATTAACAACTTGAAATTGGAGAGAAAGCCTAATAAATTCCCCTTTCTCCTCAATACTCTGTCATCAAATCTCAAAAACCTCAAAGTCTATCTCTTAAATCCTGTCATCACTTATTGTGGCCCGACTGCTATATACTTTCCTAACTGGTTTCCTGCCTCTTGTCTCCCAACGGTCTCATTTCCCTGATATTCATGCTCCATTTAAATATACCAATCCCTTAGGTAAAATCTTTCGGTGGCTTGTAATACCCTAGGGCAGAATTTATTGGGGAAGCTTATCTGATCTAGATTCCTGGCCTTACCGCCAGTGATGAGGGCAAGGCTCAGATCTTGATTTTAATTTTAATATGTAAAAATAAAATTTTTAATAATTAAAATGTTGATGTGGGGGAAAAAAGTAGTAAAAAATTTTAAACTATACTTGTTTTTAATTTTTCTGGCACTCAACTTCCCAATTAGGTTCCCTAACACTATTCTCCACCTCCTGTTCCTAACTTGATAGTTATGCGTTTTCTGTTGTTCTATATGGGTCACTTTAGTAATTTAAAAAATACTTCTGTCTTTCAAGCCTCTGAACTCCTTCACTAAGCAAATTGAGCATATGGTTCTCCTACTCTTATACTTCTCCTTTCATTTACTTTTCGACATCTGTCAGAAATAACCTTCCTTTTGTGCTTATCCAGGTTGGTCATTTACATTTTGTTCCACAGCTACAACTGAGACTTCCATGCTCTATCTACATGGTAATTCTAAGCACTGAAAGCTAAGCTGTGCTGTTTACATTCTAGGTGGCTCTGGCACAGAATCAGATTTGGGAACTACTGCCCTACAGAATAAAGAATCTGCTGTGCTACCAAGCTTATAAGACTGCAGGGGCCTGGTTGGTGGCAAAATCTCCAGCCTTATCTTAGGCAGTTTCTACCCCATACTTTGTGATTCAGCAACACTGAACTACTATAATTTGCTGAATGCTAGGTCTCACCTCAGACTTTGCTCATGGTGTTATCTCTGCCTGGAACACCTCTCATCCCTTTTTACTTTATTAATCCTTATTCATCTCTCAAAATCCAGCTCAGGTGTCACTTCCTGCTTCTTCCAGGTATTTCATTTTGTTGTACATTTCTATTAGGGTAATCAGCACATTAAATCAGTTCATATTTATCTCCATGACTAAACTATTTCCTTGGGGGCAAGGACTGTGTCTTGTTTACCACTGTTTTCCCAGGACCCTTAGCACAGTGCCTTTTCAATACATGGCAGCAATTCAGTTACCTAAGCATATGCAAGAAGCTGAGCAGGACTATACATATAGCATATAGTATTTACTTTATTCTGTTACTTGATAATCTATGACAGAAAAATACAGAAGTGCTATGTTAGTCAGAAAATAAAGGTAGTTACAAAAAGAACATTAAAGTGTGAAATAATAGCTTATAATAAACTTACCTCCACATTCTTCTATAAGATTGGCTATGGTTTCTGCCTCATCTTCAGCCATTTTTAATATATTACTTAGTCCATCAAGTACTACTTGCACAACTTGTGCATCTTTTACAGTCAGCAAGTTGCAAAAGGGTGGAATAACATTTTGTTGGATTAGATATGCCACCTGAAGAAGAAAGACACCATGACAAAATAAATATAAGTGAATTTTGTTTGTGTACCATATGATCTCACTGAAATAATTTTGACTTTAAAATTTTGAGTATGGAAACAAGTTTCACATGTTAGACCACATTAGATTATTTTATTATTTTACTGTTAGATTATTTTACTATGAGATTCCTTTTCCTTTTAATGTAGTGCTTATTTTCTTGAACTTAGGAAAAAAAATTGTTCAATGTTACAGTATCCAATGTGAGAGTGCTATAACATTTAGAACCCTCAAATACCTGGCCACCTTCAATTCACTGTTCAATTGGTTCTATAATATTTTCACAATATTTTTAAATCATTTTTATATTTTGTTTTACTGTCATTTCCATGTACGATAGTATATTCTGCTCTGTATTCAGATTTAAGTGGATTCATTACTCACCACCAGTCTATAGCTTATCTATGACAATTATCAGCTTATTGTTTATCAGCTTTAAGTTCACTCTTTTTACCTATCTGTGAAATTTATCTGGAACCTTTAAAACTCATTTTCTTTTGCCAGTTGGCACAAGGTTAAGCTTTGTCACCCACACAACTCCAGAATGAGTAGCTCTTTAAACTTTACACCCTAGGCTCCTTATATTCCTTTCCCTTAATTCCTAGACATGGCCTTTGGTTTACCTTAGTTCCTTGCTTTGTTTGCTACTGGTAAATTTTTGTTGCTGTTTGCATTCTTTTCATTTGTTATGAGAATCTGTGATGTTTCAGTCTGCCCTATTAAGCTAAAAGTCCTGTTTTTTCCTATTACTAAATCCAAATAAACCCTGACTACATATGTTTTGATCTTACCATGACCTACAAAAATTTTGTAGGCCAAGGCAGTTTAACACTTCTCATCTATAAAATATAACTAAAGGAAGTCAAGGTGACCCTTTTATATGGGGGAAAAAAAGACCCCACAGAATGCCTGTTATCTTGCTATTATTTTACATTATGATTTATATGAACTCTAAATCTTAGAATTATCTGTACTGGTATTTTACCAGTTTTGAGAAATAAAAGCTGAACTTACTTGATCTTTCCTCCCACTAATTGTTAAGTTACTTATGGCCCAAGCAGCTTCTTTCTGAGTGCCAAAATCCCCCTGTAAAACCAAAGAATACAAATTACAACATAGTTTAAATCGGGGAAAAATGTTGTCTGAAATGATTTTCAATTGCTTATTTCCCCAGGTTTTTTTCTAGCCTTTCATTTTGCATTCATAATTTTTACTGAAGAGATTTTGAATTCAATTTACCTTAAACCAAACCAAACAAAAAAACACAACACATTTACCCTAAATAAATGTAGACTCCCTTTTGTAAACTCTCCTGGCAACAAACTGACTTGGTATTACTGTTCAATTAAATCAGATTAAATGAAGTCAGTGATAAAATAAAAGTAGTCCAAAAAAAGGGGAAAACACATGTTTCACTTTAATCAAGGAAATGTCAAGTATCCTTTTAAATACAAAGGTTTAAAAATAAATAAACACAAAGGTTTTAAAAATGATAATTTTCACAATTAATGAGACTATGATATAAAACTATCACCCTCCTACATTATCTTTTAAATACAAATTGGAAAAATATACTTAAAAAAATCATTTAAAAAGTCATATATAATTCAGTAATATACTTAGTAATATATTTAATGATTATATGAGGTTCTCAAAGGTGCGAATCTCTGAGAACTCACCAAGAAGTAATTTAAAGCAAAGTAGTATTACGTATCCTTCTAGATATTATCTTAGTAGCACATAGTTGTCAAAAAGTAAAAGTAACCAGAATTCTCAACAGTGGAATAAACGACTACAATAAATCTGCTGAATAGAATAACCTGTTGTTAAAGAAGACTAGCAACCTGGAAAAATGCTTGCAATTAAGAAAAAAACTTATATAAATATGAGGGATAAAAACTGATACTGTAGTGGGATATATATTCTTATATATCAGACTGATAAATGCAAATATCTATTAGTGAGGCTGGTAGGATTGTAAAATGGTACAATCCTTACAGGGGGGGAATGACATTATACAGCAAAATTTACATATATGCCTTTATATAACCAAAAAAACCCCTAAGCAAACAGAAATACTAAAGTAATTTCCCCAAATAAAAAACAAACAGAAACTGTATCAAGTTGGTGATTTAATCACATATACAAAAAGTATTTCAAGTGACGTATCATCTTTAAGTATACCACTGATGGAATACATCCTAAAAACAAAACCCCTCAAGGAAATCTTAAAAGTAGTCATGTTGTTAGTGGCAATATGATCTTATTTTGATAAATTTTATGTATCTCAATATATATTGTAATCTTTTTAGAAAGATTTCAAGCATAAAAGAGATAAAAATATAAAATCAAGAGAAAATCAAAAGTTTATTCTAAATACCCAGTAATATCTGATAGTTTCTTTTCATTCATGATTTGTTTCTTATGAACTCTCACATTCACAAAATTACTATATATTTTCTACTTGTTTCTTTTCTTTTCTTTTTTTTTTAAAGTAGGCTTCATGCCCAATGTGGGGCTCGAACTCATGACCCTGAAGATCAAGTCTCATGCTCTGACTGACTGAGCCAGTCAGGCATCCCTGTTTTCTATTTTCTAAAAACAAAAACAAACAAAACCAAACATATTATCACCCATTTTGTTCATTCAGGCCTAGAAACAATGATAACCTTGTAGCAATTATCATCCTTTAGGACCTGAACTATGACACTTATATACTATCTGCTACCTAAACTGACACCCTGGAGAGAGAGTCTAGATCAGAAAATTCATAAAATAAGCTTGAGAACTATGTCATATTCTAAAGGTAGGAAGCTCTCAAAAACTAGTGGGGTGATGTAAAAAATACACAGGTGCTAAATTTAAGAGGTTCCCATTGGTTAGGGACAATCTGAGTGTTAGAAAAAATAACTACACTGGACAAAAACTTTTAAAATATAGACAAAAATTCCTAATTTCCTAATGACACTAAAAACTACCCCCTAGTATCCTTTTGAGGTTGTTTAGTGATTCACTCACTAAAAACTGAGTGAATAGTGGGATACCTGAGTGGCTCAGTCTGTTAGGCATATGGTTTTTCACCTCAGCTCAGGTCTTGATCTCAGGGTTGTGAGTTCAAGCCCTGCATGGAGCCTACTCTCTCTCTCTCTCTCTCTCTCTCTCAGGTCTTGATCTCAGGGTTGTGAGTTCAAGCCCCGCATGGAGCCTACTCTCTCTCTCTCTCACACGCACACCCATAAAACAAAAACTAAATGATAAGAATTTATCTTGCTTTTCTTATATGAAACATATTTCAGAGTAAATCAATAGTTGATAAAGAAAAAAGCTTTTTATTGAAAAATCACAGTTAATACATAAAGAACGACAAAATTAGCAAGTCACCATTTTGCAGTTCCTAGTAAAATAAGGGATCCACACAATCATCATTAAATGACTACCTGAAAACCACTAGGCAAAGACTGATGGACAGGTTTATAACAATCAGTTGGAGTAGGCTCATAGCACCTGAGCTCACTCATCAATCTGAAGAGGACAGATGTAGGACATCTGCAGATAGGGGACAAACAGTGTAAGTCTTCTGATGTGAATCATTAGGAAATACAGAGTAATGTCTTAAGCCTTGCCTAAAAAACAGACCAGATCTACCAATTCATAGGAAACAAGGCCTTTACCACCAGTTTGTAGAAAACATGGAGGAAAAGAAGATAGAGTAATCTTCTAATTATAGATCAATGTTCAGAAAAAAACTCTCATGCTAGGACTGTGATATTTTAAATTGTCTCTTTCCCAAACATTAATGTAAGCATGAGAGATGATACAGCATACGATTAAATAGCACACTTACTTGCTGTTTGATTTTGGACAATTTGTCTGTATCATAGTTTCTTCATCTGTCAAAAGGGGATAATTCTTAAGCTCATGGACTTGGCATTATTACATAAAGTAACAGATGTGGAGTGAAGAGAATAGTATGTAAGCATTTATAATCAGCAGTAATAATTATAATTTTGAATATTATCATCAGTAATGTGTTTTTTAAAAATAATACTGTATTTTTAATAAATTCCAGGATAATGGTAATATTGGTAAAGGAATGATACAGAAGGGTCAGGGGTTCCTTAAAAGAAATGTTTTTTATATGTAAAAACTGCTAGGTTCAAAGTTTTCATGTCACTACTACTTTACTGCAGTATTCATGCTGCTGTACAGGTTCTAATTAAACAGAGGCATATATTCACATAATTTGTTAAATTTAAATCCTCTTCCTCTTACTCAGATTATACACAAGATGATTTTCTTACCTTATCCAAAAGGTGTATTATCATCGGTACAAGATTGGCATCAATTACTGCCTGAACCTGCTGTTGATTTCCTGCGGTGATGTTAGAGAGGAACCACACTGCTTCCTGCAGAACAAGGACCCCTTCAGTATCTCTCATTAAAAATTAAAAGCTGCATCTGAACAAAATTCACTACATTTGTTACAATGTCCAAATGACTGTATTACGGAAAGAGTTCCATAATAAAAATTTCAGGAATCTCAACTTCTCTATCCCTCCACCTTCTGTATTTTCTTTGAACAAATTGTTAATGGCCCTAATCCAAGTCATAATGAAAATTCTAAAAATTCTTCAAAGCAATGTTCCCAAACATAAGACTCAAAAGAAGCTTGTCTGAACAAATACTAAGGAATTCATGGGCTGTAATATAGCTATAAATCCCAAAACTACTGTAAATGAGATTCAGCATCCCCTCACATAATGAGCTTTATTCTCTGTTTTACTGTGATCAAGAATGCTAGTCAAAGTCAGTAAATCTCAGTTATCCATTACAAAGGAGACATGAATGTTGAAATAGTGGGTTGTTTTAGTATACTTATTTATAAGTCATTCACTGCACCATTTCTCTCAAGAGCTAAAGTGGAACCAGATGTTTGATTGCTTCATTGGTCTACCTTAATGATCTTTTTATGCTACCCTTTACACTTTAGTGGTGCTTACAGCTTTTGCCAAGATGATGGTAGTGAAGTGTTTTTGCAAGTTTCATAGACAACAAATGCACAGAGACCAGTTAGCATGAAATAAGACAAAATATCAACCTCAAATCCTATGTAGGATATTACTGTCATTTACCAAACATAATAAATTTATTACATTAATCAATGTAAAAGGAAACATTTTCTGTATTTAAAAAAAATTAGCAAACACATTTTATTCTGTAAACTATTAGTATTAGCTAATATGAAGTAGGCTCTTTGGATCAGATCACAGGACCATGTTTAATGAACCTGTTAGAGACGTTAGGGTGCTAGGCTACTTAGGTGAGCTGTTCTTGGGTTATAATCATCGGCAATGTTGTAATAACAGCCCGTGTATTTCTACAACAGCCTCAGATGCACTCCAATATCAGCATCACCAATCAGTGCCCCCTTTCAATAGCCTCCATGATCTCTCTCTCTCTCTCTCTCTCTCACACACACACACACCCTATTAAGTATCTATAAAATATTAAGCTTAATTACAAAACTCACACATTAAAATTTTCCAATCATACAACATTCAACACCCAATTATCTCTATTTCATCATTTCCAAGAGAGCCAAATTTGCATTGTTTACAAATGGCTTTATAATACAGAAAAATCACAGAAATTCATGTTATAAAGAATAAAATATTCTATCTTCTCTTGACGTCAAAATGACAGTTTACATAATAATCAGTATAGATACTTCTGAATCCCTAATATTACAAATGAAAACTGCTGATACTTTATGTGTTATTTATTAGGTAGTATTTAAAAATACTTACTTTATTAATTTTCTCTTTGGGATGTGTCAGAAGTGCTGGGAAGTGTGAAAGAGCATCACAGTTCAAAACTACTTGTGTTTGCTCATCAGTTCCAGTAACAATGTTGCCTACAGCTCTAAGTGCTGCAGTCTGAAACAAAAGATTTAATGACATGTTCTATTATGATAGATATACTCTTTCATTCATGCCAACCTACTGTTTTTGAGCAAGTGTCTGATACCGATTTAGGAACAAAGGAGTGAATGGGACAGGGTTATGGAGTTTCCATTATTGTAGAAGCCAGTCAATAAACAAACAAATAAGGTTAATTTTGGGCCATAAAGTAATTAGGCCAATGAAGACAATAAGTACTTTAGATTTTTGATTCAGCGTTTCAATAAATTACAAACAAAAACACAGGGCTCTTCTGAAGGAGAGCAGGAACCTGTATGAGATTTCATTATCATGAATTTGAATTATCGATTATTTTTTTATAGTTGTACTAGGTCATTTTCTCTCAAAGCTTTTTGAGGGTCTAATTTTTACATTTACAAGACAAATGACTCGGTTTCCCCCCTGAATTGAAATATATATAACACAAAATTCACCCTTTCAAAGTGTAGAATTCAGTGGTTCTTATATATCCAAAGTTGTTTAATCATTATATGTAATTACAGAACATTTTTATCATATCAAAAAGGGGTATCTGTACCCATTAGTAGTCACTCCCATTCCCCTCACCCGTGGGGGGTTCCTGACAGCTACTATGCCTGTAGATTTGCCTATTCCAGACATTTCATATAATTGGAATCAGACAATAGGTGGCCTTTTTTGTCTGGCTTCCTTCACTTAACATAACGCTTTCAAGGTCCATTCATGTTGTAGCATGTATCAATACTTCACTCCTTTTCATGGCCAAATAAAAGTCCAGTTATATGTAAGTGGAAGATATTTTATTAAACTATTCATTAGTGGATGAACATTTGTTTTTCACTGGCTATTAAGAGTAATAGCACCATAAACATTTGTGTGCCAGTTTTTGGTTGAACATCTGCTTTCAGTTCTCTTGGTTATATATATACCTGGGAGCGGAAAATGCCAGGTTATACAGTAACTCTGTACCTAACTTTCTGAGGTACTGTCATACTGTATGCCAAAGAGGCTATACCATTTTACATTTCTATAGATGTATAAAGATTCCATTTTCTATACATCTTTGCCAAAACTTGTTAACCTCTTTTTGATCATACCATCCTGGTGTGTATGAAGTGGTATTTCATTGCAGCTTTGATTTACATTTCCTTCAAGACTAATAATGTTCAACATCATCTCATGTGCTTACTGACCATTTGAATGTCTTCTCTGGATAACTATATTTAAATATTTTGTCAGTTTTTTTTTCCAAATATGTTTATTTTTTCAGTGTTACAAGATTCATGCACCACACCCAGAACTCCATGCAATATGTGCCCTCCTCAATACCCACCACCAGGCTGGGTTGTCAGTTTTTAATGGGATTATTATTTTTTTTTTACTTATTTATTTGACAGAGATAGAGAGATCACAAGTAGGCAGAGAGGCAGGCAGAGAGAGAGAGGGGTAAGCAGGCTCCCTGCTGAGCAGAGAGCCCAATGTGGGGCTCGATCCCAGGACCGAGACCATAACCTGAGCTGAAGGCAGAGGCTTTAACCCACTGAGCCACCCAGGTGCCCCTAATGGGATTATTTTTTTTACTGTTAAGAATTCTTTATGTACTGTGGATCCAAGTCCCTTTTCAGATACATGATTTGCAAATACTCTCATTCTGTGGGTTGTCTTTTCACTTTCCTGATGGTCTCCTTAGAAGCACAAGTTTTTAATTTTGGTGAAGTCCAATTTATCTAGTTTTCTCCTTGGTTGCTTGTACTTATCGTATCATATCTAAAAAATTGCTGCCTAATCCAAAGTCATGAAAATTTATACTTATGTTTTCTTCTTTTAGCTCTTTCTCTTATTCTTTCTTTTAGCTCTTATATTTAGGTGTCTGATCTATTCTGAGCTAATTTTTATAAATAGGGGTCTAATTTTATTTGTTTAATGTAGATATTTAGTAGTCTCAGCTTCATTTGTTCAATCACCATTTGTTGAAAAGACTATTCTTTGCTAATTCAATTTTCTTGGCATCTTTGTTGAAAATCAACTGATCATATGGGTTTATATCTAGAGTTTTTTTTTTTTTTTTTAAGATTTTATTTATTTATTTGAGAGAGAAAATGAGTGGGGAGAAGGGCAGAGGTAGAAGGAGAAGCAGAGCAAGGAGCCTGACACCCAGGACCCTAGGATCATGATCTGAGCCGAAGGCAGATGCTTAACCCACTGAGCAACCCAGGTGCCCCAACATAAACTATATTTAACCTGTAGGTAAATTTGAGAAGCATTGCCATCCTAACACTGTCTTCTAATCTATGAACATAGATGTCTTTCCATTTAAGTCTTCTTTTAAAAATGTTTTGAGTGAATTAGCTTCTTTAACAACTAAATTTAAAAGAGGAAAGAAAAAATTATAGAGTAACAGAAACATAAAGACCAAGCTACCAAATGCAATGTATTAACATTGTCTGGAGGCTGAGTTGGTCAAACTCTGAAAAAATATGAAGCAATCAGTAAAATTTGGATATTGACTGAGTTTTAATATTAAAATTAAAAAAATACTCTAACAGTACTGTGATTATGTAAAGACACATAACCTTCTTTTTAAGAGAAGTTAGATGAAATTATACGCTATCTGGGATGTGTCAAAATAATTTGTGGGGAGGGTGTAAGTAGGATTTAGAGGAAACCTACATGGTGGTTCATTACAACTATTCTCTTTTCCTAATTATGGAGTTAAAGTTGAAAAAAATTTAAAAACCTCTACGTATAGATATCATGTAAAGTACAGAGAGCATTGAGAGCTGCTGAAGAAAAATTTCAACCCTATTTCTGAATGAAATCCAATATTAAAACTAATGATGCATTCTGAAAACAAAACAAATATGCATACTAATACATAAGTACTACACTTAAGAAATGCAAACGTAATTATAATTATCTAGTATGAATTTTTTATTCAACTTTTTTAAAAGTTTATTTTTTTTAAAGATTTTATTTATTTGACAGAGAGAAACACAGCGAGAGAGGGAACACAAGCAGAGGGAATGGGAGTGGGAGAAGCAGGCTTCCTACTGAGCAGGGAGCCCCGACGCGGGGCTCGATCCCAGGACCCTGGGATCATGACCTGAGCCGAAGGCAGCCGCTTAACGACTGAGCCACCCACCCAGGCGCCTCAAAAGTTTATTTTTTTAAAGTAATCTCTACAGTTAAAACAGGGCTTAAACTTACTATCCTGAGATATCCATGTGACTGCATGCTCCTCTGACTGAGCCAGTTAGTTTCCCCTATTAAAATATTTTAAATGTGCCAAATATCCCTAAATGGCAAACTATTTATTCTATTCCTGAATTTAGCTAAGTGTTCCCTCTTTCCTTAAACTACTTTAAATTTTAAGGTTTGTGTTCTCCATTCCAGTTGTATGTGAATATCACCTGAAGAGCTTTGTGAAGCCCAGGTTTCTAGGAAATATCCCAGATTTATTAAAACAGAATCTCTAGGGGTCTAGCAAGAGAAATAAATTTTTTTTTCTTCGAGCTTCACAGTTGATTTTAATGTCCACCCAGGGATGAGAAACAATGGATTAGGAACAGTTTCCCTTATGCTACTGCTGAACAGACTGTAAGTCATCATATGATTAAAGCATACTATATACCTCAGAAGGATAAGGGAAGTTTGCGGTATCTCTCTTGCTGTAACTCCCTTTGACAGTTACTCCTTATAATATCTGTCTGAACTTCTCACCCTCTCTTTTTTGGCTCTTCTAGATGCAGATTTGGGATAAATATTTATATGGAAGGATTTAGAAATAAAAGGATAAAACAAAGTTAAAAAAATTTATTTCTAAAAGATTTTATTTATTTGGGGGGAGGAGCAGAGGGTGAGGGAGAGGGACAAGCAGACTCCTCAATGAGCAAGGAAATACCTGGCAGCTTGGTCCTGGACCCAGAGATCATGATCTGAGATGAAGTCAGATGCTTAAACAACTGAGCCACCTAGGCGCCCCATTAAAAAAAGATTTTAAATAACTAAAACAAAATTTAGGAAGCCCCTAATCAGCATATTTTAGTATAAAGCCTTTATCACAGTGCCAATGAAACGAAACATTAACTAAGCTTGCCCAGTGCAGTATGGAGAGTTAAAAAAAAGAGGGGAGAAAAGGAAAAGAGTAGGAAAAGTGAGGAAAAATAAGAACAGAAAAAAATAACATATCAGTACTTGTTTCAGATGCCACCCAAGTTACCAAATGAATTTCCTAGGTCTACCTTAGAAATCAGTAATCTACTAAGGAGATGTCCTGGGGTGGGGTTTTTGGTGGGGTGTAGGGGAAAGGGAGGGGGGGAAGGGGGAATGGTTCTTGTTGACCTATAGTGATCTTACCTTATTTTCTCCATCTTTAAAATGGGGATTTAATACCTCATTCTTTTCATCAAAGATATGTTCTTTTTTATTTCAAAAAGATATATGTACCCCTATGTTTTCTGTGGCATTACTTACAATAGCCAAGATATGAAAGCAACCCAAGTGTCCATCGACAGATGAATGGATAAAAACGTGGTGTGTGTATGTGTATATATACCACATGGATGGACCTAAAGCGTATTATGCTAAATGAAGTAAGTAAAAGAAAAATACCACATAATTTTACTTATATGTGGAATCTAATAAACAAAATGAACAAACAAAAAGCAAAAACAAACCCATAAACGCAGACAACAAATTGATGTTGGCCAGAGGGGAAGGAGTAGGGGGATGGGCAAAACAGGTGAAGGGGTGTGAGAGAGAGAGGCGCCAGTAATCTGATGAGTAAGTCAAGGGATACACAGTATAGCATAGGGAATATAGTCAGGGGTATTGTAATAGCATTATACTGTGAGAGATGGTAGCTATACTTGTGCTCATCACAAGAGAAGCTGGATCGCTATGCTGAACACATGAAACTAATGTAACATTCTGTGACAACTATACTTCAATAAAGAAAAAAGATTTAGGGGCGCCTGGGTGGTTCAGTGGGTTAAAGCCTCTGCCTTCAGCTCAGGTCATGATCCCAGGGTCCTGGGATCGAGCCCCGCATCGGGCTCTCTGCTCAGCAGGGAGCCTGCTTCCCCCTCTCTCTCCGCCTGCTTCTCTGCCTACTTGTGATCTCTGTGAAATAAATAAAATCTTTAAAAAAAAAAAAAAAAGATTTAAAAAAAGATGTGTTATTAGGCTAAAAATATACTTTGAACTAATGAAATTGTCCATTTCTGAATGCCATGCTTAAAGCAAATTAGTGGTAAACAAAGCAAAACACCTCATATTATTATCAACAATAAACTCACCTGAACTTTAACTTCCTGGTGGCTGAGCAGAGGAACCAAGTGAGGGACTATTCCAGAGTCTATTACCATCTGTATCTGTTCATTGCCAGCATCAGTAAGGTAAGAGAGGGCCCACACTGTATCTACCAATATCTAATGGATAAAATGAAAATTCATTCTTTTAATATTTTCTCATTTAATAATTCTTAACTATAGTTAACTTAGTTATAGTTAACTAATTTATGTTTCTTTCACTACCTTCTTTCTTTCCTGTCTCACCTCAATTCACTGAAATCTTAATCTGCTCTATAATACTAAACATCATCATCTATCTCTGAATGTCTGCATCAATCAAGTATGTGCATCTTTCAGCCATATTTAGAATACTTCAGTTAATTATGATCCCAACCACAGTTAGCATCTAGTCTTTTTTTTTTAGTATCCAGTCTTAATTCACTAAGAATTTGATACACCATACATGAAATAGGAGAAAAATACATTGTCTTTCTTAAACGCTCACATTGAGGCATAATAGGTCCAAAGACATTGTAATAGGTATAGTTGTAAATATTATATGTATTCACCATACACAGTGATTCAAAACATCGGGGCTAGATGTATACACTCAAGTTGTTTTCTAGTATCATTGGAATAATGTAGGTATGTCTAAAGGCAATATTTCAGTATTAGGAGTATAGTAGTTTCATCTCTTCCAATCAGTTTGCTTTGCCTTAAAAAACTGGAGGCAACTTATAGTGAAAGCATCCCACAGCTGCAGATTAAGACATTAAAAGCAACCATAGGTCAATCTGTGTGATCTATAATCAAAAACATTCTAGTAAAAAAAAAAAAAAAAATGCCAAAACTATTTATAAAAAAAACCCCAAAAACTCCTCTGTAATTAAATTATCCTAAAAATTAAACTATCATTTTAAATGTTGTAATTTTCAAGTTCAGCAGGCCACTGTGTTTCACTTTTCTTTTGTATTAAGTCATAATTATCAGTTATATCCAAAAGTAGTATGACAACTGTTAAACTGTTCATAAATAGCATAGTTACTGACAAAGACACAAGAATAATAACTGTGCCTGGAACTTTACTTCTGAAGTCTTTCTGGAATATGAACTATATGTGTCAAAAGACAAGTCAGAAAGGTTTGAAACCTTTTAAATTCTAAATTAATGTTACGTTTAAAACATCCAAGAATCTCCTAGAAGGTGAAAACAACACTCTGCCATTGTTTCTTTCAAAAACTCGACAAAGTTCTTTGGCTATTTTTAATCTAAAAAGAAGACACCAAATGAAAGAATTCACACACATGAAGTGGTTATCAAAGTATGTGAAAGTAAATTTCAACTTACAAGTGTAAACCTTTTTTTTCAAGTACCAACATATGCCAAAATTTGTTGAGGGAGGCAAAAATTTTCAAGTTACTTTTCCGTAACTGTACATAAAATCCAGATACAATTTTTTTAAAGGCCCAACACTAAACATCATGAATATGTTTACATCAAAATCACAATTTAAACAGGCTTGACCCCTTATATACTTTTTATACTGAAGTTAATATTCTATAAGTTCACTAATTATAACTATGGTGTAATTTCAGCATTTCACTTATGATTTCTGGAAGGAGTTTTATTTTTTACTTCTTTCATGGTCTGGTTTAAGAATTTGCTGCTAAGTGTTTACCTAAGATGACTGCATTTTCAGTAAACATTATTATATAGTAAACTACTCAGTACATATGCTACTACAGAATAACAATGAGACTGGCTTGAAAAATTCAAGATATATTAAAAGCCAATAAAAATGGAGTTACGGTATCAACTGGATTGGGGTAAACAGGTGGAAAGAACACAATACAATCTCTGAATAAGGTCAGCCAAGATGTCTGTTTTTTGGCAGAAGTATAAACTTTGCGATTAATCTTCTTTAGAACTCATTTAAAAGTAAAATATTAAAATTTGTAACTTAATAAAAATACTTGGCACTAAGGAGCCAACCCCCCAAATGACTTACACACACACACACACACTTTAAGGATTCTAGATTAACAGGATCTAAAACAAAATATCTTTAGAGCAAGGATCATGTTCATCTAATGAATTTTATGTATTTTATTGCTGCTTGATGTAGTGTAATTATAACTTTAATTTGTTCCATATGCTTTAGAGAGATCCTGGAAAAAATGTATTACCCTAGAAACTGAAAAGGAATTGAAGGAGCTTATCAAACACTGGACATCACCCCAAGCTGCTTTTAAGGAACCAAAGTTTCTGAATGTTGCTATGCACTGTATTCCTGTGATTTCCTTCACCTGTCGTATTCCTAGCTTTTCTAACACAATGATGGCAAAGCTGGTTTTATAAGCAGTTGGTTTCCCAACTCATTCATACTTTCTGAGGTGCTTTTTCCTTTGCCATCTGTGTTGGTTAGAATGAATAAGGTATATTTATTATGCTTAAAATCTAGTCTGTGCTAATTTTTTTCTTGTTTGGATATTTATGCATTCTCTCTACAACATGTGAAACCACTATCACAGTAATTGTAGATGGAAAAATACAGTTAAAATAAATTCAAGAGCAACTGATGTTCTTGGATTACTGTATGCATATGAACACAAACCCATGCATAAGGCTCAAATATTTCTTTTATCTTTCAAAAATGAAGTATTATTAGGCCTATATATTCTTTCAAACACCGACCAGGCCATCAAAATGAGCTTCCATAAAAAGCTTTTGACCAAAGATATAATTTTAGTGAGAGAGATCACTAACTGGCAACTTCAAGAACTTCCAAAATGAGTTTTTACTCTCCCAACTCTCTACACACGTTATTGCCCACACCAAAATATAGTTAGGTTTGATTTCTTTCTTTTTTTCTTTTTAGTTAGGTTTGATTTCTTAACTGTAAATTATATTTTGTGATACAGGTAAAGACAAAGTAAATATAATAATAGCAAGCTATGTTATTACAACTCTTGAAACAGAAAAATCTAATCGAGAACATGAACATTAAGTCCAATATAACATTTTCTTCCCTATGTCATAGGGGCAATTCTAGACATACATATCACACACATAAAAAAATACTCACATTTACGTCTGTGTGATGAATTAAGACACAAAGAGCTGGAAGAATCTGAAGAGAGAAATATATAGATTTAAAAATATATACATAATGATATCTAGTTTAGTTAAAAAACAAAACACAAAACATCTGTTTACCTCCTGAATGGTTTCCATTGGGGGTGGTGGATCTTTGTGGCGACATAAGTTGACCATTACCCAAGTAACATTTCTTAAGAATGTTATAGGAATAGATGGACTTATGAAGGAAAGTAAAGGTTTCACAACTCCAAGACTTATGACATAATCTCTACACTGTGGCCCATCACCTGTAGGAAGGAGTGATTAATTCAGTAAAATACACTGACAATAAGCAATTGAGAAAACATAAAGCACTGAGTTGAATATGTTGCTTTCTGTATTTTAACTAGAAACACTATTTAGTTTTATATAGAAATTTTAGATAACAATAACCAAGTTCTCATTTTAGGTCTCTGAGATAAGAAAAGCAACATAAAGCAATAATATTTTTTGCACATTATTCACATATTAAGATTTATAAATTGTTCACCTATGTTTTTATGCCATTAACAATTAGAAGCCTAAGGATCCTGGGGTACCTGGGTGGCTCAGTGGGTTAAGCCTCTGCCTTCAGCTCAGGTCATGATCTCGGGGTCCTGGGATCGAGCCCCACATCGGGCTCTCTGCTCAGCAGGGATCCTGCTTCCTCCTCTCTCTCTCTGCCTGCCTCTCTGCCTACTTATGTTCTCTCTCTCTCTCTGTCAAATAAATAAATAAAATCTTAAAAAAAAAAAAAAAAGCAGCCTAAGGATCCTTTAGAGTACTTTGTTGAGCAGAGAACTGCTGCTTTTATTTTCTCTCTCAGTGGTACTCTCAGTTTAACAAACTTTCATGTAATTAAAAAAAAAGTATGTATATATATCAAAATATTAGCAGAAAAAATATGTAGAATTTATACTTATGATCCAATATCAGAGTACCAAAAGTATTAACTATAAATTACTCTACACATTTAAAAAACTATGCCCAAAATAAAATTAAGAAACAAAAAACTATGTCAAAAGAAAGAGGGGATAAACCAATATCCCCAGAGCAGAGGGTTCCCACAGTAATTTTTGGCCCTATCCAGATGGGTTAAACAACTTCTGTGGACCCAGAATTCTGGGTTTTAATAAGCCCTTTCGTAGGATTCTGAAAACAGGCTAAAGTTTGAGAATCGCTACCTTAGAGAACTGTCAAATGTAATTTCTGTATCTATAGCATCATTGTAATTTCTAGTTTAAAACCATATTAAGTATTACAATCTATAAATGAAAATCCTTTTCCTTGCACTGTAGTATTTGGAGATAAAAATGTCTATTCTTTTGGCATCCGTGTATACTAATTATTCTACGTCACTGGAATTAAAAACCAAAGATCAAGATGCTGCATTAATAGTTATAAATCTAAAATTTGGTATAAAAGCAAAGGGGTGAAGGAATCTGGATACAATCTGGATACACAAATGATAGCATTCCTAATAGCAACATACCATACATATGTGAAGAACAGTTTAGAGAAATTCTCCCATTTTAAAACTCCTAATTATTGAATACCAACCATCCCCTGCATTCTATCTTTGCCCTCAAAGAGAAATACAGAAGAGGAACATCAAAGTAATATTGACTTCCTCCATGCACGAACAATGAACTTTAACATCAAGGGAAATAATATGGTTCAGACTCCAGATTTTTTCCATCTTCTAGTCACTGGAGGATAGTTCTTCAAATTTTTGAGTTTGGGTAAAGTTTGTCTCTAGTTTAAAAACATATTTTGAAATATTAGAATTGTCTTTAATTATTCTTCTTACAATGATGTCAGAGAAAACCTGAAAGGTACGTTAATCATGGTATTTAATATTTAATGACACTGTCTATAAGCTACAACCATCTCCTGTATGATGATCTCATGATGATAATGGGTAACACTACTGTATTTTACTGTACTAAAATCCAGTAGATTTAGTAACTACTTATTTAGAAGATAGTAAAAATTTCAATTAAGACTCTTTTTAGGGGCAACTGGGTGGCTCAGTTGTTAAGTGTCTGCCTTCAGCTCAGGTCATAATCCCAGGGTTCTGGGATCAAGCCCCACATTGGGCTCCTTGCTCAGCGGGAAGCCTGCTTCTCCCTCTCCCACTCCCCCTGCTTGTGTTCTCTCTCTCACTGTGTCTCTCTATATCAAATAAATAAATAAAATAAATAAAGTCTTTAAAAATATATACCAAAAAAACCTTCTTTTTAGAACTGTCATTATTGAGAAAAATTGTTGTTTTACATTGTGCATCCTCCTTTTTTACTAGTTTCTATGACAATGGAGAAAGTTAAGGAATAAAACAGATCCATCAACATAATAAAGGAGGAAGAAGAGATTATCATATACATATTTCATAATTACTCAAATAATTAAGAGTTGACTATCTGCTTAAAAAAAGAGTTGACTATACACAAAAAGATACTATGGTATCATAAAAAACAAAAATGTTCATTCTGTTTATATTATAGGTTTATACTTAAAATAGCTATAATTTCTATAAATTATTTCACAAAAACCAGTACTGAAAATGACAAACTATTTTTCTTTTTTGACTACTAGCAGTCATTTTTTTTTTTTTTTTTAAGATTTTATTTATTTATTTGACACAGAGAGAGAGAGATCACAAGTAGGCAGAGAGGCAGGCAGAGGCAGAAGCAGGGACTGCTTCTGTAGGCAGAGCCCGATGTGGGACTTGATCCCAGGACCCTGGGATCATGACCTGAGCCGAAGGCAGCGGCTTAACCAACTGAGCCACCCAGGCGTCCCTACTAGCAGTCATTTTTATTACATAGTATATGATAACAACAATTGTTGGACTAGTATTACAAGTTTTATACAAACCTATGATATTTCCCAGTGCCCACACTGCTTGCTCACAGACATTTTGATGGGGTGAATGTAGAAGCCTCAGGAAAAGTGGCACGGCATCTGAAGAAGGAAAACATAAATTAACATTTAAGGTTAAAGATAGTCAGAGGCCAATTACATATCATAATATTGGGGAAAAAAAAAGGATTGATAATATTACACTCTAAATCAAAAACCAATCTTTTCTTTGCTGAAACCTAAGAAGAAAGGAACCTATCAAAACTATATTTAAAAAATATATTTATTAAATGATTTTCACTAGAATAACAGTAGTGGAAAACTTCTGATTAGCAAACCACTTCTCCGGTATCAAAATGACAGTTTTAACATACAAATATCAAATCAAGGTGGCAAATTTTCATTCACAATTAAACCTGAATAAAATTCCCAATTAAAAACCAATTCCTAAAAATAAAGTAGATTAATTCATTCCTTATAGATTCAAACATTATTTTCAAATTTGGAGGAAAAAAGGGACTCCAACTATTGGAAGTACCTTTTGAATACAGAAATTTAAAATAACAGGAGGGTGCAGTTCAAGATGGTGGCTGACCTCACCTTCTACCATGGACACCAAATATATAGCTACATATACAATAATGCTTTCCATAGAACCAGCCAAACAGCTCCTCCACAACAAAGGATAAAAAGGTCACACTGAGATGGACAGGAGAGGCAGAGACTACAGTCCTAACAAAGCCATGCCCTACAACCTAGCAGCGACCCACAAGTGGAGGGATTTCACAAATATGGAGCATATCCCTAAGGAGTGAGGGGTTAGAGCACCAAATCAGGTACCCAAACCCTTGGGACCTACACCAGAGACAAACTTCCAAAACGTGTGGCTTTGAAAATCAATAGGGCTAACATCCAAGAGCCCCAAAGGGCTGCAGAAAACCAGGACTAGGGTCTTAAGAGACTAATTGCCCACATGCCCCAGGCTCTAGCACAAAAGCAGTGGGCTGAAAAGTGTCTAAAGCATATGTAAAGGAGGTTCCTTGGCTAAGTTTAAAGCAACTGCCTAAGGGATGAATGAGGGTCTGCTGGAACTTCCTCCAGGGGTGGAGGTGCTGGCAGGTGCTATTTTTACACACCCTACCTTGCTGCACCACCTCTGTACTCTCCAGCGCAGAGCACAGCTACAGTTCCTCCCCACCAAACCCGGTGGATGGCTCATCCTGGCCCAGCACAACCCTGTGGCCCTGCCAAGGCTGGCAGGAGCACGAGATCCACATAAGGGACACTCCTTGAATGCCTGGCACTGGTAGCTGGGGGTAGGGGGGTGTTCTGCATTTCTGGGCTCCATAGGAGTGAAACAATCTGTGGCAGGCTACCACCCCCAAAGTATAGCACAGACAGCTGACTGAAAACACATGCTGTCTTCCAGTGACCATTCCTTCAAGGCTGGTAGAGGTACCTGTTTCACCTAATACATAAAAACAAACACAGAAAGTCAAGTTAAATAAGTAAACTGAAGAACAGAACAAAATAAAACCTCAGAAACACACTTGACCGAAATGGAGATAATTTACCTGATAAAGAGTTAAAAAAAATGGTCATAAAGATGCTCCCCAACCTCGGGAGAAAATGGAAGAATATAGAAAAAATTTCAGCCAATGGATAGAAAATATAAGAAAGTACCAAACAAAAGTCACAGAGTTTTAGAACACAGTAACTGAACTGAAAGATACTGTAGAGGCATTCAACAGGTAAGGATAAGCAGAAGAAAGGAGGAGCAGTGACCTGGAAGACAGGGCAGTGGAACTCACCTAAAGAGAGCAGCAAAACAAAAAAGAATTCTATTTTTATTTTATTTAAAAGATTTTATTTATTTGATAGAAAGACAGTGAGAGAGGGAACACAAGCAGGGGAGTGGGAAAGGGAGAAGCAGGCTTCCCGCTGAGCAGGGAGTCAGATGTGGGGCTCGTGACACAAAATGAAGGCAGATGCTTAATGACTGAGCCACACAGGCACCACACAAAAGACTTTTAAAAAGTGAAGATAACAGGGGTGCCTGGGTGGCTCAGTGGGTTAAAGCCTCTGCCTTCGGCCCAGGTCATGATCTCAGTCCTGAGATTGAGCCCCACATCAGGCTCTCTGCTTGGCAGGAAGCCTGCTTCCTCTCCCCTCTGCCTCTCTGCCTACTTGTGAACTCTCTTCTCTGTCAAATAAACAAATAAATAACTTAAAAAAAAAATGAAGATATCTTAAGGGACCTATAGAACAACATCAAGTGGAACAATGTTCCCATAATGGGGTCCCAAAAGGAGAAGAGAGAAAGAAAGATACAGAAAACTTGTTTGAAGAAATAATGGCTAAAAACTTTCTTAACTTGGGGAAGGAAAGATATCCAGATTTGGGAAGCCAGGAAAGTTACGGATAAAATGAACCCAAAAAGAGCCACACCAAGACACATTATAATTAAAATGGCAACAGTTAAAGAGAGTTAGAAGTGGCAACAGAACAACAACTTGTTGCATACAAGAAAAGCCCCATAAGACTATCAGAGATTTTTTAAAAATAAAGTTTGCAGGCCACAAAGGAGTGGTATGATTCAAAGTGCTGGAAGCACTGGCATACAGATGACCAACAGACATATGAAAAGATGCTCAACATCACTAATCATCAGGGAAATGCAAATCAAAACCATAAGATACCACCTCACACCGTCAGAATGGCTAGAATCAAAAAGACAAGAAATAACAAGTGTTAGACAAGCTGTGGAAAAAAGGGAACCCTCCCGCACTGCTGGTGCGCATATAAATTGGTGCAGTCACTATGGAAAATAGATGGAGGCTAACAAAAGAAACTAAAAATAGAAGAAACCAGTACAGAAACTAGAAATATAGGATACAGCAATTCCACTTCTGGGTATTTATCTGAAGCAAATGAAAACAAATTTAAGAACAATGCCCAGTATTTTCACCATAAGCATCTTTGCCACAAACATCTTCACCCTATAACTAATTGGCCATATGGCAATTATGTCATAAAAGATAAAATCACAAAAATAAAAGAGGGACATTCATTAAAAAGGACATAATGAAACATGAAAAATGCATTAACAAAATTAACAAGACTTTATTGCAAAATATAAAACATTGGAATACATTTAAAATGTGTGCAGATTCATGCAATTCTATGCAAATAATTGATTTTACTTTGCAGACTGTACCTAAGCACTTGTCCTCAAAGTTTTCCTTTCATAACATTATACATTTTTTTTCTTGTTGATTCATCTCTTCGTCTGGCATCACATGTTTTCATTTTTTGCTAAAATTTCTTTCTTCCTTAAGAGAGGTATCAGTTTCTAAATACAAGGATGCATATTTGTAACAGCTTTGTATTACACTGTGAAAGTCTCCTACACTGTTCTTTGTTTTTAGCATATTACCACATGTCTATTGTCAGACGTTCCAAAGTTCTATGAGAAATGTGGGTTCAAAACTCTATGGCACTGTATAGACTATTACAAAGGCTAAAATTTATTTACTACAAAAATGGGAGTACTGTGTCAATGCAGAAATGAAAACAAACTGTCAACTAGCTGATGAGACCAACAAACCATCAAATCAAACTGTCAACCAGTTATTCTTATATCTTTATGGCAAAATTACTTATGGCCAATTAGTTACGTGGGGGAAATGCTTTCAGCAAATATGCTTATGGTGAAACCACTTAGAACTTTTGAAGATATATATGCACCCCTATGTTCATTACCACATTATTCACAATAGCCAATATATGGAAACAACTGAAGCATCTAATGATGGATGGATGGATAAGATGTGTGTATGTGTACACACACACACACACACACACATACACACACAATGGAATACTACTCAGCCGTTACCAAAAAAAATGAAATACTTATAATTAGGACATCAATGGACCTTGAGGTAATAAGTGAAATAAGTCAGAAAAGAGAAAGACAAATAATGTATGATTTCACTTATATATGGAATCTAAAAAATAAAACGAACAAACAAAACAAAAATTCATAGATGCAGAAAACAGAGTGATGGCTGACAGAGGGGAGGGCTTTTGGGAGGTTGGTGAAATAGAAGGGGGTCAAGACATACAAACATCCAGTCATAAAACCAGTAAGTCATGGGAATGAAATGTATAGCATGGTGACTATAATCAATAATACTGCACTGTGTATTATATAATTTGATATGATGATAGGGGAACTAGACTTACTGTGATCATGTCTTGGTGTATACACTTAAAGTCATTGTCATGTGTTTAGAACTAAGTTAATGCTATATATGTCAATTATACCTCTTAAAAAAATAATATCACATGGATCTTTAGGCAGGCCAATGATTCCTGTACCACATGAGACCTGAATCAGAAAGTGGTTCTGTTGCTTTACATCATCCTTGCTTTATAACAAGGATGGGAAACACAGAGAAAGGCCTGTATCTGAACAGAATACCACTACATTGAACAAATGATTTTTCTATTTTTTCTTCCTTCTGATATTACTTTGAAAAATGCTATTTAAGTCCATGTAGATCAATCATGCTTTACCCAAAAAATAATTCATTCATCTATTACATCTGGTAAAATAAGACAGATTGGAAGTGTTAAATTCTAAGGCTCCTTCTAATCCTGAAAAAGCACATAAAACAGAAAGGAAAAAGAGTGAGAGCTTAAGACACTGTCTTGAGATTTTAACATTTACTAAATAGTCAATTATACAAAATAAAACCAAAAAACCAAAAATAACACCCACTTAAACCCCAAATTAAGCCAGTTTTATCATGATTTAAGATAATATTCCATGTAATATTACAACAGAAATGTCTACATAATTAAATGTTAACTTGGAGAACACCTCTGTTCCTCTTTAAAATCATGTAGAAATTAGTGCTTAAGATTTAACAAGCTTACACAAGCACACTGCTTACAAGTCTGTGAAGAGCACTTTAAAAGTACCTTCTTTAAAATTATTAATTTCTTTGATAAAAGAATGAAATAGTATTCATGAAAACAATACATTCAGGTTGTTACTTCCAATAATAATTTCCCATTTATATCTCTTGGAACATAAAGGAAAAACAATCCTATTATAATAACAATGAAAAAATTTCAAGCCATTTTTCAACAGGACTACTTTATAAACGATTTCTCTAAACCGTATGATGAAAACCTCATTAAGAGATGCCAAGAAGTAGTATGGCAATGGGAAAAACACCTTTATTTCTATGATCTCCTATAAATAAAATGTAACTACAATAATGTAATCTGCTACTATAATTAGGAAATGTTCTCAGATTTAGCAACAAATGAATTTTTGAAAATAGAAAACGTCAATCACTGGAACAATATGAACAAAGTAACATACTTAAGTTGGCCTATTTCAACCACCCTGTAACTGTATAGCCATTATTTTATAATAAAAATAGCTTTATTCTTTTAAGAGAATCACTATTTTTTTTTACTAACTTCTTTGTTAGAAATCACAATTTCATCTGTTAATCACCAACTTACTGGACTGAACTACTGCTTGAGTCTGTTCCGAGGTTCCAGATGCAATGTTTGTCAGAGCCCACGCAGCTTCAAACTGTAAAGAAGGACTACAAAGAACAAATAATGTTAAACAGTAGGGATTTTTACACTGGCCCAAATCTAATATCTACCAACCATTCCTTCCCTCAAGCATTTTTTAAAGTATTATTTTGTTTCGAAAGGTATCTATGCATCCGGCACTTTTTTAAACCTCCAATGACTATTTACAGTATCTCTTTAGTATAAAAAGCACACAACTTCCTCAGGTGTCCCACTTATTTTTAGTAAAAACTTTTTTTTTAAATAAGATTTTATTTTTTTATTTGAGAGAGAGTGCTAGCACACAAGAACACAAATGGACCAGGGCTAGGGGGAGGAGCAAAGAGAGAGGGAGAAGTAGGCTCTCTGCTCAGCAGGGAGCTCCATCCCAGAATCCAGGGATCATGACCTGAACCCAAGGCAGATGCTTAACAGACCGAGCCATCCAGGCGTCCCAAAAACTCTTTACTTAGAATCTGCATATGACTACCCAAACAGTTTTCTCAAGTACTTATCAGTCAAACTAGTTTTTGCCAATTTTCAAAGCTATAAAGTTCAATGTATCATTCTCAAGTTCCTCTTCGGCCTTTGTGTTCACCTCCTGGTGTAAATACAGCTTGCGCTGTTTTTCACCGGCTTTTCAACTCCATCGTATAGCCCTTTTCTTTTTTCTTTAAAGATCAAACTACTAGGAAATCTTGTCTTCTGCAAAGGATACATTCTAAATTACTTCTTAAAATAATATACTTACTTGTCATCTCTTTCAAGACAATGGACTAAAATAGGCAATATTCCAGATTTTATTAAGTCATCAATTGGTGGATTTCGATCACTGGACAAAAGCTTCCTATAAGAAATACACATACTCTTATGAAATTTAATGATATATAATTAAATTCAAATTCATACTTGACATAAAGAGTACACAAATCCTCACCCATTTGAATACCCTACACAGCAATGTTTATGAAAGCTTAATCAGATCATTCTCCTATATAAACCAAGCAATGGCTGCATATTTACTACCCAATAAATGTAACCTTCTTGCCTTAGCTTAAACCCTCCACAAGTCGACTCCATCTTACCTAACTAATGAATCTTATTCTCTGTAATGCAATAATAGATCAGTTGTCTGTCTCACTATTTCAATCTCATTTCCAGGCTCTTCACATTCCTATTCCCCACACTTGGAATGCCCTCTTTTCTGTCTATTCAAGCTGGATTTATTCCAAATTGAAAGTCCATTTCAATTTGTATGTTTTCACAATATCCTCTCTGAATTCCAAGAACATTTATACAGCATATGCTTACACTTGCTGTTGAGTATCACCCTAATTTTCATACACCTTTGCCTTCTGGATTAGGTCCTAAAGTTCTTACATAGCAAGAACTGCACATGCCTTTTACAGTATTTTCCACAGCACATGGCACAATTCTTAGCACAAAGTAGGAAATAACCCAGTCTTTCTTAACCTAGGTTCTAGGTCTAATAAAAGAACTCTCTTCTACTACTTCATTGAGGACATTCTTAAAGATTTAGAAGTGGCCTTCTTTCTTTTGAATGCACGATGGTGCATACAGTATCTGTAAAATATAATATAAAACCAGTTTGGTGCCCCTGTCTAATTGATTTGCAGTAAGGTACCACCAATTTTAGTCACAGCTGCTTTTCCAACATCAATGTAAATTCATAGCACATTAAAAAAAAGCAAACAAAGTCTTAGTATTATTGTGAAAATGAGTTTGAGCTTGTATACTCATAAAGTTGTCTCAGGTTCTCCTAGGGATCCAAAGACCGTAATTCAAGAATATTGGCCTTAGGGGCCTTAAGGCTTTCATTAGAACTCCTGTTGAGATAAGCTCCTTCAAAACTTAAATAATCAACTCTGAAAATGGTGAGTGAGCATAATGTACCAAAATTTCTTAGTCATTCTATGTATAAACATTAATTTGCATTTTGAGATGTGAATACTTCTGTGATTTTCTTCCTATATAACCAAGTCCTCTCTAAGAAGTTCTTTTACCTATAGTTGGCAATACTATTAATTCTGTAATTTTCCTATCTGTTCTAGGTTATTTAAAATGAATACACAAATAAAAAATATAAGTATATTAAAAAATGAAAACACGGAAGTAGGAAAACTAATAAATTTTTTTTATAAAAGATTCGTGTACTGGCTAAGATACTGGATGGACCAGTGAATCTTCTCTCACTATGAAATTCTATGAACAGGATTACTTAAGTGTCTCTGACCTAGTAATAGTAACACACAACATTATTCTTGTATTTATAAATATAGGAAGCAAAGACTGTATTATACTTTGAGACAACCATACCTTCTCCAACCTGTTCATTAATACAAAAGTCTCAGAAGTTTCTCTGGTCCTCCTCTTAAAATATAGAAACATATACCTCTAGAGCATAGATTTCACAGCAGAAATATGCAAAATAACTTAATATTCCTACCTGGAAGTACACTGGCAAACTTTATACTCCTAAATCTTAATGTCTACTTGCCTGTACATTGCTATAGTAAGCTTATAACTCAATTTATTATTTGATTAAAATAGGGATTGTGAAAAGAATTAGCTACCTGGGAAGGAGATGAAACATCTTTTTATAAAATTAAACCTGTTAATAAAAAGTGAAGTTTTATAAATAAAGTTTTTCTATTAGTTGATAGCAATAACCTGTCAAAACAACTCTTTCCTAGCATCTGTATGTACTATGGAACCTGAAACTTAAGTTTATTTATTTGTGAGTTTAGAAAACTGTTAACCAATTTTAATACTCTAGATGAGAGAAAAAATTTTGAAGCAAATGTAGTTGGGTCTATGGACTGTTCTTTATTGTTTGTCATCAAAGTTAAATATGAGTGACAGTACTACTATACAGTGAAAACTCAAACAGAACTCCTGGCTAAGTTATAAAATTTAAGTATGTCCTTAAAACTTAACTTACCTAGCAGCTTGAACTGCACTTAATTGAATTCCTTGGTTATCACTTGAAGCATTCTATAAAAAATTAAAACAATTTTTGATATAGATACATAATAATTAGAAATACAAATGAAGACGGGGAAAAAAAATCAACTTACTTGAACAATAGCTTCTAGAGAGGTATTTTGCTGTGAAAAAAATTAAGAGAAAACTAAGTTAAAAAGTCACCTTAAAATTCTGTATTTATGTAAAATTTTTCACTGGCAGTTTTTAAGTTACTAGAATAACAATAACTTACCACTCTATAATCGCCATCTATATCAGAATCTTCACAGATATCTTCATGTGGTACATTTCTTCTCTTTAAGAGATGCTCATCTCTTTTATTCTTAAAAAAAAAAAAATATATATATATATATTATATATATATTTTATATATATATATATATATCAAAAAAAGAACTTTAGTTAAAAAAGCGAAATACTTTCATACAATGCTTAGGCAATCCTGTGCCTACAAAGTGAAATGGGAAGTGCCTTTTAAAAGTAAAATGCAAATGCAGAAAATTAAACCAAACTGTGGTTCAAACACTTAAGCAAAACTAATCTGAGCCCCAAGCCCCAAATATTACATTTTTAATGAACCGTGAACTATGTAAAAACAAATTAAAAAACAAAAAATTGATTAAAAAAGATAGTGTATAGTTTAAGCCAGAACCAAACATATATATATTTATTTAAAAGTACTAAACCATTTTACACATCATCTGGGAGCTTCTCTTTATCACCTAAAAACAAAGTCAAAGCAAAAGTTGGGCAGTTCAAAATCAGACAAAAATCAACAATGCCTTACAAAAATCAAGGGCCACTTAAATTTCACTCAAAAATTTGTGGGACAAATTTAAAGATATATTCCCAACTATAACTTTCTTTTTTTTTACACCCATGAAATATAACCTATTTTAATATTTGAAAAGTTAATGAAATTTGTAAGTAGAACAAGTTCTTTTCAGAACTTGTGTAACTACACCTGTATGAAGCTGAACTATTTAGTGTAACTGTATAGACAAGACTTTCACTTTATATAAATTATTAAAGTTAAAGATTACAGAAGAAAAACACCATATAATTTGCTTATCTCTATTTTTGGAGAGTGGCCAAGCTGTATCTTGCCAGCTTCAATAGCTTACTTAAGTTTAGTCAAAATCCTTTAGTTTTCAAAAAAAAAAAAAGAAATGGCAAGCACTTGGGATTAATATACATTTAGTATCTTCTATATATGCTGTAATATTGTTAGAATTATGCTTGGAAGTACTCAATCTTACTCAGACTCACCTTCCGTAATTCAACTACAACTTCATTTCGTTGTCTTCTCATAGTCTACAAGAAATTAAAGAAAAATATTTTTAAAAAAACAATCTCAATTTCCATCACCCAAGAAAACCACTATTAACATTTTAACACATATCCCATAATCTTTTCTTCTAGTCATATGTAAGTAAAGTATTTTACTCATACAAAAGATATGACATGACTTCCTATATTAGATATAAAAATTTAAAACTGTAACATTTATAAGAATACAAAGATACAAAGAATGAAAGAACCAACCCATAAGCTCACCTCCCATATGAATTATGACACTTAAAGAAGTAATACATGTCCAAGGCTAGTAAATTCAATGGCTTAAAGGGAGGGGGAGGTGTCTTCCTATCCATTCAATCTCTTTTTCTAAAGGTAAACACTATTAGATTTACTGTGATTTTGACACATTTATCTACTTATTCTGTCTTTATTGTTTACTTAATTTATAGATTTTTAGAGCCCTTCCATGGTGGTATAATACAGGAAATCTTTTTCATTACTTCTAATGACCACAAAATTTTTCTATCACATACTATAACCATTCTCTTACTTCTTAACCTGTATTTTGCTCATTTTAAACCTAACACATGGATACATGCTTACTGTAAAACATTCAAACCTTCAGAAACAATACAAGTTTAAAACTCTATGTATAAGTTCTCATTCTTTCTAGTGACTGCATATGCCAGGGCATATTAACTAGAAATAGCAAGTCACAAAGTAATACTCATATGTCTAATTAAAGATTTCAAACTTATATCCAAAACCAAACTTTTAATTTTTAACAAACATACATAGCTCTATCTCATCTCACATGATTCATATGGGAGTTCTTTTATTCTTTGTATCTTTATTTTTATAAGACTTATGTTACTGTTTAAAAAATTTATGACGGGGCACTTAGGTGGCTCAGTCAGTTAGGTGTCCGACTCTCCATCTCAGTCAGGGGCATGAGATCAAGCCCTGTGACAGGCTCTGCACTCAGTGGGGAGTCTGCTTAAGATTCTCTCCCTTTCCCTCCAACTCATGTGCTCTCTTACACAAATCTTTAAAAAAAATTTATGACATATTTAGCACTATAGATCTATTGATAATTTCAAAGGGATTTTTCAGCAAATGGCAGCTCTATCATTCCAGATGCACAGACCAAAAACTTTAGAGCCATCCTTGATTCTTCTTTGTCTCTCATGTTGCACATTCGATCATACCAAATCCTCCCACTGGTTCAACCTTCAAAACGTATCCAAAATCCAATTACGCATACCTTCTCTGCCACTATTCTGGTCCAACTCACCATTAACTCTCACCTAGATTATTGCAAAAGTCTCTTAACTTGTACCCCTCTTTCTGTTCTTGCCCTCCTCTGTATTTTGTTCTTATCACAATAACCAAAGCAATCCTCATAGGGAATCTTAAGTTTTGAGTCCCACAGTCTCCTTTGACAATCTAGTGAAATCAATGAACACCTTCCATATAGTGTTTTTTATTTTTTAAAAGATTTATTTATTTATTGAGAGAGCACGAATAGAGGGAGGGGCAGAGGGAGAGAGAGAATCTCCAGCAGACTCCACGCTGAGCACAGAGCCCAACGCAGGGCTTGATCCCACAACATTACCTGAAATCAAGAGTTGGTTGCTTAAACCAACTGAACCACTCAGGCACCCCCACAGTTTTTAGGTGGAGATAAAAAATAGATGAGATTACAAAGAAAAACAATTATATTGATATATAATTGTAAAAAATATATAAATATGAAAAAACAAACTATATGCACTTCTTTATCACATTAAGTGGGATCTAACAGTGAGTCTAATAAGTACTATAATTTCAAAGTAATGTTGACCTTAAATGATTTAAGATATCCTACAACAATAATTTACTGGTGGTGACAAAAAGTCACAGGTAACTTTAATAACTACTGAAATTTATTGGCTACATTATTAAATGAAGAAAAGTTAGAACTGTTAGAAGTTAGTGAAAATAAAAGATGTAATTTTTTCTAAGTCTCCAGGTCCTCCTGAATTCTATCATAGCCTCTGAGGAAGGACTCAGTAATGAACCACTTTTTAAGAAGTCAGTCAGATCATGTTACTTGCCTGTTCAAAACCATCAAAGGCTCTCCACTTTGGAGTAAAAGCCTAGTCATTAAAATGGTTTAAGTCCACTCAAATTATCCTATGTTATACCTTCTCCAATTACCACCTTTCAGACCTCAGCTCCTATCATTCTCTTGATTCACTCACTCTGCTGTATCTGCACTAACTTTGCTATTCCTCTAACATTATGGAAATTCTCTCCCTTCAAGGCCTTCGCTAATAACACTATGCAGCAACTCCAAAGGATGGACTCCAGAGCCAAACTGCTTGGGTTCAATTTTTAGCCATACTACTTAGCTCTCAATGCCTTTTGTCATCTATAAAATGAGGATAGTAAAAATACTTATTTCACAGGATACTATAAAGACTAAAAGTAAGTTAATATATGTAAAGGAGTTAAATAGCTCCTGGCACATAACAGTGTATGTGTTAGCTATTATTACTATTATTTCTGCTGCTAATTCTTTAGGCTGTAATACTCTTCCCTCACTATCTGTAGTGCTCACTCTCATCTTTCAAATGTCACTTCCACGGAAAGGTCTTTCCCTTCCTCCCCATCCAGCAACTCTCCCGCTGGATACTCTCTGTTCCTCTTCTCTTATTTTTCTCCATACTATTTATCACATGCTAATATGCTATATAAATTTTGTTATCCTCTCCCAACTAGAATATAAGTTCAAATATAAGGAATAACATAAGGAATAAATATTATTCCTTTTTAAAATGTATTGGGTAATCTTATATGTCCAGAAATCTTTACCTCAATTTTTGACCATACCAATTTATTCAATCTCTGTTTAAGTGAACTTTTGATGATCATTTGAGTTTTGGTACAGATATGTATTTTAAATATACCAAAATAATGAAACTGGACCACTTTCTTATATCATATACAAAAATAAACTCAAAATGGGTTAAAGACAAATATGAGATCTGAAACCATAAAACTTCATAAAGAAAACAATAGCAGTAATTTCTTTGACATCAGCCATAGAAACATTTTACTAGATGTGTCCCCTTAGGCATGGGAAGCAAAAGCAAAATTCAACTACTGGGTCTACACCAAACTAAAAAAGTTTTGCACAGCAAAGGAAATCATCAACAAAACAAAAAGGCAACCTACTAAAGAGGAGAAGATAAAATGACATATCCAATAAGGCGTTAATATCCAAATATTAAGGCGTTAATATCCAAAATATATAAAAAAACATCATCTACAACGCAATACCGAAAAAAGAATAATCCAATTAAATATGGGCAGGGGAACTGAATGAACATTTTTCCAAAAACATCCAGATGGCCAACAGACACATGAAAATATGCTCAACATTACTAATCATCAGGGAAATGAAAATTAAAACAACAATAAGATATCACTTTACACCAGTCAGAATGGCTAAAATTGAAACCACAACAAATAACAAGTGTTGGTGAGGATATGGAAAAAGGGGAGCCCATGTGAACTGTTGGTGGGAATGCAAACTGGTGCAGCCACTGGGGAAAACAGTATGGAGGTTCCTCAAACCCTGAAAATATCATACAACCCAGGAATTCTTCCCCTGGATATTTACCCCTCAAAATACAACACTAATTTAAAGGGATCCAGGCACCCCTATGTTTACTGGAGCATTACCTTCCAAAAGCTAAATTATGAAAACAGCCCAAGTGCCCATCAAATCAATAACAGATAAAGATGATGTGGTGTGTGTGTGTATACACACACACACACACATATATTATATATATTTATATATATATTACATATAATATTATATATATATATTATATACATATATTTATTTATATATTATATATATATGTGTGTGTGTGTGTGTATACACACACATAATGAAATATTATTCGGCCATAAAAAAACAATGAAATCTTGCTATTTGCAATGACATGGATGAAGCGAGAGTATAATGCTAAGTGAAGTAAGTCAGAGAAAGACAAATACATTATTTCACTCATACATGGAATTTAAGAAGGAAAACAAATGAACAAGAGACAAAAATAAATACAGAAAACAAACTCCTTGGAGGCCAGAGGAGGTTAGGTGAGAGATGGGTGAAACAGATGAAGGGGATTAAGAGTACACATATCATGATGAGTACAGAATTGTTCAATCATTATATTGTACACCTGAAGCTAATATAACATTGTATGTGATATTTGAATAAAAAAATATAAAACAAAACCCAAAATCCCTGCAAACTTTTTCCAAATTGGTTGTATAACTGTCCATCCCAATAACAGTACAAGAGAATTCTAGTCGTTCACATTCTTATCAAATTTGAAATGGTCAATCTTTTTCATGTAGCCATTTTAATAGATATATGGTAGTTTTCATTTCCCTAATGATTAACGATATTGAACAACTTTTCACGTGTTTTTTTCTTTTCATTATTTATTTAAAGTAGGCTCCATGTCAACGAAGGGCTTAAACTCATGACCCGGAGATCAAAACCCAAGAGTTGGACACTCAATCTACTGAGCCACCAAGGTGCCCCTCGTGTATTTATTTTCTTATATTTTCTTTCACGAAGTCTTTTTGAATCTTTTGCTCTTAAAAAAAAAAACAAAAAACTAAAAAAAAAATACAAAGATAGGCTGTAAAATGAGTAAAAATACTGAGGCAAATACTACAATAAAAATTTCAACATTCACTATCCTTTAACTATTATAGCCTTAAAATGTTTAAAAAAAAAGTTTCTTTCTTTTTTTTTTTTTAAATAAATAAGGAAACTGAGGCCTAGAGAAGTTAAATTACCTGGCTAAGATCACACAGCTAGAAGTGGGATAGCTAGGATCAGAATTCAGATGGTCTCCTACAAAGCCAATTAACCAGTAAGCTATACTGTCTCCTAACTCTTAAAGTTCAAGCCAATCTTAGAGCCTATGGTTCATACTAAAGAAAAAGGACTGTTATTAAGACAATGGGCTTTGCACTGTATCATAATACAAAAACACTGAACAACTTTTAGTAAACAACAAAAAAATTTAAGTCCCATGTCTCACACACAGAAAATAAAACTTGCAAAATGTACTATTTGAAAGATAAAAAAAAAAAAGATTATTCAGTAAAAGGCTTCTGAGGAACAGATACCTGAAGTGAAAAAAAGTTTTATTAATAACTATTCTACCTAAAGAAATGGAGTTAAGTTATAATGGGCTTTAACTTCTTTTCAATAAAGTATAAAATATTACATAAATTAATGAAATATTAGGGCGCCTGGGTGGCTCAGTTGGTTGGGTGTCTGCCTTTGGCTCAGGCCATGATCTCAGGGTCCTGGGATCAAGCCCTGCATCGCAGCCTGCTTCCTCCTCTACCTGCTGCTCCCCTTCCTGAGCTCTCTTACCAAATAAATAAATAAATAAATGTTTAAAAATTAATAAAATATTAAGTAAATATTAAATATCACATTTACATACATATTTATTTACACCCAAAGAATTTCTTCCCATTGTAGTATATCTTATTAAATTTGGAGTTTCTGATAATTTGGAACTATTAATAAAGGATTTATCAAACCAATTTAACATTGTACTAGCGACATAAGCCTCAGCCTACTCTTACCCACAGAAATTTACTTGCAAAGTAAGAGATTTGACAATCTCTATTGCAGAGCAAGAAAGCAAGAAAAGAATTCTCTTGAGAAAAAGCTATTACCTTCAAGATAAAGAGAGAAGACTGAATTAACTAGCAGAAAGACATCCTATGCACCAACCTGGCAGCATTTATTTTGATATTAGATTTTTAGACAATTACCAAGTCACAAGTCCAACTCAAATAAAGGGCTTTTATTTCTCTGGGGTCCCATGAAAGGAGTGTATATAAGGCTTATTTTTCTAAGTCTTAACTCATCTTAAAGAGCAGACGTTTTATATACTACATGCAAATGTAATAGTTGTGAATTCACATGACTTACACTGATGGAGTGAGCTGTCAATTAGAATTCCAAAAGGCTGCCAAACTGGCTAAAGACTTATTTATAGGCCAAAGAGCTATCTAAAGGACAAAGGCTGTAAATGGGGGGATGGGGAGAGAGGCAGAGAAAGAGACTAAGGGGTAGAGTTTAGGCAGATCATCCTATATTTTTATTTCTTTGCTTGTAATAAATACAGATACAAAATCCTAAATCCAGGCAAAGGGGACAAGAAATTGTCAAAAAACTAAAAAAAGTGAATCTTACAGAATACAATATAGCCTTTTAATTTAACAAATAATTTCTGTGTCTATCACTATCCTAAATTCTAGGGATTAAACACTTTCTTCCACTGAGGACAGGGTTCAGTCCTTCCTTTTCCAATTTATGGCTATTTTCTAACTAGTGGCTACTTAATTTCCAAGTCACTTTTTACCCACGTATAGTTTTTCTTTAAAACTCTAGAAACTAGGGGCTGGGTGTCTCAGTCATTAAGGGTCTGCCTTGGGCTCAGGTCATAATCCTGGATCATCAGGCTCCCTGCTCAGTGGGAAGCCTGTTCTCCTTCTCCCACTCCCTCTGCTTGTGTTCCCTCGCTGTGTCTCTCTCTGTCCAATAAATAAATAAAATCTTTCAAAAAAACCCCACAAAATTCTAAAAACTGCTAGTATAAGTTATGGTGATGTAATAACATACTGTATGCAATTTGAATATTTTAAATTTTTTTGAGTAAAATATGAGAGTTTAGCTGACTCAATCTCACTAGAGAAAATCTCGTAAGTTAGTCAAACAGAAGATAAGGAATATAATACTTTGATTTTACTTCTCCATCCCCTAGGAATGTTAATATTTAGGTAATAGCACAAAAAAACAAAAGATAAAAATTTAAAAGAATAATCAGGCACAAGCTATTTTATGGAGTGATGGGATATATTTTAAAACTGGATTCTAGCAATGGTTTTTAACTCTGAAAATTTACTAAAAAAATCACTGAATTGTACACTCTAAATGGGTTTTATGCAAATTTCTCAATAAAACAATTTTTAAAAAGTTACATATATACACAAACATACATAACCTTCCCCTCCCCACAACATGGATTGCCACTGTATTATTATTTAGAGCCTGCTGGGAAGCATTTACTCAATCAAATATTTATTAATCACCTATTTATCAAGCACTAGAAATACAAAGGTGGACCAGACATAGGAAATCCGTGCTTTAAGGAGGTAGTATTTATGACAGAGAAATATAATAAAATAGTAATAAAGCCTAACATTTAGCAAACATTTAGTGCCAAAGACCATTTATAACACATTACTTGATTTTACTCATCTAATAAATTTAATGTGTTAAAACATGCATATACTGCTCTTGACAGTATTGAATGACTACAATAAATAAAAATGAAATATAAGCCTAATCTTGCCCATGGGGAGTCTGCTTGAGATTCTCTCCCTCTCCCTTTGTTCCTCTCCCCACTTGCTGTTTGCTCATTCTCTCTCACAAATAAATCATTAAAAGAAAAAAAAAGCCCATTTTCCCATTCCTTTCCTACTTTTCCCTCCTTTCATTTTTACTTGCTGATCTCTCCAGCAGCAGCTATCATGGTACTTATTCATGTGCTTGCCAAGTATCATGTATGCAGGCAAACTGCTTGTGATTAGCAAATAAATTCCAACTTTATTTATGACATTGCCCATTTATGACAATAAAAGGGAAATTTTAAATGTTTAATATTAAATGCTTACTCAAACTGTGATTTCTCAAGATAGTATTTATTTATTAATAGAAGTAGTAAAGTTCTTTATCACTACTAGTGATGGGTAAGTTTCATAAGCAGAATCAAATTCCTACCTCTAACAAGTAAAAAGATTACTCGAGATTGAGTATTAGAGAAGTCTGAAAGTAAATTAAACAGGAGGCCAGATTTAACCTTGGCAAGTTACTGAACAATTTAAAGTAATTCTACCAAAATAATAATACTTTAAAATGATCCACATCTAAATTATAAGCATTGAAACAATTAGTATGTAAATATAATTTTAAAATCACAAAAAAATATAAGAAATGGTTAACAACTGTTAACTCCAGGAGCACCTGGGTGGCTCAGTCCATTAAGTGTCTGCCTTTAGCTAAGGTCATGATCTCAGGGTTCTGGGATCAAGCCCTACCTCGGGCACCCTGCTCAGTGGGAGTCTGCCTCTCCCTCTCCCTTTGCCCCTCCACCGGCTTGTGTGCATGCTCTCTCTCTAATAAATAAAATCTTAAGAGGAAAAAAAAACAGTTGTTAACTCCAGGGAATGGGATTACAGTAGAGTTTCACTATGAAATATTTGAACAGAGAAATGTATTAAATTCAGAAAGTATACATATCTCTTTGGAAAAGTTAGAAAATAAACGTAGGAACAGAAAGAAGTTCAATTTCCAGTTTTTTATATTTGTCTGTCTTCTACTGTACAGACACACACACACACACACACACACACACACACACACACACACCCCTTTAGTGTCAGATCCAAGAAATCACTGCCCAATCTAATGTCATGAAATTTCTGTCCTATTCTTTCTCCCAAGAGTTTTGTTTTAGGTCTTAGATTTAGGTCTTTGATCCATTTTGAGTTAATTTTTAGTATATGGTATTAAGGGTCCAATTTCATTCTTTTACTTGTGGCTATGAAATTTTCCCAGCCCCATTTTTTGAAGACTGCCCTTTACCACTGAATGGTTTTGGTGCTCTTGCCAAAAATCTTTGACCCATATATGCAAGAGTTTATTTCTAGACTCCCTATTCAATTCTGTAGGTCTATGCTTTTTGACAATACCACATTGTTTTGATTACTGTAACTTTCAAGTTTTAAATTATGAAGTGTGATACCTCCAACTTTCTCTTCTTTTTCTGGATTGCTTTGGCTATTCAGGGTCCCTTGAGATTCCACATGGACTTCTCCATTAAATCTGTAGATCACTTTAACGAGTACTAACATTTAATAATAGGTCTTTGAACTCAAGAACATGGGATGCTTTTCCATTTATTTTTGCTCTCTTAAATTTCTTTTAAGAACATTTTACAGTTTTCAGTGTGAAAGTCTTTGGGGTTTATTCCTAAGTATTTTATGCCTTTTGATTCTATTGTAACTCAATGTTTCTCAATTTCCTTTTCAAATTGTTCCTAATGAATGAATACTGATTTTAAATCCTGTAACTTTGCTGAATCATTTATTACTACTTCTCTTTTTTTTTTTAAAGGAGGATCACTAGGGTTTTCTACATATAAGATCAAACCATCTACAGAGAATTTTACTTCCTCCTTTCCAGTGTGAATGCCTTTTATTTCTTTTTCTTGCCTAATTGCTCTGGCTAGGACTTTTAGTACCATGTTGAATAGTACTGGTGAAAAGTGGACATCCTTCTTTTGTTCTTATTCTTCTAGGAAAAGTTTTCAATCCTTCACCACTGAGTGTCATTTGCTAGGGCTTTTCATATTTGGTCTTTATTATATTGAGATAGTTTCCTTCTATTCTTAGTCTGTCAACTGTTTTTTATCATGAAAGGGTATTGAAATCTGTCAAATGCTTTCTCTGTATCCATGGACATCAACGTGTAGTTTTGCCCTTCATTCTGTTAATTTGGTAATTTTGTTAATTTGGTACACTGATTTTCATATATTGAATCATCCTTTACATTCCAGGATTAAATCCTACTTGGTCAGGATATATAATCCTTTTAAGATGCTGTTGAATTCATTTTGCTAGTATTTTGAAAATTTCTACAGCACTGTTCATCAAGGATATTGGTCTGCAGTTTTCTTGTAGTGTCTTTGGCTTTGGTACCAGAGTAATGCTGGCTTCACAGAATAGATGTGAAAATATTCCCTTGTCTTCAGTTTTTTCGAAGAGTTTAAAGGGGACTGATGTTAATTCTTTATATGTCTGGTAGAATTCACCATTGAAGCCACCTGGTTCTGAGTTTCTCTCTGTTGGGAGATTTTTGATTACTGATTCAATCTCTTTACTAGTAACAGAACTGCTAAGATTTTATTTTTTCAGGATCCAGTCTTGGTAGGTTGTGTGTTTCTAGGAATTTATCCATTTCATCTAGGTTCTCCAATTTGTTGAGGTATAAGTCATACATAACCTTTTGTAATATTCTTTTCTAGAAAACACATGACAAGGAAAAACATTTATCTTATACAAAGAAACACTAAAATATGGGTACATAAATAACAACTCTAGGAGTTCAATAAAGGAATAATCAATACAAACTGTTGATGAGGGAAAATTTGTATGCCAGACTCTGTCAGACTCTGTGATAAAAAGTAAGAACAGAGTAGTGTACAAAACAGACAAGGTCCATATTGAACTAAAGAGTCCAATTCAACTGAAGCTTCAGTTCAACCTGGAAATATAAATCAGAAATGGCAAGGTAAAGGGAAGACAAGAAGGTGTTTCCAATAGGGACCCATAAAAACAAAGACAGAAAAGCAAAACTGAGTGTTAAAGGTAAGGTGGATTTATCTGCCTGAAGTGGGAGGAGTCTAAAATGAAGTTATAGAGATAGGGGAATAGTAAATTAAAAAGGTAAGAATTAATCTGGTCAATGTTTAGTGTTCCCCTGTTCCCTAGCATTTATGTAACAAACACTCAAATATCTGCTAAACTCAACTGACAGCCTGAAATACCTAGATTATAAAATTTTGACTGATTTTATAGACAAAAGGAATCCACTGAAACAATGCTGTTCTGGGAGGTTTATAGAACTAAATTCCAATGGTTCTCCATCTGGGGTGATTTTTGTTACTGAGGGAACATCTGGCAATTTCTGGAGACAATTTTGGCTTTTACAACTGGAAGGGAGCATGGTACTGGCATCTAATGGCAGAGACAAGGGATGCTGCTAAAACAGTCTACAATGCACAGGACAGTTCCCTACAACAAAAAATTATTTGGCTCAAAGTATCAAAAGTGTTAAGGTGGAGAAACTCGGCTGTATTCTACTATGAGTTATTCTCATAAGAACCCAAATTAAGTTCAAATATATCTGGAAAAGTGTACATAAGAGTAAACATTCTGAAAAGTTTAATAGCAGTATAATTATAGAGGATTATTTTCCCATTTTACTAAAAAATTTCTACAATTATCATGCCCTTACCATTTCAAGAGACAAAAACTACCTTGATTTAAACAATTTGATTGACTCACTAATTCTATTTTTTTCAATGATTTTATTTATTTGAAAGTGAGAAGATCACAAAGGGAGAGGGAGAAGCAGACTCGCCGCTGAGCAGGGAGCTTGATGTGGGGCCCAATTCCAGGACCCCAAGATCATGACCCAAGCCAAAGGCACTGATCGAGCCACCCAGGTGCCCCTAGTCACTAATTCTAATCAGAGTGCACACACACATTTTTTTTTTTTTTAAAGATTTTATTTATTTATTTGAGAGAGAGAAACTGAGAGGATGAGAGGAGCGAAGGTCAGAGAGAGAAGCAGACTCCCCGTGGAGCTGGGAGCCCGATGTGGGACTCGATCCCGGGACTCCAGGATCATGACCTGGGCCGAAGGCAGTTGCTTAACCAACTGAGCCACCCAGGCGCCCCCACACACACATTTTTTAAAGTTTCATTTAATTCCCTGCCACTGATATGCCTGGCTCTGTAATGAAAATTACAAGACTGGTATACAAAATAGATCAGGTCTGTACTCTCAGAGAGCTTCTAGTCTGAGGGGAGAAATTAACACTGAGTAAATACACTAACAAATTATGATCAGTGTTCTTAAGGAAAACAACAAAGGGGTTGAGGTGGAGGATGGTATCTCTAAGTAAATAACACTGAAGACTCAAAGGATGAGAAATAACCAAGCAGTGAAGAAAAGGAGGTGAAGGTTAAAAAAGGGGGGTGGAGAAAGCATTCAGACAGAACAGCATATGTGATGGGCCTAAAGAGGAGAGAGCTCTTGAAGTTTTAGAGTTAAAACAATTAAAAGAACATGAGAATATAAGTAAGGGAGATAATCATGTGACAGAGGAAGGAGAAATAGGGACCAGAGCTGGCAAGGCCTTGAAGGTCTCAGTAAAGAGTCTGGAAGCCAAGTGTAGTGGGAAGCTACTGAAGCAGAGAAGGGGCATGATTTCATTTTTTAAAAGAACCATGCTAGTTGTTTTATGAATTGGAGAAGAGCAAAAGGAGAAATAAGGCAATCACTATGGAGATGAGATTAATAATGAGGTTATAATGATGTGCCTCAGATTTTAATAGTGAGTAGAAAGTTAACAGAAAAGAACGGAGTGACATTAACTAAATACTGTCATACTTACAACCTTGTCTAAAAGAAACTTCTCTTTCCAGGGATGCTGCTGCAGAAGCAGGCAAAGGCTATTCTTTATCATGTGACATCCTCCCTTCCATACCACTGCTGACTAGGGAGAGGGTGAAGGGGAAAGCCTGACTCAGGAAAAGCCAATCCATAAGCAGGCCAGCAGTAAAAAAAACAATCTGTTTCACCTTGGGCAGAGTTCTATTGGCTCAATCAGATTCTCTCAGTAACTGAACCCAAAATTACATAAGGACAAATGAAGTACCCAGGAAAAATAAAATCTAGTACTGGGTTAGTGGCTGGCAGAGCAATAAAAAAAGGATCCATGAATTCCTACCACCAAGACATTCTTACCTGAAGTATCCTGAATAATGTGAAAAATGATTCTTTAATTTTCCTAACACCCCACACCCTTATTTGACTTAATCTGGATAAAGGTGTTCCTTGCGCTCTTAAAAGCTTAATCAAAGCAAGTACCATTAGGTGGGATTTTAATTTTACAGAAATTGAGGTTACAAAAAATTATTAAGCTTTCCTAATGGCATATATCTGTTATGCCATTAGGCATAACATTCATATTACATATGAAATGTAATCCTAGTAGCTCCCATTCTAAAAACCAGGCTTTTCCACGAATCTCAAGGGAAGAGTTACTAGATAGTAAACGTTTAGGATGTCCTTTCCCTTCATGTTTGAGGTATATTATTTATTGTAAATCTGAGTTTAGGAAGAAAGATAGAAGATCTACTATAACACTAGCTCACAGAGGCTGAATATCCCCACAGGGTCAGTTTAGAGCATCGATCTGAGAGATCTTGACTTGCTGTATGTATGGATGTAAACTTCATGAGAATTTAGCCTGTGTTATTCGATGTTCTATCCTCACTACTTACAAATGAACCTCAGACAAAGAAACTGAGTATTTACTGAACAAATGAATTCAATAATAGGGAAGGGTAGATGGAGAAGTCAGTAAAAAGGAGGTAACAAGATGTCACCTATGACCCTTAGGTAGTGGACAGTTGTCACTATTTATATCTATTAAGCTTCTTAAAAAACAAAAAACCATACAGCTTTATTGAGATATAATTCACACACTATACAATCCAACCACTTAATTTAAAGCTGCACATAAATCACCACCATCTAATTCTAGATCACTGTATTCACCATAAAAAGCTCATACCCATGAGCAGTCATTCCCCAAGGCCTGGGCAACTACTAATCTACTTTCTGTCTCTAGGAATTTACCTATCCTGGACATTTCACGTAATTGAAATGAGAGAATGTCATCTCTTCTGACTGGCTCCTTTCAGGCAGCAAAATACTTTCAAAGTTCATCTTGTTGTAGCATGCATTGTACTTCATTTCTTTGTATGGTAGAATAGCATTCTACCGTATGTATAGACCCCATTTTGTTTATCCATTCATCAGTTGATGGACAATGGGTTGTCTGGTTTGGTTATTATGGATAATGCTGCTATAAACATTCATGTGTAAGTTTTTTTTTTTTTAATTTAATTTTATTTATTTGACAGAGAGAAAGAGAGATCACAAGTAGGCAGAGAGGCAGGCAGAGAGAGAGGGGGAAGCAGGCTCTCTGCTCAGCAGAGAGCCTGATGTGGGGCTCGATCCCAGGACCCTGAGATCATGACCTGAGCTGAAGGCAGAGGCTTTAACCCACTGAGCCACCCAGGCGCCCCATGTACAAGTTTTTATGTAGACACTTATTTTTCATTCTCTTGGGTTTATACCTAAGGGTGGAATTGCTGGGTCACATGTTCTAACTTTGAGGAACTGCCAAACTACATTCCAAGGTGGAACGCACCATTTTACATTCCCATTAGCCATACAAGAGGATTGCACTTTCTCTACATCCTGACCGACAAACTTACGTTTGTTTTTATACTTACTAAAGAACCTACCCTAGAAAGAACCTGTATATCCATCAACAGATGAATGGATAAAGATGTGGTATACATATACAATGGAATACTATGCAGCCATCAAGAGAAACAAAATATTTTTTTTTTTTTAAAGATTTTATTTATTTACTTGACAGAGAGAGAGAGAGATCACAAGTAGGCAGAGAAAGAGGGGGAAACAGGCTCCCTGCCCAGCAAAGAGCCCGATGCGGGGCTCAATCCCAGGACCCTGAGATCATGACCTGAGCCGAAGGCAAAGGTTTTAACCCACTGAGCCACCCAGGCGCCCCAAGAAAAATGAAATCTTGCCATTTGCAATGACGTGGATGGAACTAGAGGGTATTATGCTAAGCGAAATAAGTCAGTCAGAGAAAGACAAGTATCACATGATCTCTCTGATATGAAGAATTTGAGAGGCAGCGTGGGGGGCTGTGGAGGGTTGGGGGAGAGAAACGAAACAAGATGGGATGCGGAAGGAGACAAACCATAAGAGACTCCTAAAGTCATGAAACAAACTAAGGGAGGTTGGGAGGCGGGGGGGTAGGGATGGGGTGACGGGGTTGTGGACATTGGGGAGTGTACGTGCTATAATAAGTGCTGTGAAATGTGTAAGCCTGACGATTCACAGACATGTACCCTGGGGCAAATAATACATTATATGTTAATTAAAAATAAAAGAAAAAAAACCCCACAAATAAAGAACCTACCCTAGTAGGTTGCAGTGGTATCTCATTATGGCTTTGATATGCATTCCCTAATGACTAATAATGGTCATATTTTTTTTATTTGTGTATTGGTCCTAATTATGCTTTTTCATCATTTGAGGATAATACTCTTTTTAAAGCTGGGGAAGAAAAGGAAACTGGGAAAAATTATTCAAGACATTAACAGAAAAAATGTGAACCCTCTGAATAAGATGTTGGAGAAAACAGTTGATCAACAATGAGCTCAATTCTATAGCTATACTTGTAATAAAATGAACATCCCCACATAATATTCAAAGGCAAAATAAGGAACCATTCTACATCTCTAGCGAATAGTGCTGCTTTATAATCTTTTCTTCCTTTCTTCTTACTCTATCAGACCCCTCATTCTTGCAGCAAATTTGGGGGTCAAAGCACTTTTGACTCTGACAGACACATACATACACACACGCACACACACCCTTGTGCTGGCCAATCATGGAAGCATACTCCTCTGCCCAAAGTGATTAATTCAGGAATAAACATGCAATCAAATCTTGATCAATACAATCTTCCCTAGACTTTCACTAGAACTCTCACAATAATTAATACCAGTTGTGGCCCTGGACTTACTGGGTTATGAAAGCTAATGCTTAAACTAAAGTGAAGTGGGTTTCTGCTCCCTGAAACATAACTACATGTATAAAAATCAGCTTTCTCGGCCTAAAGTTATCAGACTTAACTTTTAATACTAACAATCAAAATGATGAAGGAAGAGTTTAGGGTATCCTTAAAGCCACTGTTCTAAAGAGAGCCAAAACATACTGGGTTTCATAGTTACTGAAGAACCAAGAATAATTTAACAATTATTTGAAAATATTAAGACTATATTCTGCTTGTTTTCTGAACCAGCAACACCTGAAAGTGACCACAGAGGACCAGGGTAAAGAGGCAGGATGGGTGGCAAACAGGACAGGGTCATTTAATATAACCAAGTAGATGCTACTTGTAGAGCCATCAAGATACAACTACTACTAACTAAACAAATTTATGTTATACTGACATTAAGGAATCACAAAGACATGCTATAAAAACTAAAACAAATATTAAGAGTAGACAACTGAGCAACTTAAGTTTTCACAGAAGAATAGGAAACAGATAGAGTATGATTTGCTTTCTAATATGAAAAAATATATCTACCACGAAATTATGAAACCCCTCATTATCTTAGCACTCTGATTTTTGTTAATAAAAATGTAACAAAATTTCAGGTTTTCAGAACACATTATTGAAAATACAATATGTTAGGTTTAATGTAAGTTAAATTTAGGGTAAAAGTGATAGCTATTAAAATTTTGGTCTAATAGTAACCAAGCAGTAATAGAAAAAGCTTAGGTTTTAAGTAGTTAAGCCAGTCTTGTATTACCAGCATGTCTATGACCCTAACTCATTTTTCATCACAGGTACTAAACAGTGTGAATCAAACTACTTTCTGGTTAAAATTACAATCTTGTGGGAAATCAGTTACAAACTACATAAAATATCTACTAACCTAGTTACAACCAGAATTAGAGAAATGAAGTCAGAAACTAGTAATTTTGCCACAATTTGGTTGAAGCACATAAGAGAAAGGCTTTTGAGTGCTAATGAACAGAAAAGGAAGCCTTCCCCAAATCATGTGATGTGATTTGAATTATGGTACACAGCGGTACAAAAGGAACTGCAAACAAAATGTTATTCTGACAGGGAACACAAGGGGTTATTTGGATATAATGAATGATGAAGCAAGCTGGAAGAAATAAAAAGAGCCTCCATTCATTCTTTATATACTATATGCCAGGCATTATTAAGCATTTAAATGGTTTAGAGAGATTTAAAAAATGAAAATAAAAAATAAATGGTTTAGAGAGATTAACTTCCATAACTATTAAATGGAAGAATCAAGGTTCAAATCCAGGTGTAACTGACTCGATGTCCATGTTTCTTGACTATGATACAATAAAGCCTTTTAAGAGCTTTTATTAATTAGGGGCGCCTGGGTGGCTTAGTGGGTTAAAGTCTCTGCCTTGGGCTCAGGTCATGATCTCAGGCTCCTGGGATTGAGCCCTACATCGGGCTCTCTGCTCAGCAGGGAGCCTGCCTCCCCCTCTCTCTCTGCCTGCCTCTCTGCCTACTTGTGATCTCTCTCTCTGTCAAATAAACAAAAAATCTTTAAAAAAAAAAAAAAAGAGCTTTTATTAATTAAAAGTGACAGTCACCTCTTTCAGAAGCAACAATAATAAACAAAGACAGTGGTTCTCAAAGTGTGATCAAAAAGTCCCTGTGGGGACGCTGAAACCTTTCCAGAGGGTCCAAAGATCAAAACTAGTTTCATGTTACTACTAATATTTATTATGATGCTAATATCTGCACAGCAATGCAATGCAGTGGGTAAAACTACTGGTGCTTCAGCATGAATTGAGGCAATGTCATCAGACTGTATAAGTACTCACTGTATTTCAGTTTAAAAAAAAAAGCAACAAAAAAAGGCTGGTTCACCTAATGTCCTTGATGAAAGAGTAAAAAATTACCTTTATTAAAAACGTGTTTTCTAAAATTTTGTGATTAAATGGGGATTACATACAAACTACTTCTGCAGCATATCCACTTCTGTAGTATGATTGACTGTCTCAAGGAAAAAGTAGTTTTTTATGATTGAGTTGCAAATTGAACTACCATTTTTTCATGGAACACCATTTTTACTTGAAAGAACTACTGACAGACAAATTATGGCTATTCAGACAGTGTCTGGCAGATGTTTTCACAAAAATGAGCGAAGTGAGCTTATGGCTTCAAGGAAACCAACTTATAGTGTTTCTTGTTAATGATAAAATTAAAGCTTCTAAGTGAAAATAAGAATTCTGGAAAACCTGTATCTACCACTGTGAGCTCACCAATTTCCAACACTTAAGAGTTTTCTGATGAACTATTTGGTGACCCTAACTGACAGTAATTGTGGATTTTCACTGTACAATAAAATGTGTCAGCATTTGGAATATCTGTATAACTCTGTGAACTAATATTTTCCAAATGACCAATACATGATGTCACAAAATCAGGCAAGGATAAAAGATACATTCCAAGTGTTAAGACAGACCTATAAATTTTAACATAACAGTATGAAATGATACTTGAATTGGCTTAAGATTCCATATTATAACTAAACTTTAAGAAACTACTATTTCGTGGAGTTATGATACAGTATCAAACAAAAATTTCCATAATTATCTGAAAAGGCTATTTAATACCCTCCCTTTTCAACTGCCTGTGTGAAGTTGGTTATTTTTCATACACTTCAACCAAAACACGTAAGATTGAATTCAGAAATAGATATGACAATCCAACTATCTTTTCTTGGCCCAACATAAAAGAGACCTCAAAAAAAAAAAATGTTGGATATGTCCATTCTCTTCACCCAAGTTTTTGGGTTTTAGAAAAGAAGTTATTTTTCATTAGAACTTTATGTTTAGGGGCGCCTGGGTGGCTCAGTGGGTTAAAGCCTCTGCCTTTGGCTCAGATCATGATCTCAGGGTCCTGGATCGAGCCCGCATCGCATCGGGCTCTCTGCTCAGCAAGGAGCCTGCTTCTCCCTCTCTCTGCCTGCCTCTCTGCCTACTTGTGAGCTCTCTGTTAAATAAATAAAATCTTTTAAAAAAATTTTGTTTATGTAAAATAGCTTCATTATTTTTTATGAGTTAATATTTCTTAAATTCTTAGTTTTAATTTCTGAAATGGTATATCTTTTTTGACATGATAAAATACTGATAGAAACCTACAAAGCTCTTTGAGGGTCCCTAATTTTTAATAGCATAAACAGGTCTTCAGCCCCCAATGCTTTGAAAACTTCTGAATTAAGGCCATTAGAAGCAAATATATATTGTTCTTATTTAGTAGGTGTCATATAAAGATTGTTCTCACATTAACTGTAAAAAAAAGGGAGTCTCCCCAACCTTGTCTTTTACTAAATCTAAATGGAAAGCCTAAAAATGTGTTCTCTAGAGTTTAAAATCCACAAAAAATACACATTTTCCAAAAATCTCTCTGGGAGAAAAAGGAAACACTTACTGAATATCTACTATACCCTATGAACTATGCTTTCACTATAATTTTTTAACCAACTTCGAGCTATGTATCAAGGCTGAAAGAAGTTAAAAAGAGGTAATATGGTGTGGTATAAATAAAAAGATTTTGACACATATCTGAATTGAAATCATTCTCTTAAATATAATGCTATAGTCACTTAACTCTAGAGATTTTTCTTCTATAAAAGGAATCATACCTATTATTACACTGAGAAAAATGAGAATACAATTAAAAGCATATACAGTATGTTTTAATCATACTTCTCTGTTCCAAAACTAACCAGCAAGTACCAAAATCACCATTCAAGATTAGATTTGACAACAAACTCTCATTTTATCACTATAGTCCTTAAGTAGATGAATGCTGCTCCAGAAAAACATTTAAAAATATTTTGAGGACCCGTGGCGCCTAGGTGGCTCAGTTATTAAGCATCTGCCTTCCGCACAGGTCATGATCCAGGGTCCTGGGATCAAGCCCAGCATTGGGCTCCCTGCTCCACAGGAGCTTGTTCTTCCTCTCCCACTCTCCCTTCTTTTTACCTCTCACCTTATCTCTCCGTAAAAAAAAAAAAAAAAAAGGAAAAAAGAAAAGAATAAAATATTTAAAAAATATATATATTTTTTGAGGACCCACAGTAACTATCAGATATTGGACATCAATGCTTAAAAACTATGTACACATTTTTTTCTAATGTACTTTCATTCTTTTAAAGCTAAATCACTCCTACAACTCTTCCCAAACTTGTATATATATTCACTTGACATACTAGAAACTATGAAAAATGGATATTTTGATATCTCAAAGAAAACTATCAATGAAGCAATTCTGAAATTGACTGCTTATAAAACCAGGAAAGCTGGTAAGGAAACACAAAAACAATTATTTAATTCCTAACTATACTTCTTTCAGATATTTCGCATTGTCACATGCTTGGACTATTATATGAAAAATTAGACTGTAGTTATTTTAAGTATAGTAAATATGTTCCAAGATTTGTGATGAGAGAGGTCAGTGTCTAAAAGTTAACAAGACTTAATAGCTTAACAATGCCTTTCACTCTGTATAGTTATAAACTACCAAAGCCATTTAACAACAACAAATTAGCTGATCAATTTATTAAACTCTTGCCAACCAAGCATCTGTTTTTTTCCTAAGTTCAAGCTCACTGCATATTTTATGTTGTGTGGACAATCACAAGTTTCCAGTCATTTAATATTTTATTATTCTTTTATTTTTAGGATAAGTTTTTTTCTTAAAGTTGTGTTTTTATATGATCTGATTATTTTCCAACTATTTATGCTCCATTAGAACTTGGATACTCTCAGAACTTCTGTAAAAATCACACAAAATTATTGGAAAGTCCACAAGTTATTTAAAAGTCTCTACTTTTAAAACAAACTAGATGAGCTCTATTTGCTCTATTCTGACAAGTATTTTATTTGAAGTTGGTCACTACCCATTTCCTGTGCTGCATTCAATGTACCCTTTCTATGATTACTTTTCTCAAACTAATAATGATGATCCTTAACGACATTGCAAGAAAGCAGCCAAGCCTTGAATATCATCTGAGAATTCCCTAAATCATTTTACATGGATACTGACATATGCCTTCTTTAATGCTTTTATGTCTCAAAAGCTTAGTATGACCACATTTTGGAAAAGCCAGAATGGCAGACTGAAAGGTAAGAATGAGTATCATTTTGAAAGCTCTGAATCAGTTTCAATTTCTAACACCTAGAAATTGTGACTTTAGAAGGGTCAACAATTCCCTGTGGTCAAACTGCCCTTCGATAAGCAATTACAGAGCTGTACTTTAAAAACTTTCCCCTTGGGGCGCCGGGGTGGCTCAGTGGGTTGAGGCCTCTGCCTTCAGCTCAGGGTCCTGGGATCCAGCCCCCTATCGGGCTCTTTCTGCTCAGTGGGGAGCCTGCTTCCCCCTCTATCTCTGACTGTCTCTCTGCCTACTTGTGATCTCTCAAATAAAAAAAAAAATCTTTAAAAAATATTAAAAAAAAATAAAAACTTTCCCCTTTAATTATAAGTTCAATGTAACTTAAGTTCTATATGGACACAGAGAAAAAATAAAGAGCCAACTGCAAACAAGGTTGTAAAAGAATCAATTGCAATGAATCCTGTTAAATCACCCTAACCCCCAAGCAGAAAAGCTAAAAGTGATAAAATGCTCAGAAAACTGCTAGGCATCCTCCTAACATTAACCCATTAATTTTCACAACACTCATAAAGCAGATGTCAAGTACCTCTATTTTAATGGATTAAAGAATCATAAGACTGACAGACTCTCTCAAGGTCACCCACAAAGTTAGAGATCAGCAGATTACACTAAACTCTTGGACTTTGTACTCTATTTCAAATCAAACAATGTTAGATCAAACTGAAAAATGGTACAATTACCTCATTCTATGTTGTTCTAGATCTGTGCTGTCCAAAAAGAGAGCCAATAGCTTCAGGTGGCTATTAAGCAGCTGAAATGTAGCTAGTACAAACTGAGATATGCTTTAAATGTAAAATACAAACTGGATTTTGAAGACTTAATATGAAAAGAATATAAAATATCCCAATATTTGTTTACATTGCTGATATTATATTGGTATCTTGGATGTATTGGATTAAATACAATCCATTGGACAGCAATGGTCCATACCTTTTTTTTAAAAAAAGATTTTATTTATTTGCTAGAAAGAGACAGCAACAGAGAGAACTTGTGGGGAGAAGAGGGAGAAGAAGACTCCCCTCTGAGCAAGGAACCTGACACTGGCCAGGGGCTCCATCCCAGGACCCTGGGATCATGTCCTGAGCTGAAGGCAGACGCTTAACTGACTGAGCCACCGAGGCGCCCCAGGTCCATACTTCTTTACAAAAACCTCCCAATGAAACAGATGTCATAATTAAGAACTAAACCAAAAGCAGTATTTTCTTAGAATCTGTTGTAGCAAAACATAGTAACCATATTTGGAGGGGACAGTTATGGGCATAAGTATTCTGAGGAATACAGACATATATGTAATTAATAAATGCACAAAATAAACCATTCTAGTGTTCTCTAAGAATGATAAAAGAAGTTGCTATTTCATTACAAGTGTGTGTGACTTCGAATAAGTGAGGAGAAAGTACAATTTCCATTAGAGTCAAGTCATTTCCTTAAGTGAAAAGATCCCTATTCCTTTCGTACACACAGGGTTATCAAAGTCATCAGGGATGCCCATAGGCACTATAAACTTCACAAAAAAATCTGGTTAATGTATATTTATAGTTATTTTTAAAAATCACCTGTAAGATTTTTCTAATAGAGTCAGAACAATCTTATTCTGACTAAAGTAGTAAGAAATTCACAATAAGAGGAAACATCTTCAAAAAAAAGGAAAGAAAAGGACAACTATAACAGTTTGGCAATCCCAGAAAAAGTTACACATAAAGTTACCATATGACCCACTAATTCCACTCAGTAGTATATAACCAAAGAGAAATGAAAGCAAGTCCACACAAAAATGTGTACATAAATGTTTATAGCAGCATTTCGCATAATAGCTAAAAAGTGGACACATTGCAAATGTCCATCAACTGATGAATGGATAAACAAAATGTGGTATATCCATAGGCTGGAGTATTATTCAGCATATTTTTCATCCACAAAAAGAACTAGGCTCTGTTATATTTCGTTACACGTGTGAACCCTGAAGGCACTATGCTACCTAAAAGAAGTCAGTCACAAAAGATCATACATTGTATAACTCCATTTATAGGAAAAAGCCAGAACAAGCAAATCTAGTCAGACAGAGAGTAACAGTCAATAGAGATTGGTCATGTGTTAGGATTTCTTTTTTGGAGTGATAAAAATGTTCTGAGATTGATTGTGCTAATGGCTGAACAATTATGTGAAAACACCAAAGCCATTTTAAATAGGTATGGTATACGAATTACAGGTCAATGAAGCTGTTTTAAAAAAAAAAAATGCAGCCAGAAATGTAGATGGCGGGGAAAGATTAGAACCTGTCAGGCATCTAATTACTATTTTTTGGGATTTTGTAACTTGTGGTATTTATGCTTTTAAATTTTGTAATTCTTTTCATTCTAAATACTGATATTAGTAAAAAAAAATTTCTTCATCACATCATTACACAACTAGGTAAGTTTAATGAAAGAAATAATAAATTGTACATTTAAAGTAGTAATTACGGCATGTGAATTACCTCAATAAAAATGTTAAATTTTTTTTCACTAAAAAAAGAATCACAGGATAATGTCTCACATTAACCTTAAAACAATCACAGAATTACAGCCACAGCCCCAGATATTTAATAGACCCTCAAACTATGAAACCTACTAAAAACAACACAAACTACCTTAGAGATTGAATGGCTTTGTGAAAAGCTCAAAAAATAATTACTATTTCAGTCAAGCAAATGCTCAGTTCAGAAATAGGTGATGGGAATCTCAAAATTTTAGTATAAAAAAGGACAGAGGGACAATATAAAAAATACTACTTGACCACTAATCTTTTACAAGCTAAACTTCTGATTCAGATAAAGGATGCAAGTATTAAAAAAAAAAAACAAAAACAAAAACCGATTTACCTAGACTCTTAAAACTAAAGGGAAGACTTCTTGCAAAATCCTGTAATTTGTGTGTGTTATGTGTTTTACCCACACACCTCATGTAGCCTAACAACCTCGGGAAAAGCTGTATCGAAGAAACTGAAGGTTTTTTCCCACCCTTTTAAAATAATAAAACGTGATGGTGCCATTCCATAGCCCACCCCATCCCCCACTACCACCACCAGCAGGTGGAGGGAAAGGATACTGTAGACTAGAGGATGACAGCTTTGTATAACCCTGTGGACTTTATATATAAGAATGCAGCTGGTGGTCTCTCAGGAGGGGATAAAGAGATTTGTGAGCAAGCTGAAATAAGGGGTATTCTTTGCCTGGAAGAGGGCACACCGTGAGCCACATCTTGAATCAGCTATATCCAGAGTAAAACACAGGCCGCTGGAAGGCACTGTTAGCATCATCAGGATGGCCTCTCACGCCGGGGGTGTTTTTTTCAACGGAGAAGTTGACTCCTGTAGTTTGGATATTGGGGGGAGGCAGGGGTAAAGCGGGAGTCGGGAAGACCAGAAAAAATGCCTTTAAGTGGAGACGACTCGGACCCCGCAGGGGAAGTTCCGAGCCCCACTCGGTCGACACACACTCGTCCCCCCCGCCTCCCACCTCGCGGCGCCAGACGTCGCGGCCCGGGAAAGAGCCGGAATCGCCGCCGCTGCCGGGGCTGGGGCCGCAGCCCTGCCGGGGCAGCGCGGCACACGCACGCCTCCTCCGCACTCGCCGCGCCCGGCCTCCCCGCCGCGCGGCCCAGCCCCTCGCACCCGCGCCGGGCCGGCTCCCCCGGGCAGGCCTAGGCCGCGTCGGCCGTACCCCAGCACCTCGCTCCCGGGCGGAGGTGGACCAGGCCCGACACAAACTTCCCGGCGCGTTCGCAGAGGCGTCACGGACGGGCCGGCCCCCAGCGCCATTCCCCCGCGGCCCGGCGGCGGCACCCGCCCCTACTCCCCACAGTCGGAGTCCCGGCGGAGATCGGCCCGAGGCCCACAGCCCCCACCCCTCTGGCGCCCCCGAGTTTACCTCCAAGTCGCGGCCTTTGTTCTTGAAATTCTTGAGCCGTTGGTTGTCCAGTTTCTCGTTGTCCGCCATGGCCGGGCCGGTGACTCCTTCCCCCGCCCGGGCCCCGCGGGATCCGCCCCAACCACCACGCCGCACCGACACTCCCAGGAACCGGGCCGCCGCCTGAGCTGCAATGCCCGCCGGGCCGCCGCTTTCTTCCTCCTCTCACCTGCCTCCGCCGGGGCCTTCTCCTCTTCTCCCCGCCCGCCCCCCCCGCCCTAACCCCAGCGCGACCGCAGCTCAGCCGAAGACAACTGCGGGGCCGGGCGGCGGCAACGGCGGCGGAATGTGCTGCCGGCTGAGAAGGGGGAGGCAGCCTCGATCTGAGGGCCCCGGAGAGCCGCGGCCACGCCCATCACCGCCAGCCCAGTTCGCCGATTGGCCAACCAGGCTCCGGTGCGCTCGACCAATCAAAAAGGACGATGGAGAGCGGGGGCGGAAGAGAAAACGGAAAGGGGAAGAGAGCAGCGTTAGGAGGAAGGGCCGGAGGACTGGAAGGCTGGGAGGGGCGCGGCGGGGGCAGGGCTGGGAGCGACCACGTGCCTCCGGACGGACGCGGAGGAAGCGAAAGAGAATTGGACGACTTGAGGGGAGGCGGGGAAGGGGAAGGAGAGGCCCAGGAACGAGTTGGTTTGCTCTTGTTGCCGGCCGCCCCAGATCTCTGTGTTCCAGGTTTGAAGCAGAGTTAAAGTATTTTTTTTCCGGTGCGCCTTCTCTTTCAGGGCGTTGCTTGCGCGCGCTCCGTTGACTTTACAGGAAGTAGGAGCTGCACGTTGGCTCAGCCCGGTCGGGGCACGCCTTCCCCCCACCCCTGCAAGGTCCATTCGCAGGCTGGGGGTCCCCGCCGTTTGAGGGCCGGGCCGTGGGGTTTGGAATGGCTGGGGTGATGTCCGTTCGGGAGTCGCAGCGAGAGGGACAGTGGGTGGAGAAGGGAAAGGAAGCATTAGGCAAATCTGATTCATCCTTTCAGACCGCGTCCCCGCAACAGGTAGGACCTTGGGAAGCGCTGAGGATCCGGTGATGATACCGCCTCTTAGGTATTTCATTTTAGTAAGTTAAAAGAAGTTACTTGGCCACAAGTACTAACTTCTGGAAGGCTGTGACTGGCACCTGACATAATAATGTAGTATTGTAACTGTTAAGAAAGAAAATGAATTCCCAAGGATATACATTACTATCGGAAATATTATTAGGCACAGAAATAACACAAGCTACGAAGAAACGTGTTCAAATATTTCAGAAAAAGGGGGAAGGAAATGGTTTATAAATATATATGCCAATTAATAGCACTTCAAATACGCAGGAAAACGAAGTAGGCAGCAAAAAACTCAGGTCGGAAGGAAAGGGGGCGGTGTAGGAGCATTGGGTGTGTTTAAATTTGGCGAGGTATGGGGATTTCTTTCGGGAAGTTTTACTCCGAGTCCGCCCCTTCCCTCCCACTTCCTTACTGATATATATACCTTCAGAAGTATACTTTCAACTACCTAGGGGAACAGTAGCTGTACCTGAAAATAATTCACACTGAAGGTTAACTTTAATGTAAATTCATTGCCGATCTTAAAATATAAACGAAGTTCATTATAGATCCTATTCTCCAAAGAATAATTTAATTGAAATAACATTGCAACTGGAGCACTGATGTTTTCAAAATAAGTTTAGGGTAAGAAAGTTCAGTTGAAGAGGTGGGGTGTGTGTGTGTGTGTGTGTGTGTTTCACCATCATGGGTTTTTGTTATGAACCGGATTCTAGAAAACACTGGGTGAATGCCCACCTTATGAATAGAAGTTATCCTGTCGACATGCTTATACAGATGAATATTTTGTACTTCTTGGTATAAATTCCGTGATAGCTTTCATGATGGAAGCTTATAATATTGTCTATCATCCTATGTCTATTTCTCCTAGCTACAACTGGTAATTAAACAAAAACTTGAGTTTCTCTGCAAAATACCCCTAAGAGAAGGGTGTGATCACAGTTACCCACTGAGAGCCATACAGTACAAACAGGAAATACCACAAAATGATTTAGTTTCTTTTGTTATTATTATTTAATGTCTTTCTAGGGTCTTTCTCCCTCTCTAGACGATAAGTTCTCTGAAGTCAAGGAACATACTTGTTTTGTTCTCTATCATGTATGTATTCAGTACCTAGTAGTCTTCACATATGGTATGCCCTCAGTGACTGTCAAACACAGGACCTGAATCTCAACTTCTTTGAATATATGTTCCATAAGTTAAAAAACAAGCCAACACTTTTTGATTAAGAATGTGGATTAAGTTGTTATTGCTTTTAATTTACACTGGGGCCCGTCTAAGAATTCTTAATTTTGTATCATGCTTATTCCAGGGACAAAGTTCAGGGAGTAGATCAGACATAGGCTTCAGGGCAGACCCCCCAATATGTTTAAAAATAGTTGTGACACACTTTGCAAAGTGGAACAATTATCCTTAATTATAATGCTTAGGTAGTCTGGTTGATGGCCTAAATATTTCATTTGAAATTATCACTGTTCTGTACTTCTGGTTCCTCCCAGGTAGAACATACCTAGTTTATCAGAGGAGTAAAGTTCTTCCAGGAGTTGGTAATAGCTCTAAATGCAGATTAGCAACCTAACTGGTAAGATATGGTAGCTCTAACTGTAGTTAGGACATTTCAGAAATTGAACTTGCTGAACTAAGGAAGTAAATGCAGCCATCAATACCATTTCAACAGACTTTGTAACAAATGTTTTTTGTGTATATGAAATACAGTTATAATCAAACTATAAAACCTATATATAACACCTGTTTTAAAATAGGATATTCAAGGTTAGGTAACTTCCTATCCTGACTTATTACTACTTTAGTATAAGAAAAGTCTAAAAAAAAAAAGTCTAAAATTATTATGGAGATACTTGCTTTCAGTGAATGTGTCATGGAATTCTCCTCTTGGTCACTTTTGGAATAAACTTTCTTTGCAGCAGAGATTTGTGAAAGGATTTTGAAGCTTTACACGGGTTTTAGTTGATCAAATGTAATTTCAAAAAGAATTATAATGGATAATTCATTCAAGCAGTTTGGAGTATTCTCATGATATATACATTAGATTAAAGACTGTGGAGTGTTTCTTTAATCTATAATATGGATCTTATAGTTTCTGTTTGGAGAATTATATATGATTTCTTGAGCAGAACTGGGTAATATATACTGAAACAGGAAGCAATTTTATCTGTAGCTAAATCTTAACTAAAATTTAATTTGTGGTACGCCTGGGTGGCTCAGTTGGTTAAGTGTCTGCCTTTGGCTCAGGTCACAATCCTAGGGTCCTGGGATTGAGTCCTGCATTCGGCTCCTTGCTTAGCAGAGAGCCTGCTTCTCTCTCTTCCTGCTGCTCTACCTGCTTATGCTCTCTCTCCCTCTGTATCTCTCTCTCTCTCTGACAAATAAATAAAATCCTTAAAAAGATGTGATTTGTGTTTTTTATAGTTGGACTGGTTTGTTTTTTGAGAGAAAAACATTGGATCTTTGGTAATACACCTTTTCTTTTCTTTTTTTTTTTTTTTTAAGATTTTATTTATTTATTTGACAGAGAGAGAGATCACGAGTAGGCAGAGAGGCAGGCAGAGAGAAGGGGAAGCAGGCTCCCTTCTGAGCAGAGAACCCGATGTGGGGCTCGATCCCAGGACCCTGAGATCATGACCTGAGCCCAAGGCAGAGGCTTTTACCCACTGAACCACCCAGGCGCCCCTACACCTTATTTTCTTAAGAAAACATAGCTGGTCAGGAATAGGGGGGGCTTCATTTACTTCTTTATTGCCAGGATTTTTCTGACTTACAACTTGAGAACTCTGGAAAAAACTACTTCTTTACTTGGAAGTTCCTGGATGGTAAAAGATGATGAATTAAAAAGCTAGCTGTAGGGGGGCGCCTGGGTGGCTCAGTGGGTTAAACCTCTGCCTTCAGCTCAGGTCATGGTCTCAGGGTCCTGGGATCGAGCTCCACATCATGCTCTCTGCTCTGCAGGGAGCCTGCTTCTCCCTCTCTCTCTGCCTGCCTTTCTGACTACTTGTGATCTGTCAAATAAATAAATACAAACTTAAAAAAAAAAAAGCTAGCTGTGGGTATTAATTTGATTAAGAGAGATGATCCACACAATTTTTCTTTAACTTAGGTTTTTTTTAAGTCCAGTTTTGACTAATTAATGGAAGAAAACTTAGAATTCTTGGGTACAAAGCATTGATGACTGGTTGGTATCTATTTGTATTGCTACCTGGCAGACAGTCTAGATTTTCTAAAGCTTTTTTTACTTGCTTTTTATTTGGGCCTAAAATAATACTTTTAATTTTTTAAAATAAATACTACACAAGGAGCCATTTAAAAGCCAAATGGTCAGGGCGCCTGGGTGGCTCAGCCTTCAGCTCAGGTCATGATCTCAGGGTCCTGGGATCCAGCCCTGCATTGGGCTCTGCTCAGCAGGGACCCCGCTTCCCCTCCCCCTCTCTGCCTGCCTCTCTGCCTACTTGTGATCTCTCTCTGTCAAATAAATAAATAAAATCTTTAAAAAGATAAACAAACAAATAAATAAATAAATAAAAGCCAAATGGTCAAGAAGATTGATCATGTGTCTTAGAGCAGTTTCTCTCAAACAGAGAGTTCCTCAGAACTTCCCAGTGTTAGTAAACGTTTGTTTTAAAAAGTTTTCTCGGTCTAATAATTTTAGGTACTTATAGGTGAGTGGTAGTGGGAACTTTAAGACATTAGTGTTCGGCAGAACACTATTTGGAAACGTGAAATCAGTGAGCCTAGAATGATCACTATCACTCCTCAATTAAAAATTTTTGTCTTACTACCACCAGCTAGTATAATGACTTACAAATTGCTATTATTTCAGAAGTTTGCTTGGAGATTAGTTCTTTGAAATATATCCATAGGAACATGGTCATGATTAGTGGATAGGTGTTCAGGTTAGCCTACAAAGGCTTATCTAATCTATAAAGGACTTCCATGAACATTGCAGAGCCTAATCACATTACGCAGCTGTATTTCTATGAGGAAAATACTTGGATTTGCAATTTTGATAAGGAACAGCACATCTCTTATCTTTACCTCTATGACCCAGGAACTGTTTGGGTATTGAAGTTATAAGGATCACGTTAGAATTTCACGCATCAGACATTCTGCAGGTTCATACCATACCTTACCCCTAGCCTCTTACCAGTCAGGCTCCTGTCATTTCCAGTAGCATACACTAGTAAAGAGGAAGCTTAGGATTCCAGGGACTGATAAATAAGGAACTGGGGGTGGATAAGGTATAGGCCCAACCTCTTGCCCCAATCCTTCTCAGTTCAGGTAAGCTCCCTACTCTTTTTTTTTTTTTTTTAATTTTTATTTCTAAATAATTACAGATTCATAGGAGTTAAAAATGTACAAAGACGCCCTTCATACCCCTCACTCAGGTGCCTCCAATGGTAGCATCTTGTATAACTACAGTAGGCTGTCCAAACCCGGAAATTGATAGTAATATAATAGAGCCATATTAGAGCTAATAGATAGTAATTGATAGTAATATAATAGAGCCATAATAGAGTCATCATAGAGCTTATTCAGAGGGGATCAAAGACATTAGAATGTAAAGAATACATGAAAGTATCAGGGTGTGCCTATATACTGGAATCTCTTATAACCCTGTGCTTTATGAGAAAGAATTTTGTAATGACGCTAATTATATTGAGTAAGTATCATATTCTAGGTGTTTTATGTACATCAGATATTTTATTATTATCATTGTTTTTATTTGCATTCCAAACATTATTAGCACTACAAACATTATTGAACAATTTTGTGGCAGGCAGTCTTCTAAGCAATTGATATGTATTAAGTCATTAAACCCTCCGAACAACACTGTCAGGCAAGTATATTATTACTCACTCTACAGATGAGAAAACTGAAGAACAGAGAGGATTGGTAACTTGTCCAAGGCCACTGAATAAGTAGAAAAGCCGGCATTTAAACTGGGCCTGACATCAGAGCCAGCACTCCTGATTACCATATAGGCATATAAACATCACTGTTCATAGTAACTTTTTTTTTTTTAAAGATTTTATTTATTTGACAGAGAGAAACACAGCGAGAGAGGGAACACAAGCAGAGGGAATGGCAGTGGGAGAAGCAGGCTTCCTGCAGAGCAGAGAGCCCGATGCGGGGCTCGATTCCAGGACCCTGGGATCATGACCTGAGCCGAAGGCAGACGCTTAACGACTGAGCCACCCAGGCGCCCCTCATAGTAACTTTTTAAGGTAGGCATTGTTATTTCCACTTTTTAAATAAGGAACCTGAAGTTCAGAGAGGCTGAGCAACTTGTTCAAGACCCTATACAACTAATAAGTGCTGGAGCCCCAGTTTGATTTCAGGTCTGACTAGCTGCACAACTCCCACTGTTTCTAGTTGACTGTTACTATGGGGTGCATGTTTATGTCCTAAAATCCCAGTGTTGAAACCTCACCCCCAATGTGATGGTGTTTGGAGGTGGGCCTTTGAGAAGTAATTAGGTCATGAGGGTAAAACCCTCATTAATGGGATTAGTACCCTTAGAAAAGAGGCCCTTCAGAGATCCTTCTGCCAAGTGAGGTTAGTGAGAAGATGGGGGTCTCTGAGGAAATGTGTTCTCACCAAATTGGCTACTGCCTTGATCTTGGACTTTCCACCCTGCAGAACTGTGAGAAATAAATTTCTGGGGGCACCTGGCTGGCTCAGTTGGAAGAGTACGTGACTCCTGACCTTGGGGTTGTGAGTTCCGGTACCACACTGAGCGTAGAGATTACTTGAAAATAAAATATTAAAAAAAAAAAATTTTTTTTCTGTTGTTTATAAGCACCGGTCTATGGTATTTTGTTACAGCAGCCTAAACAGACAAAACCACCCTGCTGCCTCCCTCGCCTATGACACAAATCTCTCCTGGGCCTCTGTGATATCGTGGTTTATATTAAGAAATATATATTTGGTCTTCCTCCATAGTTCCTGGCACAGAACTCCTAAAACCTTTGTAATTTCCTAAGTGGTAACAGTTATAGGAGTATCCTTCCTTCTCAGCTTTTGAAATAGCTCCAGAATGAAATGGGTGTCTTTTGTTATTCATAACAAGACCTGTCAACCACATCTGAGTTTATGTTAATGTGATGACTTTTGGAAAGTCTCTAAGGACATTGGGGGGGGGGGAAGGGGATGGTTACCAGGGGAACCAACTGTGTGATTAGAGGGTTCAAAATTTCACTCCAACCCCCGCCTCTGACCTCTGGGGAGGAGAGAGGGACGGGAGGTTGAATTAATGGCCAATGATTTAATCAATCATGCATAATTAATAAAGCCTCCTTAAAAACCCAAAAAGGATGGATTAGGAGAGCTTTCAGGTTGGTGGACATATGGAGGTGCTCCGGAGAGATCTGGAAGTTCTGTGCCCCTTTCCCCATACTTTGCCCTGTGCATCTCTTCCATTTGACTGTTCTTAAGTTATATCCTTTTAAAATATATTCTGGTAGTCCAATACCTGAAACTGTTTTCCTCAGTTCTATAAGCTGCTCCAGCAAATTAATCAAGCCCCCACTTGATTATGGGGTGGATGGGTTGGTATATAAATCTCTGATTTATAGCTGCCCAGTCAGATGTACAGGTGACAGCTTGAACTTGTGAATGATGTCTGAAGTTGGGGGGTGCAGTGCTCAGTCTTGTGGGGCTGAGCCCTAAACCTGTGGAATCTGTAGGACACCCAGGTGGTGTCACAGAATTGTTTAGGGTAGGAGAAAACTACCACACATTGGTAATCAGAAATGAGAATAGTACTGTGAATACACAAAAAACAGAAAAATATTTTTTTTTTGTCCTAAACAGGCTCTAAAGAGGTCTAGTTCTGAAATGTCTAAGGCAGTGGTTCTCAAACTTTAGGGTGCTTTAGAACCAGCTAGAAGACTGGAAACCCAAATTGGTATAGACTTACTTAAAAAATGTACCAAATAATGTTTCAAGGACAGATTTTAGCCAATTCCATTTCACTTTTTAAATAGATTTATGCAATATTTTTTGGGGTTCCTTTCTGTTCTCAAGCTTTTCTCTTTTCTCAAATGCCATTTTTTTTTAAAAGATTTTATTTATTTATTTGACACAGAGAGAGATCACAAGCAGGCAGAGAGGCAGACAGAGAGAGGGAGGCAGGCTCCCTGCTGAGCAGACAGCCCGATGTGGGCTCAATCCAGGACCCTGAGATCATGACCTGAGCCGAAGGCAGAGGCTTTAACCCACTGAGCCACCCAGGCGCCCTTCAAATGCCATTTTCTTGATGACATCCTTCTGAAAGACTGTCTCTACTGAGCCTGTGAAGTCTAGTCCAAGTTCCTTGTTGTTAGTTAAATCTCTGCCCTGCCTTTCCCCGTTCTTTGAAGGCTCAGGCCTGTGTCTCCCTTCCTGAGTCACTTCCCAAAGAGGCAAAACTTGTCTCTTAACTGTTCTTCCTCTGCTCAATTACAGCCCATTTGTCAGACATTCTGGTTTCCCTCTACTAGCTTCTACCTTAGGGCCATGCCCTCAGTTACAGTCAAGAATGGAGTCCCCTGCCACATCTGCACTCATCTCCAGGAACCATCTCTTTTTTTTTTTTTTTAAGATTTTTATTTATTTGACAGAGAGAGAGAGATCACAAGTAGGCAGAGAGGCAGGCAGAGAGAGAGGAGGAAGCAGGCTCTCAGCCGAGCAGAGAGCCCAATGGGCTCAATCCCAGGACCTTGAGATCATGACCTGAGCCGAAGGCAGGTGCTTAACCAACTGAGCCACCCAGGCGCCTTTATATGTAGTTTCTTAAACTGAAAATACTGTTTTTGATTTTTTATTCTTTTCTCATGGGTTCCATGTTCAAAGAGTGGCAACTTGTATTGAATAAATAGAATATCTTTATGGTGTTTTTCTCATTTGCCTTCTTTCCATTCTCTAGTACTATCCCGTTTTGTTCAAGAACAGTAAGAATAGTTTCATGTCATGATATCTCAGAGTTAGAAGAGAGCATACATGTTTACTAGGCCAACCACCTCATTTGTGCTTGAATTCTCACTTCAGTGGTTTCATCAAGTGCAACACATTTATTAATGGAGAACTCAATATTCTTGAATCATGGCCCATTCAATCTTCAGAGAATATCACTACAAAGTTCTTCATATCAAACACATGTATATATAATATTCCTTAGAAAGTCATTTGATACTTAAGGTTGAGTCAGTTAGGTATCGATGGCAAATACAAGGGCATTAAATAGAGCTCTTTTTGCATTTGTGAAAATGATAGATTTCTACCAACTGTAATATCCTATACCTATGTTTATTGGTCCTGTTTTGAATTTTGAAAGAATAGTAGTGCTAGTCAGACTGATGAAAATCCTCATGAATATGGATGATTTTAATAACTTGAATAAAGACAGAACTGATGCCCTAAAACAGACAACTACTTTGGATTATCACATATGAGGACTCTGATGTATTTATTAGTTGTTTTTATCTATTACTGAGCAGAGATTATATGTGGCATATGGCACCGTGTATACACCTATAATTCAGGAAGATGAACTACAAAACTATACAAGATAGAAGAGTTTTAAGTACAGAAATTGGTTCTGAAATTCACCACACCTCATAGAATTTATCAGCTTTCTATTTATAGTTCTGTCACTATCTTATACAAAACCCTGAAGTCTCTTGGAGAACTCAAATAGCTTCAGCAGATTCTCCAGATGCCTGTGAAGTCAAAGGTCTGTAGCTCCTGGGGTGTTATTTAGACTTTGACTACTGATTACCTTATGATGGACTGCAGAAAAGTATTTAACAACAAATCTTTTAATGTTTTTCTCACCCCTCCCCCATTTGGTTGAATCCTGGAAACCTTTGTCCTTTCACTTAGTACTTATCCCAACATCATTAGGCCCTGTTAAAAGTTTTTGTCGTTATAACTAATGAAAATCAGAGCTCAGTAGGTGTTAAACCATCTTATTCAGAGCCCATTAGATATTAAAATGTCTTGTTTTCTTGCCTTTGGCTTCAACCCTAAGATCTGCCTAATCAAACCTTGATGTTCTACATGGCAGAACATAAGCTACCATGCTGATCCCAAATTAGACCTCCCAGGTTTTTAGTTCTATTTATAAATAGAAGCATCAGAGGAAGCATTTAACTTGTAGACAGATCAAGTCAACTAATAGTGATATTATTTGGTTAACTTAAGGAAATCACAGAACCATTTAGAGCAGTAGAAAAACATCCATGCACGGGTGGCCTAGGAGACCTATTTAATTTCTAGAAATAGGAAATTCCTTTATAGTCTTTGTTCTTATTTTTTCTTTTATTTCTACTTGTCACATGAAAAGACGGAAAAATTACCCATCATTTATCTGTCCTGATAGTCATTATCATAGGACCTCATTAAAAATAATTAAAATTTGCCACAGAAATCTTTTTAGAGTTGCACATCTCTGTCTCACTGAATCTCTGCTAGTCCTCTTGGAGGCACTCTTGTGGCATGCAAAGAGTTCCAAAGGGTACACCAGCAAATTGTTAATCTCAGTACCTTTAATGTGCTAGCTTTTTTAAGGAATAATTTAAACACACTTTGGACTGCCCTTATCACAAAATACTGCTCTTATTACAATACCCAAAATAACAACAGGAATGGGTGGGACAGAGATAAACAACATGTATATCTCTAACCACCTGTTCATATGTTATCACTAGCTTACTGTATGTCTTAGTGTATACCGTACAGTGTCATGTATGGTATGGTGTAGCATATATCTAAGTACAAAGCAGAGTGTATAGCCAGGGTCAGCTTCAAGGGCATGCAGCTTATAGTTTCCCAGGGCCCTGCATTGAGAAGGGCCCCACATTGAGAAGGGGCCCACATTTGGTTTAATGCTCAGTTGTCACTATCCCGAAATTTTTGTTTTTTTACAAGGGGTTCCATATTTTCATTTTGCATTGGGCCTTGCAAATTAGGTAGTCTGCCATGGATAATGCAGTGTATATTCTTATAAATACCTCCTTACCCACAACTCTTTTTAGCATGTATTCCTTCAATCTAAAAAAAAAAAAAGGCCTGTAAAATATTCCTATTTCAAATGTAATAAGTAATGTAATATATAATAATAATATATATATAATATAATAATATATAATTATAATAATATATAAGTAATGTAAATATTATAAGATCATATTATATAGATATTATAAGATCAAATATTATAGGATCATATTATATATACTAGTTTTGCTTTTCATTTAATATATTAGGGATTTACTGAAGAATACTCTCTTGTATGGATAAACATAATTTATTTAACTACCTGATGGATATATATGTCTTCTGTTCTTTGCTGTGATGGTGACCATCTTTGAATATACATCTTTGTTCACTTGCCCTACTATTTCCTTAGGGTAAATTTCTAAAAGTAGAATTGCTGGGTCAAAGGGCATGGACATTTAAAATGTGATATATACAACCTGATTGTTCCTCCAAAGATTACACTAGGTTGTATCAATCTAAGTCCCACCAACAGATTATAAGCACCATGGTTGCCCAACATTGTTGCGCCCATGCTAGCATAATAACTCATTTTCACCTCTGCTGATCTGATATTGCTGGTATTTCTAATGGCAATAACCAGTTATTAGATCACTGGGATATCACTGATTCTGCTAATATGGAATGGGAGTTTACAGAATCAAACATCAGCGCACCTTTTAAAGTGAGTACTTTTTTTTTTAAGATTTTATTTATTTATTTAATAGAGACACAGTGAGAGAGGGAACACAAGCAGAGTGAGTGGGAGAGGGAGAAGCAGGCTTCCCGCAGAGCAGGACCCTGGGATCATGACCTGAGCTGAAGGCAGACGCTTAACGACTGAGCCACCCAGGTGCTCCTAAAGTGAGTACCTTTAGGGAGAGATTTTATAGAGGTCTCCTGAGCCAATTATTTGAGGCACTCTAAGCTCCCACATTTTCTTTCAAAATAATGGTTTTGTGAAAAAATAATAATAATGGTTTTGTGTTCCATGTGTAACATTCAAGGATGTTGTAAGTCCTCAAATAAACTCTCAGGACATTGACCTTGCTATTTTTCTGCTCTTAACATCCCAAACTTTTAAAACCTTTTTTTTATTTTGAAACCATTTCAGATTTTTGCTGAAGTTGTGGGACATTAATACACAGAATTTTCATATACCCTTCACCCAGATTCTCCAAATGTTAACATTTTACCTCATTTGCTTTGACATCTTGCTCTTTCTCCGAACTCTTTTAAAAATTGTTACAGTCATGATGCCTCTTTACCCTAATGTTTTAGGCTCATTTTCTTATAGAATCACAGTGTATTTATCTAAATCTAAAATTCAAAATTGTTATTTGTACACATTATTTAAATTTCATTTATTTTCCTAATAATTTTCTTTGTAGAAAAAAAAGAAAAAAATTTTCTGGTTCAGGATTCAAACCAAGATCACACATTATATTTAGTTGTCATGAGCCCCCAACCGTATATACTTTTTAAAAAAGATTTTATTTATTTATTTGACAGAGAGAAAGAGATCACAAGTAGGCAGAGAGGCAGGCAGAGATAGAGGGGAAAGCAGGCTCCCTGCTGAGCAGAGAGCCTAATGCAGGGCTTAATCCCAGGACCCGGAGATCATGTCCTGAGCCAAAGGCAGAAGCTTAACCTTCTGAGCCACCCAGGCGCCCCCATATATACTTTTTTTGTTGGTCATATTTTCCTTGATAAATACTAGGCTGATGTAAAAAAATACTTTCTGGCAACCTGGATTTAAAAACCTGGTTGGTTAGCTTTTTTTGTATTTCCATGTTTTAAAGTAAAGTTGCTTAAAAAGAAAAAATAAGATCCAAAAGTTAAAGAGGTGGCATACTGGCGATAAATAATAGAAATCTGCAGCAGTAAATCATTAACTATAAAAAAATGAAAATTTCAAAATGCTTTCATTAATGCCCTAGGTTTTAAAGAAAAGCCTTCTCAGGGCCTCTCTAAAAAGACTGCTACACATTTGCTAATAGTACCAGGTATTGAGAAATCCTATTTGATTATATACACATAAAATGACCTCTTATTTCCTAGAGAGTCTCGGGAGCAACAAAAATGAAGTAGATAGAATGAGAAATGACTAACCTCTGAAGACGAGGGCATTTGTGTTCTCAGTAGGAAGACACTAAGCAGCTTTCTTTTCTTGGTTTTTTGTTTTATTAAAACCAAAATAATGTGAGGTATATTGATTGAGTAAATCAAAAGCTTAACTATGGTTATCACATGAACAGACTTCCTGAGGCATTGAGGATTTTGGATAGTTGCCATCAGTTGACCTGAGAGCTTCTACAACGTAAAGGTGAGTTCATAAAGAAGGTGCAGATGGGTATTTTACTTATTAAACATTCAAAAAGTGATCACTGCTAGTCAAATGGTATTTTAACCACCTTGAATGAAAGCTCATTAGGCTATTTTTCCATTTTACAGATGGGGAAGCAAAGGCACAGGAAGATAGAGCAATTTCTCCAAGGTCACACAGCTAGTGGGTGGCTATGACACTGAGGATGTCAAGGGAAGGCCTATAGGGACCAGGGTGGTTTAAAGCCACAAACTCTCAAAACTCACCCATTTGTTTCACCTGGAGGCTAGGGCCTCACGGTGAAGAAAAATGGCTGGGTGCACAATGAAAATTCAGCAGGATGGGAAGAGCAACAAAGGAAAGAGAAGGTCCACAGCAATGTGGGAGAGGGAAATGTTCAGGAAACCTCGAAAAGCAAACTGCCCTATTTTTAACAACCGCAGTCATAAATACTATCTGAACCAGTCTTCCTTCTCCAAGTTCAAGAAACCTAAATTCACATAAAAATGGGCAATGAGCAACAGAAAGACATCAAGGTCTGATGGCATTTGAAGGTATAAGAAAAAAGAATAAGGAGTATAAGGACATCCATATAGACAATAAAAGCATACCCGAAAGACATTCAAGAAAAGCAGGTCCAAAGCACTATATTAGTTCAAAATGAGGTTAAAATGCACGAAGAAAATTAGATAAGAAATGAAAGGCAAAAATAGGAAATTCATAAAGGAAGTAAAAAACCTCAAGAAAGAATTCAACATTAAAGTAGCAGAGTTCAAGTGGCCTTCTGCAAGAGCATGGCTCCAAGGCACTTTGGACCCAGCACAGACCTTCTGGGGCAGCTGCCTACGGGTTTATTAATAAAGGTGCTAAATCTCTTTCCTTTTAAAAGTGGCCTTAAAATATTTTTAAATAATAAATGTTGTGGAGTAATTTTAGTAAAGACGCTTATTTTAAATAAAATATGAACATTTTGTTTTATTTCATGGTTGCATCAGTAGAGAATTATAATTTTAATCTTGGGCCCTGTCATTGTTATCCAAAGGCACTGGTGCCTTCCTATGCTAAATGCAATTTTGTGAAAAATGAGTCAATTTTTTGGAAGTCAGAACCATAAAAGTAGCAGCAATGTCAATCAATAAATGGCAGCAAATTCCACAATATATCATGGAAACATTATACTTATGTAGAAACTCACTCAAAATTTATTTGAACAATCTTTTATAATGTCATTGCATGATTATGAATTGGAATTTTGCCATCATAAAGGTGTGAGGAATATGTTTAGGAAAAGGATGCTGTTAGCAGAAGAACTGAATGGTAAACTTGGGACAGTGGTTCTCAGAGTGGGAGACCAAGTGCAATTTTAAGAATATGACTACTGTTTTCCTAATATAATAGTTTTGTTTTTAAGATGTTTATTTATTGGGTGCCTGGGTGGCTCAGTGGGTTAAGCCTCTGCCTTCGGCTCAGGTCATGATTTCAGGGTCCTGGGATCGAGCCCTGCATCAGGCTCTCTGCTCAGCGGGGAGCCTGCTTCTCCCTCTGCCTGCCTCTCTGCCTACTTGTGATCTCTCTCTCTCTGTCAAATAAATAAATAAAATCTTAAAAAAAAAAAAAAAAAGATTTTTATTTATTTGAGAGAGAATGAGATCCAGAGAGATCAGAGAGGGAGAAGCAGACTCACTGCTGAGCAGGGTGCCCAATGTGGGGCTCAATCCCCAGACTCCGAGATCATGACCTGAGCTGAAGGCAGATGCTTAACCAACTGAGCCACACAGGCGTCCTTATTTTCCTAATATAATCCAAGAAAAGTAAGCTTGATAAAATCTGTTCAGTTGGTGGATGTCTTGTTCTACAGTGAGAAGGCACTATAATGGAATAGAGTAAAATCTGACATAATCATATAGACTCTGGTGTGTGTGTGTGTGTGTGTGTGTGTGTGTGTGAAGTGTACACCAGAGATGGATAGGTACAGACTTACTATATTCAAATCACTGTGGGAGATTTTCCAAACTAAGAGTACACAGGTCAAGCCCATCCTGCCCAACTGAAAACCACAAATATGAAGTATTAAGGGGAATTGGGAAGATATTTGGACTATGTGTAGAGGTTATGCATTCAAGTGTAGATAATCCCGGGAAATTTTCCAACCCCTAAATTTTGTTACACAAAATATCAACTTAAATGCATGCTGAAGGGGCACCTGGGTGGCTCAGTTGGTTAACTGACTGCCTTCGGCTCAGGTCATGATTCCAAGGTCCTGGGATAGAGCCCCACATCGGACTCTCCGCTCAGTGGGGAGCCTGCTTCTCCCTCTCCCTCTGCCTACCTCTCTGCCTACTTGTGCTCTCTCGCTCTCTGTGTCAAATAAATAAATGAAATCTTTAAAAAAAAAAAATAAATGCATGTTGAAAAGTCTTAAAGGAAAACCAATGGCTTTGTCAGCAAGTTTTTTTTAAGTTCCCTTAACTGGTTCCATTTCTCTGAACCAACATAGAACTGAAGGAGAAAGAAAATGTGTTTACTGGATTTTGATGAACATAGAGGTTGGAGACTCTGATTTGGACTTATCCAGAATAATCTCAGATCTTGTCTTTGGATCTCAGAGTGGGCCTTCCTCACTAAGAAGGGAATGAAGGTGAGCTAGGTATCTTTGCCCACTATTCATACTAAGTTAATATACCAGTAAAACTGAGCCACACGTGAGTACAGATAACATTAGTCAATTTATCTGGGTTTCATTTCCAGGTTGAATTTGGACCTTGGACTCCAGGTAAGTTGTGCCTGCTTTGTTTCCCAGCACCTTAACCTCAGAGCCTAACACAGCCAATTCTTTCTCACCCAGTGGCTGAATCCCTTCAATACCTGTCCAGCTCTCTGTTCTTTTTCTAAAAAAAAAACAAAAGCATTTTCACTGCTCATGGCACATTCATCGGAGCTTGGAGGTTATGAAATGAGACAATTAAACTCAATTTGACTCAGCCCATTTTATTTCTTGTTAGCAGCTTTAACAAAAAGTTTGTTGGGGTGTGATCAAAATATCTGATTAAAAAAAAATATCTGATTAAAATGAGATTTGAATCTTGAAGAGTCCAGTTGATTCTTGATACCATGACCCTGGGAATACAGAACATTAACTTGTTCTTATTGACTATGTAATCAGCTTTGTTTTTACATAATACAATAGAAAATTTTATAGTAAGACTATATTTAGAAAAGAAATTTATAAAATTTATGAAAGAAAAAAATATATATTTATATATTTGGGAGCTCCTGGGTGGCTCAGTCAGTTAAGTGTCTGCCTTTAGCTCAGGTCATGATCCCAGGATCGGTCCTGGGATCGAGACCCCCCACCCCGTCTGAGTTCCGGGTTCAGTGGGGAGTATGCTTGTCTCCCTCTGCCCATCTCCCCTGCTAAAGCTTGCTCTCTTGTGGGCATGTTCTCTTAAATAAAATCTTTTTTTAAAAAAAGGAATATAGGAAAGTTCTATGGACCTTTGGGGAAAGCACTATCTCCCAGGCAGATACAAAAACCCCTACTTATGTAGTTTTTAAAAACGTAGGTGTGTTTTATGTTGTTTTTTTTTAAGTTGTGGTTTGTGGTTATTGTAATGTAATAAATAATGCACACGGTAAAAATACATAAAGAAAATAAAACAGTGGGGAGTTATCAATCTTCCTCCCAGATCACCCCAATCTTTAAGTTTCTCTCTAAATAAGACAACAGTTTCTGAAGTTAAGGTTGATGAGCAGGAGGTGCATTAATCCTTTTGCAACTCAATCTTCGTCTTTCAAAGACTTAAAAAAATGTTGGGCTATAAACCTTAGCACTGTTGGAAAGAGCCACACAGCACTGGTTTTCTGAGAGTAATCACTGGTGTTGCTTACATTTAAAGTGGATATGATCCACAGTTTACAAATAATTGCACAATAAAAATTAGACTGCCCTGTTGTGAATCATTGATAGGTACTGTTCAGGTTACAATTTAACCATGCTAAAGAAACCAAAGTATGGGAGAAAATGATAAGTGAAACATGCATCAGAGATTGAAATAATTTAATTTTAACTTATGTTTTATGGAATATTTCCCAACCCTCTGTGTTATGAATGACTGTTTAGTTGTTATCTTTGATAGGAATTTTCAAAGAGATAGGTGTATTAAAGATAAGTCCATTTTCTATTTTTATAAGCCTAATTGTAAATGTTTATCTTTTCATTCACTGATTTTTGATATATATATTTTTTCACATAAGAAATTCCTTATCTTTTCACGGTAAATACCTGCTTGTTTTTAATATCTGAAAACAACTTTTCTAAATTATGGTGAATATAGTCTCCCTTTACAGTTCATTGCATTAAGCTACAATTCTAGAAAGAACATAGAATAGATATTTTCTATAAAAAAAGTTATATATGTTCTAGATTATTTTTTTGGTTGTATTTTGATAGACCAGAACCCAATATTTTGTTAGTGTGATTTGAGTTATTTTCTTCCAGTACATTTCTCTTAACACTTAGCTATATTGAATTCACTTGTCATATTTCTGCATTTTTACAGCCATTATTGTTATCAACTATGTTTTACAATCCATACTATAAACATTCTTTTCAGGGCACCTGGGTGGCTCAGTGGGTTAAAGCCTCTGCCTTTGGCTCAGGTCATGATCTCAGGGTCCTGGGATCGAGCCCCGCATTGGGCTCTCTGCTCTGCAGGGAGCCTGCTTCCCCCTCTCTCTCTGCCTGCCTCTCTGCCTACTTGTGATCTCTCTCTCCCTGTCAAATAAATAAATAAAATCTTAAAAATAAATAAATAAACATTCCTTTCTTTATCCAGCAAACATGAATTAAATATCTACCATGGCTTTTTTTTTTTTT
>CM053603.1:95864792-95883972 GCA_028646535.1 Procyon lotor
TGTGTCAAATAAATAAAGCCTTTAAAAAAAAAATGTTCTTCTGTTATATTCAAAAGAGCAATGTTTGGTCATTCATGATTTTAATTTGTGTTCTACAAACTCTGAAAGAATTGTTTGGTCCTAGTTTGAAAGGTTTTACCTTTGGGTAGCTACTGCAACAATAAGGATAACTGGGGATACTTCATTTGCTTATTACTGACTTGCTAGAGTTGATTATGGAGAACATTGCCAAACTAAAGAGTGTCATTTGCATTTCTATTCAGAAATAAATTGTAGAAAAAGTCCAAAGTTTTCTCTGTAACATCATGGTCTACTTCTGTAGCAGATATACTCTACCTTCTAACCATTAAGTCATATTTTGTATTGAAAGCAAAAATCATGTATTTCAGTTATTACCTAATCACCACAATCTTTTAAAATTGGCGTAATGGGCTAATGGGCATTAAGGAGGGTACTTGATGTAATGAGCACTGGGTGTTTTAGGTAACTGATGAATCACTAAATTCTACCCTGAGATTAATAATACATGATATGTTAAATAACTTGATTTTAAAGAAAACATCAACAACAAAATATTACCACTACCACCACAGGCAAAAGAAAGAAGCATCTTGCATCTTTTAACTGAAGCCTCTTGAACTTCTCCACAGATCTATTTCATTGTTCCTTTTATCAGTAAACGGTAACTCTTTCCGTCCAGGTGCTCATGCTAGCAACCTGGTTGTCGTATGTGAAAATCCTATCTCTTTGTGAAGGGTACTTCACATCCAATCAGTGATCTTTCTACTTTCAAAAACTTGTTGAATTTGTCCACCTCTCTCCATTTCCATGGTCCTAGTCCAAGCCACCAAGTGTCTCTCTGGATGACTGTGAAAACTTATACTGGCTATTCCCTATCCACACTTGCCTCTTCTCCAGTCCAATCCTCAACAGCTATGAGAGTGACAGTTTAAAGAGAGATCACATATGTTACTTGTCTTGGTCTGTTCTGGCAGATATAACAAACTACCTCAGACTGGTTAGCTTATAAACAACAGAAATGTATTGTTCACAGTTCTGGAGGCCTCAAAGTCCAAGATCAAGGCCTTCTGATGAAGACTTCTTAGTTCATAACCAGCACCTTCTCACTGTGCCCTCACATGGCTGAAGGGCTAGGGATCTCTCTGGAGTATCTTTTCTACAGGTACTAATCCTATTCAGGAGGGCTCGTGACCTAATCATCTCCCAAAGTCCCCACCTCCTAATACCATCATTTTTGAGGGTTAGGATTCTATATATGAATTGGGTCAAGGGGTGACCATAGCAGTCATTTCTCTGCTTAAAATCCTTAAGTGGCTTCTCACTGCCCTTACGATAACATTTTAAAATCCTTAACATGACTTTCCAGGTCCGATATAATTGTCAATCATTTTGAGCTCTTGCTTACCATGCCCCAGCCATATAGACCTCCTTCCTCCTTCCTCCTTCCATACTCCTCAAACTCCTTTCCATCTCACAACCTTCTTAATGTTGTTTCCTCTGCTTCCTTGTTCTTTCACCACCTCTTGGTGGGGTAACCCTTCCTTAGATCTCAGCTTGAATGTCACTTTCCTTTTAATCCTGATCCCACAGGTTGGATTGGATTCTCCTGTAATACTTTTCTTTTTTTTTTTTTTCTGTAATACTTATCTTAAAGCACTCTATTCTTGTTCTTTATAACAGTCACCAAAAATAACTATATGGTTATTTATGTAATTATTCATTCAATGTCCACCTTTCCCACATTATAAACTCTCTGAGGGCAGAGACCTCAACTGTTTGTTTTTTTCACATTGTATTCCAAGTCCCTAGAGCATTTCCTAGCACAAAACTGCTAAACAAATATTTGTTAAAAACAAATAAGGGTAGATACCAAAACACAGTAGAGTTTAGTTTAGGAGAATTTCAGTATTAAAAGTGAATCTAGGGGCACCTGAGTGGCTCAGTTAAGCGTCTGCCTTCAGCTCAGGTCATGATCCTAGGGTCCTGGGATCGAGCCCCACATTGGCCTCCCTGCTCAGCTTGCTTCTCCCTCTGCCCCTTCCCCACTTGTTCTCTCTCTCTCTCTCAAATACAAAAATAAAATCTAAAAAAAAGTGAGTCTATAATCAATCAGTAAGAAACTAATCAATTAGTTATCTTTTCTGAGCTTTGAGAGCCATATACCATGGCCTAGTCAACTTCGTACACACCAAATACCCCTGTCTTGTTGAGTCGAATACAAATGTCTTTTTATCTGTCTCTTTTATTAATTTTTAATTTTTTTTCTGAGAGAGAATGTGCATAAGCAGGGGAGGGGGGTGGAGAGGCAGAGAGAATTGTAAGCAGGTTCCAGGCCCAACATGGAGCCCAGTCTGTGGCTTGATCTCATGATCCCAAGATCATGACCTGAGCTGAAATCATGAATCTTTTTTTTTTTTAATTTTTATTAACATATAATGTATTATTTGCCCCAGGGTACATGTCTGTGAATCGTCGGGCTTACACATTTCACAGCACTTAACAGCACATACCCTCCCCAATGTCCACCCTATCCCTACCCACCCCCCACCCCCCCACCCCCCCCACCACCCTTAGTTCGTTTCTTGAGTCTAGGAGTCTCTTATGGTTTGTCTCCCTCCCCATCCCTTCCTGTTTCATTTCTCACCCCCAACCCCCCAAATTCCCGCCTTGCCTCTCCAATTCTTCATATCAGAGAGATCATGTGATACTTGTCTTTTGAAATCATGAATCTTATGCTTAATCAACTGAGCCACCCAGGTGCTCCTCTGCCTCTTTTAAAGCAGTCACAGAATCTATCTTCTCTGGCCTTTCACTGGAAAGGTTTTTTTTAACCTCTGAAAAACTTCACTATGCACCCACTTTTCTCTTGCTGTGGGTCTAACCAACATGTTTTCCTCCTCTGTTGCTAACCTCTCTAGGCAGCATTACCTGACACTCATGAAGGGAGGCACCCTGGCTTGCTCTTAGACTCCACCAAGACTGTTCCAATTATTGCTTCTTGTCTTGCTTCTCAGATGTAAGTCCATACTGCCTGCCAATGATGTTGCTACTGTTGCTGCTTGTGGTTCCCATTTACCAGTCTTTCTTTACTTGTTCCCAATGACATGTACTACCTGGAAAATTATTTTCATTGGAAATAAATGAAATTATTTTTCCTCTCTTCCAGATCATTTGAAACATATTAACTAAAATGGTCCTGACATCCTTTGGGCACCACTGTGATACCTCTTCCTAGGTTTTATCTCTAAGCTACTTCCCTATTGCATAGGGCAGACCATAAGGAGGCCCCATGATTTCTACCTCCTGGTATTCGTGCCCTGCATAATCGCCTCCCCTTGAGTGTGGGTGGGATCTGTGACTTACTTTTAACTGGTAGAACACAGTAATGGTGATGGGATGTATACTTGGTCACATGGGTGTGATTACTTACTAAGGTTGTAACATCTCTCTTACTAAAGAATTTTCTTGCAAGCTGCTGTGTTGTGAGCTTCCCTAAGGAGAAAATCATAGAGTAAGGAACTGAGGGCAGCTTTTAGCCAGCAGCTAGCAAGAAACTGAAGATCTCAGTGTGACATCCTGAAAGGAACTAGATGCTGCCAACAACCACGTAAGTCTTGAAGTAGATCCCTCCCCAGTCGAATCTTGGGTGAAAATTCAGCTGTAGCCAATACCTTGACTGCATCTTGCAAAGGACCCAGTTAAACTGTATTCCAATATTAAATTCACAAAACAAAGATAATAAATGTGTGTTGTTTTAAGCCACTAAATTTATAGTAACATTGTTATGCAGCAATAGATAACAGACGTATTAGAATACATCTATCCTTGACTGAAATGCTTTTCTGATGCACTATTTTCCCATCCGTTTTTAATTACCTTCCAGCATGGAATTTGGACATAATGAATTTGAGGAAACAGATATTGTAGCTTTCTTTTCCTGCATGTAATTATTTACCTACCAAAAAAATGTCTAACCAAGTATGACTCTTACCTGAAGAATGCTTAGTATATTAATTACAGTATATCCTCTGTGCTCAGGGATCACATATATGTATATATTCAAAAGTAATACCTTTCACAATTGATTCCATCAGTTCCAGTCTCAAGGAAGTAGGACTACAGCTACTCCTTCCTTGATAAAATCTCTATTATGAATAGGACAACTCCTACTCTAGCACAGTATAATCTCTTTTTTAAAAGATTTATTATTTATTTATTTGAAAAGGGGTGCATAAGGAGGGGGTGCAGCAGAGGGAGAGGGGGAAGCAGGCTTTCTGCTGTGCAGGGAGCCCGATGTGGGGCTGGATCCCAGGACCCTCAGATCATGACCTGAGCCAAAGGCAGACGCTTAACTGACTAAGCCACCCAGCTGCCCCTAGCACAGTGTAATCTAATATAATGCCTTTTATTGAGTGTACAGTCTAAAACTATTTCTCTGGAAAACTGGTGTCCGAATGTCTGGTTCCATACCATGCATATTATATTAGCAGTATGTCTGAATTAGAATGTATCTGCTCCTAAAAATGGCTAGATGTGTGTAAGGGTAAGCTGTAGGTTAGCACCATCCAACAGAAATATAATGCCAGCCACATAGTAAAGTTTTCTAGGAGCTTCTTAAATTTAAAAAGGAAAAAGAAAAAAGAAAAAGGAAGATTGATTTTAATAATATATTTATTCAACCTGGATATCCAAAATAGTATGATTTTATGTGTGATCAATGTAATAAAATTAATGAGATATTTTCTGTTTTTTTAAGTGAGTCTTTGAAATTCCACGTTTTTTACATTTGCAGTATATTTCTATTTAGACTAGCCATGTTTTACATGCTCAATAAACATATGTATTGTTGGGGCACCTGGGTGGCTCAGTAAGTTAAGCATCCAACTCTTACTTTCATCTCAGGTCATGACCTCAAGGTCCTGGGATTGAGCCTCATGAAGGGTTCTGCTCGGCACGGAATCTGCTTGAGATTCTTTCCTCCTCCCTTTCCCTCTCCTTCTGGTCTTCCTGATGCTCTTTCTTGTGCTCGCTCTCTAAAATAAATAAATGAATAAAATCCTAAAAAAAACAATACACTAATGAATAGCTGAACACTACATCAAAAACTAATGATGTACTACTATGTGTTGGCTAACTGAACATAATAAAAAAAATGTAGTGTGTACTGAACAAGTACAACTTTAGAGCTTTACACGAGCATGTTAAACCAAAGACATAATAATCCACAAAAAATTCTGCATAAGGCAGCTGAATTCTTTTGAAATAAAAAAACATATCCTAGGGGCGCCTGGGTGGCACAGTTGCTTGAGTGTCCAACTCTTGGTTTCTGCTGCTGCCCTGATCTCAGAATTGTGGGACTGAGCCCTGCATGGGGCTCTGTGCTTAATAAGGAGTCGGCTTAAGTTTCTCTCTTCCTCTGCTCCTCCTTCCTGTGCTCTGTCTCCAAAATAGATAAGTAAATCTTTTTTAAAAATGCATATCTATTATATACGCATGTAAATATAACAAGATTTGAGTGGATAGGCAAGCATGGATCAAAGAAGGGAGCTATAATAAGTACAATGAGTTAATAGTTATACAGTGGATCCTTGGCATGTGCAGATTTCATACCTGCCCAAGAGAGACTCTTGTAAATTTGCTGTAGTTCTTATAAATTTGCTGTGGTCTGAATCTGAATTGGCCTGACTACATACAGGAGCAGTCCCTTTGCTGGGGACGCTGTCATCATCATCTTCTGCCATCTCCTTGGCAAACTCCAAGTCCTGCTGTTCACGCTCAGGCTGTTCCTCTGCAGACTCCCAAGTCTTTGTTGTACGATTTGAGAGGAAACCTCATGGCCTGGAGGGACATGTTGTGGATATCGAGGCAGAAGGAGATGCGCTGGTGGAAGGCCAGCTGGGGCTCACGGGTAGAATAGATGTCAATCATCTCCTTGGACTGGACATAGCCCTTCTTGTGGTTGATGCTGGCCTCAATGACGCCATCCCGGATGGCCTTGGCAACAATGAACTCTGCGTCCTCTGGGCTATCCAGCTGCAGTTTCTGGGCAATGTCGACCAGGGAGATTTGGGAGTAGGAGAGGCTGATCATGCGCACGCCTGTCTTAATGATGCTGTGTCGCAGTCTGATGATTAGGGTATAGGTCCCATCTGCTTGAAACTTCTCCCCAAACTGGTCCAGGACCTGGTTGAACTTGGCTAGGTTTCCAGTCCTGACAGAAGCTGTCAAACCTCCCTTGTCTGTATTTCTTTACTTATCTCACAAGCATTAATGTTCACTAAAAGCCTGAAGGAGTCCGTTAATTTTAATCATTTATGTTTGTGGCACTTTAGGGGAGGATTCACATGTTTAGTGGAAATATACAGACTTGGGGTCATGCCCATGCTAAGATTGAATCTTTCCCTAATGTCATATATTTTTTTAAATTTAATTTTTTCAGTGTTCCAAGATTCATTGTTCATGCACCACCCCCAGTGCTCCATGCAATACGTGCCCTCCTCAATACCCACCACCAGTCTCACCCAACCCCTACCTCTCTCCCCTCCAAAACCCTCAGTTTGTTTCTCAGAGTCTACAGTCTCTCATGTTTCATCTCCCCCTCTGATTTCCCCCAATATACCCTTCCTTTCCTTCTCCCAATGTCATATTTTGATGGAACTATGAGGGTCTTGTAAGACTAGATTAGGTTCTCCTGTCTGGTCCCATTTAAGCAAAGTCCCCATGAAATGTCACACTTCATTTACTGAAAGTTTTCTTTATAGCATACTGCAATTTTTCTTTCTTTTCCAGATATTATGTTATCTTAATGATATTCGTTAATATTGCTTAATGAGCCAAAGAGAAAATTCTTACTCTTAAATTATTCCTTTCAGAAACTTTCCATTTTGAAGTTCCATGAAGGGGGAACAAAGGACCTTTATCTGAAGATATTTAAGTACTCTTCCATCAGATACAGCTGATTCATTGTCATAGAGGGGTAGAGTGTTTCTCAAGAATTATTCAGATTCGGGGTGCCTGGGTGGCTCAGTGGGTTAAAGCCTCTGCCTTTGGCTTAGGTCATGACCCCAGGGTCCTGGGATTGAGTCCCCCATCAGGCTCTCTGCTCAGCAGGGAGCTGCTTTCCCCTCTCTCTGCCTGCCTCTCTGCCTACTTGTGCTCTCTCTCTGTCAAATAAATAAATAAACAAACAAATAAATAGATAGATAAAATCTTTCACTAGTACTTGTACTCACTAGAATTTGAATCACAAGATTAAAATTTAGGTCTGCTTAACATCAAAACCTACGATTTTTAGGTTATCACCCTTCCTAAATATAATGTCTTCCTAAAACATGAGGGAAAGTTGTTCCTTTTCACAAACTTTCCGTGGCTTCCAGTTCATGTCTCAGGCAATATAAATATAACCTGTCTGTCCCTTTAGGCATACTGCTCCTATATGTATTTCCATGCACAGTGTATTTGTATCTTACTAGACGGTGACCATTTTTCCAAATTTGCCACACATATTGGTGTCATATGCCTGTGCTCAAGCTGTTTCCTCAATCTGAAATGCATTTTCCATCTCTTTTTCTTCTCTAAAATTCTAATCACTGTTCACAATCTAGCTCAGATAGGTGTTGTTTTTTTTTCCCCTGTGAAACCTCTCCTGATAAGCACAGGATGAATTGTTTCTTCTTCATTCCTATAGCACAACATTTGTCACATATAGCTTTTTTTTTTTAAATTTTTTAAAGATTTTATCTACTTGACAGAGAAAGAGAGATCACAAGTAAGCAGAGAGGCAGGCAGAGAGAGAGGCAGAAGCAGACTCCCTACTGAGCAGAGAGCCCGATGCGGGGCTCGATCCCAGGACCCTGAGATCATGACCCGAGCCGAAGGCAGAGGCTTTACCCTCTGGCCACGGAAAGAGGCTTTACAGAGCCACCCAGGCGCCCCTCACATAGAGCTTTTATATCATCCTGTTCTGTTGAGGACTTTCCTACATATCTGTCTGTAAATACCTGGAAGGTGGGGATCACTCCTTATTTATACATTGCCTCATTCAAAAAGATGGAGGCGACTAACTAGAGGCTTTCTCTTTGTAGCTCTATATTTCCTAGAACATATCCTATAGGAGTTTTTAGAAAACACACACACCTCAATAAAAATTGGTTGACTACATGGATAAGTGAGTGAGTGGACACATGACAAAATATTTATTCCCATCACAAAGATTTTGGAAAATATCCTTCTGATTAGCTGATATTGAGAAATGGCTTAGAAAACCATTTCTGGGGGCGCCTGGGTGGCTCAGTCGTTAAGCGTCTGCCTTCGGCTCAGGTCATGATCCCGGAGTCCTGGGATCCAGCCCCGCATCGGGCTCCCTGCCCTGTGGGAAGCCTGCTTCTCCCGCTACCATTCCCTCTGCTTGTGTTCCCTCTCTCGCTGTGTTTCTCTCTGTCAAATAAATAAAATCTTTAAAAAAAAAAAAGAAAGAAAACCATTTCTGGGTGGCATTTGGCATAGAGTAGACCCAACGGGCAGAAGGCTGCAGTTGCAGAGATCCCTGTCCTCTCAGAGAAACGTACTTCTATCAAGTGAAGCTGGATACATCAAGAGATCGTATAGGTATTTTTATATATAGATGTAAAATTCAGAAGCTACAAAAGGGTATGGAGTGAAAAGTAAATCTCCCTCCACTCTTGTCTTCCAGCCCCCTGATATCCCTTCCCAGAGGCGACGATTATCATCACTTGATTTTACAGATTTTAAAAGATGATTATTCCAAATAATACTTTTATATATATTATCCTTATATTTTGGACAAAAGATGCTATTAACAAATATAATATCTAAATAATAACCCTGATTTAGCTAGAATTACCAGTATATTAATTTTGGAAGCTAGCAATTATTTTTAAACACAGGTGAATGAAGTCTTGAGGTTGCAGTAAACATGCTGTATTTGTCCATTGTGGTGGTTTTGCTTTTAGTGGCTTAGAGTAGTCCTTCTGGAGGAATATCACATAATCATGTAGTCTGACATCTTCAAAACTGTCTCCACATCATTTTTTCGTTTTCCAAATTGTCTCTCTCTCATGTGTGGGTATTTTAAACTTCTGCATTCCTCAAATCTCTGACTCTATCATTTTCTTCCCTCAGTTTTAGCAGGTGACTTTACCTCCTCTTCACAGGGAAAAAGAAATCATCCTCAAGGTTTTCAGATGCATTCGTGCAAGTTTTGGAAGGAATGTATCATGGTCTATTTTGTTTGGAAGGACATGTTCTGAGGGTTGGATCTATATTGATTCGTGTGAAGAGCTAAGTCAGATAGGAAAAAGCAAGGTTGAAAGATTGTAACAAAGAGATGGGGGAAAGAAACGCATAGGTGAACATCTTCAGATTGTGCCCAGACTATGAGAATAACTATGTCCCACATGGATGCTTGTCAAGGACTCCTACAGAGATGAGCAATATTCGAAAACTGGCCTTTTCCCAGGCATCTAAGTGTTTATTCAATAGGCTCATTTAAAAAGTCTTTGTAGGGGCGCCTGGGTGGCTCAGTCGTTAAGCGTCTGCCTTCGGCTCAGGTCAGATCCCAGGGACCTGGGATCGAGCCCCGCATCGGGCTCCCTGCTCGGCAAGAAGCCTGCTTCTCCCGCTACCATCCCCTCTGCTTGTGTTCCCTCTCTCGCTGTGTTTCTCTCTGTCAAATAAATAAAATCTTTAAAATAAAATAAAATAAAATAAAAAGTCTTTGTAGTGGCAAGGAAGGAGATTATTCCTAGGTTCAATATTACCTCCCCCTCTCCCCAGCACTAGAACTAACTTGGCTACTATAACTCCTGAGCGCCTAACATACCCGCTGTAGCAACCAACAGCGGGATCCCAATCTTGCTGTCAGCCCTGGAACACCAAACAACCATCTAGAGGTGGTTTAACTATGTAGGCTTCTTCCATCATGGAGAGGGCAGCAATTCTCCTCACTGTAAATTAGTATTTATTATGAATATAGGTTGACTTTCCCCAGCATGCCAAAACTTTACCTGCATTGTTACCTATAGTCCTATTATGTACCTAATTCATTGTCATGGTATTTTATTAACCGTTGCTTCTGACCAGGGAATTTGTTTATTTATGAATGAAGTAAAGTGTTGGGCTAATGCTGTTGAGATTCACTGATATTACCATGTATCCCATCACCCAAAAGTGGGTGACTTTTAGAAAGGCAGACTGTCTTTTGGGAGAACAATGAAGGTACCAGCTTTGACTTTGTACAGTTGTCAGTCAGGAGGCACCAAGTATATATCTCTCATGGCCACAATACATAGGGTCAGAAAATATGGATGTAAAGTAAGAGTGATACCTCCCACTAATAAACCTAATGACCCATTCTCAAATTTTTTCTCTCTATCCCTACAACTTTCAACTTTGATGGTCTAACAGTCTTACTCTCCAAGGGAGGAATGAGTCTATCAGGAAACGAAAGTGCACACAGTGAAGTGGAGGTTGAGACTGACACCTGTTCTTTTTGGATTCCTTGTGCTTCATGAACAAGGTGAGGGGGATGACATGTACTGGCTGGAGTGTTTAAGATTTCAAAGGGGAAATAGGGTTTCTACCACACAATGAAGGCAAGGGGGAGCAGATCTAGAACCTAGAGTATCCTTCGCCGCCTCCTACTACCATGCCCAGGTGCAAAACCAATGGAAAAACTTCAGGAATCTATATGTTGTTGCAATTTGTGGTTTGTAATTTTAAGTTTGGGGAGAAAGAGGAATTGATGCTGAATAGCCAAAGGGATGGACAGTGGCCAACACTACCAATTGTCTCATTCTGTATCTTTTCAATCCATTGTAGCATGGCTTTCTGGGTTTTAGAAGATAGAAAGCTAAAGAGTATGGTTTCAAGACTCCCATGAAGTGCAGCAAGGGTTACTCATGCTTTCTGCCAGGCAGATGTGCCCCTGCCAGCCTTGGCAGGCAGAAGGGAGCATCACAGGGCCGCAGCGACATAGTTCTGGCAAGCGTAGATCATAGAGGCTTTTGTTTTTTCTACTGCAGCCGTTGTAGAGATTCTAGTGACCAGATCCTGATTCATGGGTATCAAGTATCAGGTGGTGATAGCAAGATCAAATCTGTTGGAAAGTTCCCATGGTGTGGTTGAGCTTTTTCCTGGCTGTGTTGTCAGTGACCATTCAACAACCAAGCTTGGTGTCTTGGCCTTCCCAGATAGCCTATAAACTAACCAATACTGGAATAAATTTCTTTCTACTTAAACTAGTGAGTGTGTACTATGTTGTCTAAAACTAGTACTCTAGTCAATAGTCAGAGGAAGAGGATTCTCCAGTTTTGGAGAGGGGGTGGATATTTGAGAATCAGAATAACCACCTCACCTCCAATTTAGTCCTCAGGCACTGAAATTGGCAACTACCTCCTCTGCTACTGCTCTTGTTAAGATCACCAAGACTTTCATGATGTAATCTCTTGGCAACATTTGACCCTGTTGCCCACCTACCACTTTTTTGGAAAAAAACCTTTCTTCCTTTAGCTTGTCTACACACAATCTTCTGGTTTCTTTCTTCTCCTTTGTTTCTCCTCAGTATTCTTTGAGGGACCTTCTTTCTCTTCTGCTTATCCTTTAAAGGTGAGTATTGCTCAGTGCTGTATACAGTATCTGTTGATCTTTCTACTCTACATATTGTTTAAGGGTGATTTTAGATCGTCTCTGCTTCATGGCTTTAGTTAATCTCTCTATAGTGCTGACCTCCAAATTTATTTCTTCAGGACAGTTATGTCTCCTAAGCACCAACTGCATTCTGAATATCTCTCCTTCATTGTCTCATAAGCACTTTAAACACAGGACAGAAAAACAGAACTCATTAGCTTCCTCCTCTCACCTCCTCAAAATCCCTCAACTAGCAAACTAGCAAAATAATACTCCTTATTATATTCCTATCCTGGCGAATGGCATCACTACCAACAGGATTGCTTAAGCCAGAAACGGTGTCAGCCTTCACTTTTCCCTCTGCTTTCCTAGCCAATCTTCAAGTCCCATTATTTCCACTTCCCTAAATATCCCTCATTTCATCTCTATTGCCTTAGTTTTAGACAACATCATCTCCAGCCAGTTTACTGCAACAGCCTCCCAAGCTGTCTCTCTTCCTGCAGGCTTGCCTCCCTGTAGTTCATTTTTCATATCGAAGACAGAATAATATGTTTAGAACACATGTCAAGTCATGTCTTTTCCCTATGCACATAATAAAATCTTTACTCCTTTCACAGGGCTTGTAGGGCCTTCCATAGCTTGGCTTCTCTAGCATCATTTATTGCACTCCTTGCTCCCTCTCTAGCACACTTTATGTCCAGACATAATGAACTTCTCTTAGGTCCTGGAATATGTCATGCAATCTTTATCCTGTGGAGCAGCATGCTATTTATGCTCTAAAGGAACTAATTTCAGCTTAGATAATATTTTCTTTAGCAAGTATTTCTCTTCTGGTTATTACTGCCTCTGCTTGATTCCTCAATAGCAGGAAAGTATATTCTACTTCCCCATATAATTTGTTACATGAAATTGTAGCTTTTTTTTTTTTTTTTTTAAAAAGAGTATTTAGCCACAAATCCCCTCCTTGCCTCAGCTTGGTGGATGACTGCCATGTCTATTCTTTTTTTTTTTTTTTTAGATTTTTTTATTTATTTGACAGAGAGAAACACAGCGAGAGAGGGAACACAACACAGGCAGAGGGAATGGTAGTGGGAGAAGCAGGTTTCCTGCCGAGCAGGGAGCCTGATGTGGGGCTCGATCCCAGCACCCTGGGATCATGACCTGAGCCGAAGGCAGACGCTTAACAACTGAGCCACCCAGGCGCCCCATGCCATGTCTATTCTAACCCCAGAGGAAGTCTAGAGTTTTATTCTCAGGAGAAATCTCTGAACTGTTGGATACCAGGCATATACCCTTACCCTGACCCTACACCTAACCCTACCCCTGAACATAACCCTCACCCGTACCCTAGCTGTGAGGTATGTTCCTGAATACACAATAAGAAAAGCTGAGAAGCAGCCTACTTCTTCTAAAGAAGATCCTAAACCTTTAAGAATTTCTAATACTATTTTTTATGGCTGAGTAATATGTCAGCCATACTCCACCTCTTCTTTATCCACTCAACAGTTATGGACATTTGGGGTCTTTCCGTAATTTGGCTATTGTTGATAATGCTCCTGTAAACACTGGGGTGCATGCATCCCTTTCAATCAGTATTTTTGTATCCTTTGGGTAAATACCTGGTAGTGCAATTGCTAGGTAGTAGAGTAGTTCTATTTTTAACTTGATTTGTTTTTTTTTTTTAATATTTTATTTGTGAGAGAGAGAGCAAGTGAGCATGCACAAGCAGGGGGAGCAGCAGGTAGAGGGAGAAGCAGGCTCTCTGCTGAGCAAAGAGCCCAATGCGGAACTCGATCCCAGGATCCCCGGAATCCCTTTGGCTCAGGAATGACCTGAGCCAAAGGCAGGTGCTTAACCAACTGAGCCACCCAGAGGTCCCTATTTTTAACTTTTTGAGGAACACCCATACTGTTTTCTACAGTGACTACACCAGTTTGCATTCCCACCAACAGTGCCAAAGGGGTCCCCTTTCTCTGCATCCTCACCAACACTTGTTCCTTGTGTTGTTCATTTTAGCCATTCTGACAGGTGTGAGGTGGCATCTCATTGTGGTTTTGATTTGTATTTCTCTGATGATGAGTGATGTTGAGCATCTTTTTATGTGTCTGGTAGCCATGTGTATGTGTTCTTTGGAAAATGTCTATTCATGTCTTCTGCCCATTTTTTAACTGGATTATTTGGTTTTTGAGCATTCCATTTTATAAGTTCTTTATGTATTTTTGATACTAACCCTTTATCCGATATATTATTTGCAAGTATCTTCACCCATTCCATTGGCTGGCTGCCTTTTAGTTCTGTTGATCGTTTCCTTCACTGTGCAGAAGCTTTTTATTTTAATGAAGTCCCAATAGCTAATTTTTGCTTTTGTTTCTCTTGCATCAGAAGACATATCTTGTAATAAGTTGCTATAGTCGATGTCAAATAAGTTACAGCCTGTGTTCTCCTCTAGGATTTTTATGGTTTTAGGTCTAACATTTAGGTCTTTTACGCACTCTGAATTTGTTTTTGTGTACGGTATAAGAAAGTGGTCCAGTTTCATTCTTTTGCATATTGCTGTCCAGTTTTCCCAACACCTTTTATTGAAGAGACTGTCTTTTTTCTTTTTTTCTTTTCTTTCCTGCTTTGTCAAAGATTAATTGACCATATAGTTGTGGATTCATTTCTGGGTTTTCTACTCTGTTCCATTGATCTGTGTGCCTGTGTTTGTGCCAGTACCATACTGTTTTGGTCACTACAGCTTTGTAATATATCTTGAAATCTGAAAGTGATGCCTCCAGCTTTTCTTTTCTTTCCTTTTATTTCTTTAAAGATTTTATTTATTTACTTGACAGAGAGAAAGAGATCACAAGTAGGCAGAGAGGCAGGCAGAGAGAGGGGGAAGCAGGCCCCCTGCCTAGCAGAGAGCCCGATGCCGGGCTCGATCCCAGGACCCTGAGATCATGACCCGAGCCAAAGACAGAGGCTATAACCTACTGAGCAACGCAGGTGCCCCATTTGCTTTTCTTTTAGAAGATTGCTTTGGCTATTTGGGATCTTTTGTGGTTTCATACAAATTTTAGGATTGTTCTAGTTCAGTGAAAACTGGTAGTATTTTGACAGGGATTGCATTAAATGTGTAGATTGCTTTGGGTAGTATGGACATTTTAACAATATTTGTTCTTTCAATCCATAGCATGGAATGTTTTTCCATTTCTTTGTCTCTTCAATTGCTTTCATCAACATTTTAGTTTTCAGAGGACAGATTTTCTATCTCTTTGGTTGGGTTTATCCCTAGGTATCTTATTGGTTTTGGTGCAACTGTAAGTGGGATCCATGCCTTGATTTCTCTTTTTTTTTTTTAAAAAAAAAAAAAAGATTTTATATATTTGACAGAGAGAAACACAGCGAGAGAGGGAGCACAAGCAGAGGGAATGGTAGAGGGAGAAGTAGGCTTCCCGCCGAGCAGGGAGCCTGATGTGGGGCTCGATCCCAGGACCCTGGGATCATGACCTGAGCCGAAGGCAGATGCTTAACAACTGGATGCCTTTTATTTATTTTTGTTGTCTGATTGCTGAGACTAAGACTTCTAGTCTATGTTAAGTAACATTGGTAAGAGTGGACATCCCTGTCTTGTTCCTGACAAGACCATAGAGGAAAAGCTTTCAGTTTTTCCTCATTGAGGATAATATTAGCCATGGGTTTTTCATATATGGCCTTTATGGTATGTTGGTGAGGATAGAAGTATGTTCCCTCTATCCTCACTTTGTTGATGGTTTTTATCATGAATGGATATTGTACTTTGTTAAAAGCTTTTACTGCATTTATTGAGAGGATCAGATGCCTCTTATTCTTTCTTTTATTAATGTGGTATATCACAATGATTGATTGATCTGTGAATATTGAACCATACCTGCAGCCCAGGAATAAATCCCACTTGATCATGGTGAATGATTTTTTTAATGTACTGCTGGATTTGATTTGCTAGTACTTTGTAGAGAATTTTTGCATCTATGTTCATCGGGGATATTGGTCTATAGTTTGTTCATTTGTTCTTTCATTCATTCCTCCCTCCCTCTCTCCTTTCCTTCCCTGTAGTTCTCTTTTTTAGTGAAGTTTTTGTCTGGTTTTGGAATCAGGGTAATGCTGGCCTCATAGAATGAATTTGGAGGTTTTCTACTCATTTCTATTTTTTGGAACAATTTCTGAAGAATAGGTATTAACTCTCTTTAAATATTTGGTAGAATTATCCTGTGAAGCCATGGCCCTGGACTTTTGTTTGTTGGAAGAGTTGTTTTTTTTTTTGTTGTTGTTGTTGGAAGAGTTTTGATTACTGATTCAATTTCTTTGCTGGTTATCAGTCTGTTCTTCCTGTTTCAGTTTTGGTAGTTTATGTGTTTCTGGGAATTTATCCATTCCTTCCAGATTGTCCAATTTTTTGGCATAGACTTTTCCTTAATATCTTATAATTGTTTGTATTTCTGTGGAGTTGGTTACGATTTCTCCTCTCTCATTTGTGATTTTATTTATTTGGGTCCTTTTCTCTCTTTCTCTCTCTTTTTCTTTTTTTTGATAAGTCTGGCTAGGGGTTTATCAATTTTATTCATTTTTTTGAGGAACCAGCTCCTGGTGTCATTGATTTGTTCTACTGGTTTTGTTTGTTGTTTGTTTTGTTTTTTAGTTTCTAGATCATTCTTTTCTGCTCTGATCTTTATTGTTTTCTTCTGCTACTGCCTTTATACTTCATTTGTTGTTCTTTTTCTACCTACTTTAGGTAACCCTGTATTGCCATATACTTCCCGATTTTGACTACTTTTGCTCCATCCCAAAGGTTTTGGGATGTTTTCATTATCATTTGGTTTCGCGTATTTTTTAATTTCTTAAACTTCTTGGTTGACCCATTCATTTTCTTTTTTTTTTTTTTGAAACTAAATGTTACAATTTATTCCATCTTCATGATTACAGATATCATAGGGCAGAGTGGGTACACAGGCAAATAAAACAAACTCTTCTCCCATTTAACCAGATGCAGCATTCTGGCAGTTTTATGATAATACAAGTTGGCTTAATTAACTGACTTGGTCTGAAAGCTGGCAAGAGCAAATCTTTGCAATTTAGGATTTTCCTCCATTGTTACTCCAAGGATTTTATTTCCCAAGCTACACTATGAGCTCTGAAATGTGTGCACTGCAACATTCTTCAAGCTTTCACAACTGAATTAGAAATCTGACACCTCTTCTTAAGGCAGGGAACTGTCTGTTAAAGCTATCTTCCTCTTGGCTAACCCAGTCCACCAGCAATCTTAAGTCTTATTATATAAAAATAAAACTGTGCTTCCAAGCATTGATTAAAACTGTTGGGCTGGGATCTCTTTTCAGAGCCTTGGCTCCCTGAGAGAAAAGAGTGATCCTAATTAATTGCTTCCACGAATTATAACCCCCCAATGTACCTAATGTCCTTTGCAACAAAACTCAAGAGGTCAGGCAACCCTGATCATCCTGACAAGTTTATCAGTATTTACATACAAAGGATATTTAAAGCTGATTCCAGACCAAGTATTGCAACCATAATCCCAAGAAATCATTTAGTTTTAGCATAAGGAGTTCCTGCAAGGATGCCAGAGCAAGTGAGAAATCATCTCAAAGCAAAGAGTGATGGTTCATCTTTTACAAGTGAGAGGAAACCAAGGAGGAGAAAAAACTCCTCCTTCCTAAATTCATCAAATCAATGGCTTTTTTTCAGAGTCTTAAGTGATGAAATCTAGTGTCCTCAGTTTCCTGACTGGAGGAGTCTATTTTCAAGGTGACTGTCAAGGTCAAGAAGAGCTTTCGGGCTTTTCTTTGCCATGGCCCATGAATTCCAGTCCTTCAGTGGGAATCTCCTCCTTTATTGCTTTCTGAATACACTGCTGATAGTGCTTGAAGAAGTTGGTGTACGCGTCTCTGGAGCCATCCCCCCGAGGAACTTCTTGGCAAACCAGTGTTTGAAGCATTGGTCAAACTCACTCTTCATGTTGGGGCAGGCTTCCCCTATGCTATTCATGGAAGTGGCTGTTTTGGGTTTCTTTTCACTCTATATTAAAGTAAAATTCTACTAAAAGAAAAAAAAAAGGAGGATACATACTACTTCATTCTTTAGTAGCATGTTGTTCAACCTCCATGTATTTGTGGTCTTTCCAATTTTTTTCTGTTGGTTGATTTTCAAGTTATGGTCAGAAAATATGCATGATAGAATCTTAATCTTTTTGTATTTGTTGAAGCCTGATTTGTATGTGATCTATGCTGGAGAATGTCCCATGTGCACTTGAAAAAAATATGTATTCTGCTACTTTAGGATGAAATATTCTGAATATATCTGTTAAGTCCATCTGGTCCAGTGTGTCATTCAGAGCCATTGCCCTTGTTGATTTTCTGCTTAGATGTTCTGTCCATTGCTCTAAGTGGGGTGTTAAAGTTCCCTACTATTACTGCAATAATATTAGCTAGTTATGTTTGTTATTAACTGTTTGATGTATTTGGGTGCACCTATGTTGGGTGCGTAAATATTATAATTATTAGATCTTCTTGTTGGATTGTCCCCTTTATTATTATATAATGTCTGTCTTTGTCTCTTGTTAAAGTCTATTTTGTCTGATATAAGTATAGCTACTCCAGCTTTCTCTTCACACCCTTTGGCATGTTAGATGTCTCTCCATCCCCTCACTTTCAGTCTGTAGGTGTCTTTGGGTCTAAAATGAGTCTTTTGTAGACAGCATATAGATGGCTCTTGCTTTTGTTTTTTTAAATCCATTCTCAGACCCTATGTCTTTTGGTTGGAGCATTTATTCCATTTACATTCAGAGTAATTATTGATATTGATGTTAGCGCTTTTATTACATGTCTTGTCATTGTTTCTGGAGATTTTCTCTATTCCTTTCTAGTCTGTCACTTTTGGTCTTTCCCCTTCAGAGTTCCCTTTAATATTTCTTGCAGGGCTGGTTTAGTGGTCACGAACTCCTTAACTTTTGTTTGTATGGGAAACTCTTTATTTCTCCTTCTATTCTGAATGATAGCTTGCTGGATAGAGTATCCTTGGCTGCAGATTTTTCCCCTTCAGCATGTTGAATATGTCATGCCACTCTTTTCTGGCTGCAAAGTTTCTGTGGAGAGATCTGTGGTTAGCTCTGTGGGTCTTCCCTTGTAAATTAGGAACTTCTTTTGTCTTGCTGCTTTTCGGATTATTTCCTATTACTATATTTTGCAAATTTAACTACAATATGTCTTGGTGTTGGCCAATTTGATGGGATTTCTCTGTGTCTCCTGGATTTGGATGTCTGTTTCCCTCCCCAGAATAGGGTAGTTTTCACCTATTATTTCCTCAAATAAAACTTATACCCCCTTTTCTCTCTTTTTCTTCCAGGATTCCTATGATATGAATGTTAATACATTTGATGGAGTCAGTGAGTTCCCTAGGTGTATTCTTGTGATGTATAATTCTTTCTTTTTCTCAACCCTATATTTTCTTTCTTTTTTTTTTTTATTACCTCTATTTTTTTTTA
>CM053603.1:95884072-95920469 GCA_028646535.1 Procyon lotor
TGTCTCCCTCCCCATCCCTTCCTGTTTCATTTCTCTCCCCCACCCCCCCAACCTCCTGCCTTGCCTATCAAGTTCTTCATATCAGAGAGATCATGTGATACTTGTCTTTCTCTGACTGACTTATTTCGCTTAGCATAATACCCTCCAGTTCCATCCACGTCGTTGCAAATGGCCAGATTTCGTTTCTCTTGATGGCTGCATAGTATTCCATTGTATATATATACCACATCTTCTTTATCCATTCATTCAACCCTATATTTTCTATTACTCTGTCTTTTATATCACTTATTCATTCCTTTGCTTCTTCCATCTTTGTGGTCATTACATACAGTTAGTTTTGAATCTCGGTTATTGCATTTTTCATTTCTGACTGATTGTTTTTTAACTCTTTTATCTCTGCAGAAAGGGTCTCCCTGATATCTTCCATACTTTTTGAAGCCCAGCAAGTATCCTTATTATTGTTGTTTTAAATTCTTCATCAGGCATATTACTTATAACTGTTTTGATTAGATCTCTGGCCGTGACCTTTTCCTTTTGGGATGAATTCCTCCATCGTGGCATTTTGTCTGGGTCTCTGTCTTTTTCTGTGTGTTAAAAAGCCTGTTATGTTTCCTGATTTTGAGAGTAATGGCTTTATGAAGAAGAGGTCATACAGTGTCCTGGACCTGATGCTTCTAAGAGTGTCTCTGGTGTGTGCTGCCTGCACTCTGCTGCTGTGTTTTTGTTACTCTATCCCTCATGTCAATTGTCTGCAGAGGCTCTCCTTGTCTGCAGTGCGAAGTGTTTGGTCCTTGGTCAGAATGTGGCAAGCTTTAGGTGTGCTCTGGTCTGCTTGTTAAATGAGACCTGATGCTACCTGCACTAGAACTGAAGCCGTGCAGAACTCTCTGGTGGGTAGACATGGTACATGCAGGGGTTTCTGTTGGTCTTCTGTGGAAGGGGCCCACTGCACTGGGCCCTAGGCATACTTGCCTGAGAAAAGCAGTACCCTCAGAGTGCAGGGGGGAGGGACATGGTGTAAGCCAGTGTTGGTGCTGTGCTATTTACTGCAGCTGGTTTATGCTGAGGAATGGGGGAGGGAAATGGTGCCAACCAATTCCTTTGCACCCAGAGAAGGGTCTCCATGCTTACTGCTCTCAGGGAAGCCCTCCCAGAAGAGTGAATAATTTCCCCTTCCTGTGTCCCAGGCATTTTCCAGATCTCTGTTTTCACACTGTCTGTCTTTGCCTGCCTGAAGCAGCACAGTATACACTCTGGGCTCTCTCCCAGCCAAGCCCGCTGACTTTTAAAACTTGAAACTTGAGGGATGTGCCATGGGGGGCCCTGGGCTGGTCTTCTAGGGGAAGGTCTGTTTGTGCTAGGATGGCTAGGTTTGGCCGAGAAGGGTGCCAGAGTGCAGGTGTGTAGGATTTGGAGTAAACAGGCTAAACGGCCAGTGTCTGGGTTAGCTGCCCTCAGCAGTTTTCTCTGTGCCTAAGCTGAGAGCTGGGGGAGGCAAATGGTGTCCGCTGGCTCCTTTGTCACCAGAGATGTGTCTCTGTGAATGCCACCTCTCCCAGATGCACTCCAAGAACAGCGAACACTCTCTCCATGCACCTCAGGTGATCCTTAGATCACATCCTCTGCCCTGGGCTGCCTTGCCTGCCTTCTCTCCAGGAGTAGGGCAGCACCCTCAGGTCTTTATCCCTGCCAAGCCCACCCACCTCTAAAACTCTTGCCTGTGAGCCCCACTGGTTGCAAAAACTCACGAAGATTAGTCTCTCATTTTCCCAGTCAATGGCTTTCGGAAAGTGTTCTTACGTGCACCCCTCTGCACTCCACTCTCTCTCTGCAATTTTAACTTTGGATTTCTTTCTCTGTCTTCCCCAATACATCTAGCCCTGTGGAGGTAAGAGCTATGTCTATTTTGTTCATTGTTAATGATCCCACCATGTAGCAGAGCATCTGGCACTTAAATATTTGGGAAATGAATCAATAATTGACAGTTAATAAGGTAGTATATGATAGGAGAGGAATAATTATTCATTGATTACTACCTAGGACCATAATTGTCAAAAATTTAGCTAAAATGAAACAGAACTGCATAAATCTAAATCATGGTCAAGCCTCTTTTTCTGTGTCAATGATGTCAGCAATGTATTTCTTTTTTTTTTTTTTTTTAGCAATGTATTTCTTTATACCATTACCAACTTAAAAAATGTTTTATTGAGGTGCAACTTACAATAAGACGTGTAGGTCTTAAATCTAAAGCTTGACTGATTTTTGACATATGTACACACCTGTGAAACCACTACTCAGATCAATATGTAGAACATTTCCAGCACCCCAGAAAGCTCCCTTTGCCTTCTCTTCCAATCAGTATTTATTCAAAGATAACCATTCTTCTGACCTCCATTACCACAGTTTTGTTTGCCTGATTTTGAACTCCAAGTACTAGGATTATGAGGGTATTTTATTATTTTTATGAGGGTATTATTATTATGAGGGTATTATTATTTTGTACATTTGTATAAAATGTACAAAAATACATTTTATGTATTTGGCTTTTACTTGACATCATGTTTGTGAGATTTGTTCTTTTCATTGCTATATTCATTCTATTGTATGAATATGCTTTACTTTTTCCATTCTACTGTTGAAAGACATTTGGGTTGTTTTTAGTTTGAATATTATCAATATCAATAAAGCTATAATGACTATTCTCACATATATCTTTTGGTGGACATAGCCCTAATGTATGTTGAGTTTAGCCAGGAGAGGATTTGCTGGGTCATAAGATATGTATAAGTTTAGGTTAAGTGGATATATTATTAAATATTTTACCAAAGTCTTATACTAGTTTATACTCCATCAATAAACATAATGAGAGTTTCAGTTATTCCACAACTTTGATATTACTTCATATTGTCTTTTATCACTTATAAAAGCTTACAGAGTCATGCGAGATGAAAACTGAAATTACAAATTACTGTGATACTACAAGACTATTCAAAATGGGCTTCCTGAGGTTGGTTAATTTTCAAGCATAAAATAGTAAGAATGGCTAATATTTACTGAGCATGCGCTGCATGCTAGGATATTTGGGATACTTTACATAGGCTGCCTCATTTAATCATCACTATACCTCTGTGAAATAGATATTATTATCCCCATATCATGGATGAGAAATGTATAGCATAGAGAGACCTATCATTTAATCATAGACTTTTAAAGAACTGTCTGGAAGTGCCTGTATAGATTAGTTAATGCAACCACTCGTATTGACAAAGTCAGTTCCAAGAGCAGGCTGCATTATATGAAAGGAAGATCACCCAGTTTGTTAGAGGTAGAATGTGGGTTGACATTCAGATCTCCTAACTTCTTGTCTAGCACTGATAACAAATCAGCAGTGTACAAACTATATAATATTAAATAGTCATGACATCATACTTTGAAAAAGTATTTCATCCCTTCAGAGTGTAGCTCTAATGATTTTAGTTTGTGGAATAGATTCACCATGTTCTAAAATGATTTTAAAGGTTCAGGCAAGGTCATTTAAGAAAAGGATTCATGTTTTGTGGTGCCATAAGCTAATACAATTGAGGAAGACTCATTAAGACAAAGAACATAAAGAAAATCTTACTTTTGCCAATGCTACAAAAAACATGTGAACATTACTGGAGCCTATTGATAGCCAGCTTCATATATGAAGAGTCCCACCGCCCACCAGTTATTCCTGTCTCCTGGTATACTTGCCCTAGTGTAACTCCTTTCTCATACTGCATTGGGGTGGGTCTGTGAGATCAATAGAGTTCAGCAGAAGTGATGTCACTTTGGAGGCTAGGTTATAAAAGACATTATGACTTGGACCCCTCTATCTCAGATCATTCATTCTGGGGGAACTCAGCTACTATATCATGGGAACTGTCACAGAACCCTTTGGAGAAGAGCCACTCAGAGAAGCTGCTCCCAGATTTCAGACACTCAGGAATTGTGTGAGATAATAAGGTTATTGTTTTAAGCTGGTAAGTTTTGGAGTAATCTGTTATACAGAAATTGCTAACTCATACAGGCCCCTAACAGGGCTTTGGAAGAGGCCATGCAAATGAGAGGCCTAAAAGTTTGTTTCCTAAGTTTTATGACAAATTGGTCTCTGCCTGTGTTAATGGTTAAGTCTACTAAATTGTTGTGGCATTGACCTCTAGTTTTCCACCAAGATTTGTTCTTTCTTTCTTCCACAGCAGCTGTAACTAGATCATGCCTTTCTAGCCACATGCCACATTGTCCAGCCTCCTTTGCTGCAGTGTTTCATGTGACTAAGCTCTTGCTAATGGAATGCAGCAGAAGTTATGTGTGTCCCTCTGGACTGTGCTTTCAAGAGATGAGGGACTGTACTCCTTTCCTCCTTCTCATGGCCCAGGATGGTGATGAGCAGAATGACCTTGGAAGCCAAGACTGAAGATGGCAGAAACTCTGTCCTGCCAAGTTCCTGAATGACTTCATGGAGCTGAACCCTTCCAGGCTGGAATACCTCTCTGAACCATTTTGTTAGAAATAGGTTTCTACTATGTTTGAGTGATTATATTTTAAGATCTATGTTTTAAAATGAGTAAGACTACTTTAACTAATTACTTGTGTTCTTCAAAAATTATTTTTTCCCCTGAATCTAGCCTTGATGTTTCTTATTTGTTAATTTATTTTTTTTTAAGATCTTATTACTTATTTGACAGTGAGACAGAGTGCGAGAGAGCGCATTAGCAGGGTGAAGGGCAGAGGGAGAAGCAGACTCCCCTTTTAAAAATATTCATTTATTTATTTATTTATTTTAGAGAGAAAGAGAGAGAGAGAGCACGCTTGCCTGCATACAAGTGGGGGGAGGGGCAGAGGGAAAGACTCTCTAAGCAGATGGAGCCTGATGAGGTGCTCAATCTCATGACCCGTAATATCAGGACCTGAGCTGAAACCAAGAGTCAGATGCTTGGCCCACTGGGCCACCCAAGTGCCCTAAAACCTTTTTTTTGGACGTACTTGGTTTTAAGTCCTGGTTCCACCACTTAGTAGCTATGTAATTAGAATAATTATTTCTCTGAGCTTCAGTTCTTCTCTGAGCTTTATAGTTCCATCTGTAAAATGGAGATGATACATTCTTCATAGCCTGTTATGAGAATTAGTCAGATAACATTTACAAAACCCTGCCTGGGCCACAGGAAGAACTCAATAAGTAACAGCACTTTTTATTGTAATAATAATAATTATTATTACTATTTAAAGTTATATATTTGTTTGTTTATGTAACTTCTGCAGGCAACATGGGGCTCAAACTCAAACCCATGACACCAAGATCAGGAGTCACATGCTCTTCCGACGGAGCCAGCCAGGCACCCCATTTTTCTTATTAATACTACTTGTGCAATGTTGCACCTTAAATAGGGCATAAGATTTGGAAGTATAAAACCTGAGTTCAAATTCTGTCAGATTTGCATGCTGTGACCTGGGATAAGTTAACTTATCCAGTCTTTCTCCATCTTAGACTCATCACCTATATTGTTGAATACCTAGGTGCCCTAAATATCTTTATTTTGTATTGTAAGCCTATCCAGGAGAGTTGTAAGCCAGATACATAGCAAGTTTGGATGAATTTGTTTGTGTTCCTGGGACAGGGGAACGTGTGACTGAACATGATGGCGCGTTCAAAACTAGACTGAACATGGCAGCTGAGCCCAAGTAAGCAAGAGACCAGGATGGGGAACCTGGAAAATGCTTCTAGTGATTTTGTTTTCTTTTGCCATGAAGATCCATGTCACCCTAAAGGGAATGTTTGACTTATTCTGAGTTAAATTCCTGGGAAGATATGGTAATTACTTCATTTGGTGTGCTTAGCCTATCCCTTCTCTTGGGGCCACTTCCCATGGCCCTTGAGGCCTTGTCAGTTGCAGTGTTCCATTTTACTACTTCCCCTCTCTCATTCCACATGACCAGAAATGTCAGTAAAAAGCTTCCCTATCACATGGAAAGAGAACCTGTCAGAAGAGGAGAGATGGAGATAGACGGCAGTGAGTAAGAGCCTGATTGGATAGCTTGAGCTCCTGGATTCATGTGTGCCTGAAGCTAGACTACTCCTCAGACTTCCAAGCCACGTGAGCCAATACAGTTCCTTTTATTGCTTATACTTATTTGAATTTGGGGTTTTGTAACTAAATGTGTCCTGGCTAATACAGGAACTTTTGCAAAATGCAAATGCTCTGAGCCTGGAGTTTCTTTTTTCTTTTTCTTTTTTTTTTTTTTAAAGATTTTATTTATTTATTTGACAGAAAGAGAGATCACAAGTAGGCAGAAAGGCAGGTAGAGAGAGAGGGGTAAGCAGGCTCCCTGCTGAGTGGAGAGCCGATGTGGGGCTCAATCCCAGGACCCTGAGATCATGACCTGAGCTGAAGGCAGAGGCTTTAACCCACTGAGTCACCCAGGCGCCCAAGTCTGGAGTTTCTGATGCAGTTGGGTCTGAAATGGGGCTGAAGCATGTGTGTTCTTTCAAAATTTCTCTAAATTCTACCTCCCCGCCCAAGTTAAGAACCACTACTTTTTTTTTTTTTTTTAAGATTTCAAGTTCACAGGTCAGATTTGATCATATTCAGTTCATGGCATGTTATCATCTTTTGTCCATACAATATCTCTGTCTCATTTTATTTCATTTTCTTGTCATACTCCACTTCTACTATCCCTGCCCACAAAGACCATCATTCTAACATATTAAATGAGTGTCTTCTCTTTGTATCTACTTTTGTAAAATGTGTTTTGTTGTTTTCTGCATGTGAATTTCTCAGTTACAAAAACAGCACTTTGTTAAATAGCCTATTCTGCTTTTTACTTTAAAGAAATTAATGGACTCTATTTTTTAGAGCAGTTTCAGGTTTACAGAAAAAGCAGGAAGCACAGGAAGGTCCCATATAGTCTCCCCCCTCCCAAACCAGTTTCTTCTTTATTAACATCCTGCATTAGTGATTAATTTTTGAACTTCAGCTGTCCTAGAAATGAATAATAAGACAGTACTGGGTAAGGGCGCCTTTGACTCCTAATAAATGGCAATGCTTTTCTATGAAGGGAAATAAAGAAATGTCTTAGAATATGGAGATAAATCACAACAAAACTTAGAAGTCTATTATACAAATAGATGCTAGATCATGTAAAATTTTTTTTCCTTCTGATTTTAAAACTCTCGACTCATCTTCAAGAAGAAAAAGAACAGAGGTCATTAGAAATATAGCAAAGTCGTATGCTCTGTGATTTTATACTTGTGAGAACTAGTTTCAAAGTAAGTTCTCGATTCAATTATTTGAATTAAATAGAAAAAGAAAACTGCCTATGAGAGGAAGAGTCAGCATCTGAAGAGAGATGACTGAAGTTCTAACAGCGACCACTATGTAAAGATGTCATAGGGCACCAAGGTATTTACAGGAAAAAGACATTTCTGTCTCTGCAGGTGAGGCTGTGGGCAAACAAGCACACATTTCTGGGGAATGTTGGTAAACCCTCTGAGAGGCATTTTGGCAGTAGCTGTCAAATTTTCGTGTGCAGCTACCTTCAGATCCAAGGAAATCTTGTTCAGTGTAGACTCAACTGGAAGTTATTTTTCCCAAAAGGAACTAATCTGGATGTAAATCTCACTGAAAGCCTTCATGGGGACAGAGCACAGAGATTCTGGTCAGAGACAGACACGAAGCTGTAAGTGCAGAAAAGCTGCTGTTCCCTGGCAGTAAGCTGGGAACAAGTCAGCAGAATGCAGTTGAGGAATGCTAAACCCACAGAGCCATCACCTGGGGAGCCACCTTAGTAAAACTCTTAACCTCGAGTAATTGCAGATGTAGAGTTTGAGAATTTTTAATGACTTTTTAGGAAGGAGTTTTTCCTGGGCAAACTGGTCTGTAGCAAGAAGAGTGTTACTTGGAGGATGATCAGTAAAGCCTAGATACTAAGTCAAACATAGTGAGAACAGAAACATTTCCCAAGAGTTGCCGAAGAATTTCCACCACTTGAAGAGACATTGTAATGGGGCACACAGAACTCTTCTGCAGGGTATTCATTGTACTCTTTTGTGTGGACATAATTTGTGAACTGCGTTCTTTCATATTGTGTTTCAATTTCAATTGGTCTATATTGTTTTTATAAAGCCCCAATGATAGTAGATAATGACTCAAATGGTGGACCCGGATTAATACTTGTAGTCAGTTGCTCCAGTGAGATGACCTGGTGCCCCGTGGCCCTGGCAGCAGGGTGCCCGAGTGTTCTGTCTGGTGTGCTGCCCATTACAATGGCACTGGGCAAGAAGTGATGTTCATCATGGTGACTCTGGTCCCACAAGAAAGGAGCATTTTATGTTTAGCTTGTTCTGTTTCAAAAGGCAAGGAAGTACGTCATATGTTAAAGAACTAGTTTTATATAGTGAGTAATGTTTAAGTTTTTATGCTCTAAAACACTAGTTCTCTAAACAGCATTGTGTATCAGAATTGCCTAGAATGCTATTAAAACACAGATTGCTGGGCCCCACTCTCAGAGATGCTGATTCAGTAGGTCTGGAATGGGATCCAATAATGTGCATGATAAACTTCCGTTATCTAGAACATTCACATGTTACATTTCTTATTCCTCATGATGCTGGTGTTATTAAAACTTAAGGTGTTATTGCCAAGTGACATAGAAAGCAGGATGCTTGTTACAACTGTCTCTGCTTCCTTTCCTGTACCAAAGGCTTCTGGGACCACTCTGCTGTACTTCCTCCATCCTCTGCCAAACACCCACCTCCAAATCGGAATCTAAAACAAGAATTTCACACTTCTCTGTTATTAATTTCTCTCTTCTCTTTCCTCCAGCTCCTGGTGCTAACATGTAAGAGAATAATGACTAATATATGCCAGTATATAACTGAACAATTGTGTCTTAGGAATTCAAAGAAAGGGACAATCTAGAAAGACCCATGAAGAAATGTAAGCTTGACCTTGACAAAAGGATGTCATTTGGGTAGGCAGACAAGAGACAGCATACATTTCAGACCAAGGCAGCATCTTGCTGAAGGTCCAGAAGCAAAGGTCCAGAAGCAAAACAAGTGGAGAGACAGGTCTGAGGGTTGTGTGCTGGAGTGAACGAAGAAGGAAGACTGTACAGCTAGGGTGGGGCTAGAGGGAGCTCAGAGTGGATTTAGTAAGACATGGGAAGCTGCTGAAGGTTTTACAGTGATTAGGCTTGTTTCAGGCAGATTAATTAGGCAACGAGTGTGCAAGATGGCTTGACAGTGGAGGCCACCCAGCAGGCTGTTCTAGAAATCAAATCTGTACAAACCAGCACCAGGTTCCTTCTTACAGCCTGAAATGCATTTAATTCACAATCTAAGACGTCCTTAGAAATTACCTCAGTGTGTCTGGGCAAGCTGGGCCACGTCGTGTTCTGCCGACTTTCTTTTATTTAAACTTTCTAAAAATCACCTTCACTTATTTTAAATACTAATATGTAATTGCTCAAGCTGATGTTAAAGAAAGCCTTTCCAAGCTTAAAACTCTATTCTTCCCATTTTACATTGTTGGTCATTATTTCCAAACTGGACTTTAATTTCCTTGCACTGCCTCACCTTCTCATCCCTCCAGGCCTTTTCTTTCCAGCCTCAATAACCTTTCTCCTCATTTCATAATCTAAATCTAAATTATCTCTACATTCTTTTTCCACCTGGCCTAGTTTAGAGGTAAGCATTTCCCTTTGCCTAATGATTAAACTCACAAAAATATACAGTGACAGATGGGTTTTCCCTCCAATGTTGCTTCCATTTAATTTATGTCATAGATGATTCATAGATGATCTCAGGATAAAAATGGAGTATGTCCCTCATTTGAATGTGGGAATAGGAGCACTGTCGCCTGTTGTATGTGTAACCACATTTCCCTAGGTCATACTGACGAAATGGCAGCATGTGGCTCAGTCTTTACTAGCAAAATATGGAGATCCGAGGCCTCAGATCCTTCATAGAAGCTTTACGGTGTCTTCTTCAGCGGATGTCTTGGTTCCCATCATGCCCATTTGCCCTCCTGATGTCAGCTCTGTGCCTCCCGATACCCTGAGAGCCCTCTCACTCCCAGCACAGGCATATTTGTGGTTGCTCCTTAATTCCATTTTTAAGGGCTGTCAGACCACCCTTCTCTCCTGGGCTACCCTCTTCCGGATGTGCTTTGTACTTTATTACTGTCCCTTTCTAGGATCAAAGCATGAGCTAGAGGCTGGGCTGAGCTGCAGTCACGGGGACACTCATTGTGCTGCCTCAGAGCCAACCTCCCCTTGATCTCTTCCAGCACGCCCAGATCAAGCATGTGTGCCCCAACTCTCCTCACAGGGAATAAACGGAATCATGAATTACACTGCAACGTTTCTATAGCTGGTTTCATAAGCTTTGGGCAGTTTTATCACGATTTCTATAAAATTTTGTCCTTGGGTAATTTGGAAATGATAATGAGGTGCATTTCTCCACTCTTCCTATTTCTTATGCCCCTCCCTAGATACTATCTATACACATAGCCTCACTGGGGTCTCTCAAGTTCTCATTCAAATCAGGTGAAGCTCTGACAGCCCCCCAAATACCATCGAAATGTCTAAGTTTCCAATGTACACAAATTAGATCCCATTCATTCACTCAAAATATATTTTTTGAGCATCTACTCTGTGTCAGGCATCATTCTTAGAACTTGGGTGACAGCAGTGAACTAGGCAGGCAAAATCTTTGCTCTCAGAGAATTTATGTATAAACAAATGATTTCAGATAGTGATGAGTGCTGTGAAGAAAATGATACAAGGTAATATGGTAGAGAGTGATGGTAAGGGAAGACTTGCTGAGGAGGTGACATTAATCTGAGACCTCCATGATAAGGGATGGTGACATAAGGTGACATTAATCTGAGACTTCCATGATAAGAGCCATGAGAAACCCTAGGCAAAGACTACTCTATGCAGGTGGAAGATTAAGTATAGAGACCTGAGCTGGAAATGGGAAGCCAGTGAACCTGGACTATAATGTAAATGGAGGATGGGTTGTAAGGGAAGTGATGGAGGATGAAATAAGAAAGGTAGGCAAGGGTCACATCATATAGGGTCTTGCAGGACTAGTCAAGAAGGTTTGGGGGCACCTGGGTGGCTCAGTCGTTAAGCGTCTGCCTTCCGCTCAGGTCACGATCCCGGGGTCCTGGGATTGAGCCCCGCATCGGGATCCCTGCTCAGCGGGAAGCCTGCTTCTCCCTCTTCCACTCCCCCTGCTTGTGTTCCCTCTCTTACTATGTCTCTCTCCCTGTCGAATAAATAAATAAAATCTAAAAAAAAAAAAAAGAAGGTTTGACTTTATCTGAGTGCCATAGGAAGTCACTGAAGAGTTTAACTAGTAGAAGATCATGATCTAAGGTTTTTTTTCTTAACTAGTGCTTTTTAAAAAAAAAATTAAGATATAGTTCACATAACATAAACTTTATCATTTTAACTGCACTGTTTATTGGTTTTAGCAAATCATAATGAGTGCAACCATTACCACTAATTCCAGAACATTTCTGTCACCCCATACCTGTTAGCAGTTGGTCCCCTTTCCCCCTTCCTCAGCCCTTGGCAAACAGTAATCTGCTTTTCATCTCTATGGATTTGCCTGTTCTGAACACTACATAAATAGAGTCATACAGCCTATTGTGCCTAGCTTCTTTTGCTTAGAATAATATTTCAAGGTCATTTATGTTGTAGCATATAACAGTATTTCATTTTTTTTTTTGCAGCAGAATAATATTCCATTGTATGTATAGATCACATTTTGTCCATCCATTCATCTGCTAAAGGACAGGTGGGCTATTTCACTTTTTTGACTTTTATGAATAATGTTGCTATGAACACTTGTGTAGAAGTTTTTGTATGAATATATGCTTTCATTTCTCTTGGTTATATACCTCGGGTAGAAGTGCTAGGTCATTTGGTATTCTGTGTGTAACTTTCTGAGGAATTACTAAATTCTTTTACAAAATGGCTATTCTGGGAATGAGCAATTTTATATTCTAACCAGCAATGTATGAGGATTCCAATTTCCCCACATCCTTGCCAACACTTGTTATTTTATGTTTTTATGATTATAGCCATCTAGTAGGTGCAAAGAGGTATCTCACTGTGGTTTTGATTTGCCACTTCCCTAATGACTAACAATGTTGAGCATCATTTCCTGTGCTTATTGGCTACTTATATACTTCTTTTAAGAAATATCTAAGTCCTTTGCCCATTTTTATATTCGGTTATTTTTATTATTGAATTGTAAGAGCTCTTTTTATATTCGGGATATTTGGCCCTTATCAGACATTTGATTTATGAGACCATTCTCCCATTCTATGGGTTATCTTTTTACAGTCTTTATTTTTGGCCTTATATAAGTTTTTAAAAGATCATTCTGGCTATGGAAGATGGACTATTAAGGAGCAAGAATGGTGGCAGGGAGATGAATTGGGAGCCACTGGCAAGAAATGACAATAGCTTAGATGGTAGGAAAGGTTCTGGCTTTAAATCATCATTGTCGGTTCTAGGTGTGCAGTGCCAGATCAGCTATCTGAAATTTTGCTACACTTTATATATTGTTTTGAGCTCAAGAGAGAAAATTGTAACCCAACTAATATTCATGTGGTTTATCCACAGACTCAAAAATCAGCTCCAAGGGAGCCTAGGTTGCTTAGTTGGTTAAGCATCTGCATTCCACTCCGGTCATGATCCCAGGGTACTGGGGTTGAGTCCTACATTGGGCTCCTTAATGTAACCTCAAGTGGCTCTGAATTTACTACACAAGTCCTGACCATGGCTGTAGATTTTGGAGATCCAAATTGCAAATCTCACCCATAAAAAGATGTTAAACTTTATTAGTAAACCTATATACAGGAATGGAAAATTTTAAGATAAGGAGAATGTGCTGTTTTAAGGGTTAAGATAGAAAAACAACTCAAAGGCCTGTGTCTGGGCTCCCCATCTCTAGCAATGAAGCTTCCTCAGTCAATCAAGGCAAAACTGGGGTGATATGAATGTTATTCTTTCTTTATTCTGACTATAAGGGCAAAGGAGGTAGAAGAATGAAATCAAAATAAAGGATGAAAAGATGCTTAACTGGAGGGAAGGTGAACTTTTTTATTTAAAGATTTATTTATTGGGGCGCCTGGGTGGCTCAGTGGGTTAAAGCCTCTGCCTTCAGCTCGGGTCATGATCTCAGGGTCCTGGGATCAAGCCCCGCATCGGGCTCTCTGCCTAGCGGGGAGCCTGCTTCCTCCTCTCTCTCGGCCTGCCTCTCTGCCTACTTGTAATCTCTCTCTGTCAAATAAGTAAATAAAATCTTAAAAAAAGAGATTTATTTATTTGAGAGAGAGAAAGAGAGAGAGAGCAGAGGGAGGGGCAGAGGGCAAGGGACAGAATCCTCCTCAAGCATACTCTACACTCAGTGTGGAGCCCAATTCAGGGCTTGATCCCAGGACCCTGAGGTCATGACCTGAGCCAAAACCAAGAGTTGGATGCTTAACTGACTTAAGCCATCTAGGCTCCCCTGGAGGGTGAAGTTTTTAAAGGAAACTCTCTCAGTCTGTTCCGCCTGCTATAACAAAATGCCATTGGCTGGGTGGCTTATAAAAACAAATTTAAATTTCTGGAAACTGGGAAGTCCAATATCAAGGCACTAGCAAATATGGTCTGGTGAGAGCCCACTTCTTGATTCATAGACTGTCATTTTCTCACTCTGATCTCACCTGGTGGAAGGGAGCTCTCTGGGGCCTCTTTTGTTAGGGCACTAAGCTCATTCACAGTAGTTCCACCCCCATTACTTAATCACCTGCCAAAGATCACCATTTCCAAATATCATCTTATTGACCATTAAGATTTAAAACAATCTATACTAGAAACTGGATGAGCACTTAGTGGACAAACTAGACATATAGGAAGATCAGCACGAGCTCTTGACAATAAGGATGGATATATACAAAAGGAATAGGGGGTGTACTGGGTCTAATTGTTCATATAAGGGTATTAGAAAAGGTAAAGATATTTTTAAGTATTATTTGTTCAGGAACAGTGATTGGGCCCATTAAAAAACAAAAGAGCTAAGATCTCTGATTCCCCCTCACAAGAAACCAAATTCACGTATGAACTCAGAGCCTCCTCTGAAAGAGCAGATGAAGAATCTACAGTAAAAGCATTGAAGAACGACCTTTTGAAGACGGAGGTAGTTCTACCAAGTGGCCACAAAGGATTTGTATAGATCTGAGAGGGGAAGACTAGGAAGAAAAGCACATTATACTGAAATAATTGTTATATGGGTTTGATTCAGAGACAGACAATTAATGCAGGTGGCAAGTAGATCTTGCCTGTACCCCGAGGACACATTACAGAGAAATTTATGGAATTGGCATTCTAAGGGAAGGCATGCGAGAAATGAGAAATAAAAATGGAAAGCCAGAGAGAAATAATTGAGTCCAGGCCCAGATTGGATGTTGATTTGATGGGAAAATATCTTCCAGGTGGTGAGAGCCCGCTTCTTGGTTCACAGACTGCCATCTTCTCACTCTGATCTCATCTGGTGGACGGGAGCTCTCTGGGGCCTCTTTTGTTAGGGCACTAAGCTCATTCACAAAAACCATGATAGTCATCCAACTTGGGTAGGAGAAGGTGGTCAAGATTTGTTTAAACAGCATAGCTTTTGGTGGCCTCAAAAAGTATTGATTTCCTATCTTTCACTAAGGTAGGCCTATACACATCAAATGCTAGAGGAATATATTAGAAAAACAAGTTTTTGGGTCAGAAGGCAAAGAGAAAACAAAGGAAGGAAGGCCCCCAATTCTAGCCCTATGTGTGTTAGAAAAGGAAAGGAATCAATTTAAGAAGTAGGTTCAACTTTTAGAAATATAACAGAGTCTCTGTGGAAGTAGCAGGGTAGTGGCAGAAGGGAATGAATCAGTATAGGCATAAACTAGTACATTGGTTAAAGCTGTCCTAGACACATGCTTTTCAAGGCCTGAAATATACAAAAGTTGACAAAACAGTGAATCAAGGAGCGCACTGGAGAAGAACTGATTCACATAGACCACGAGAAACATAAGCTCTGAAGCGTCAACAGGAATGTAGTTCAGGAATCTGCCAAGAGTGATGTTTTAGCTGAATCAAATATGACAACCAGGCAAAAATCTCTTTCCTAGACAGATTTTATAGTCCTAAGCAATTTAATAGCAAGAAGCTATAGAAGCACCTTCTGTAGTCTAGGATCAAAAAGGCCTCTTCATGCGTTGTTGATGAGGCCCAAAATTACTTCAGCATTGGGATGCCAAAAACATGAGCTAAGGGAAGAATGCAAAAAAGGCAGGGGCATGTCAAATAAAACCTAGTGATTTTCTTTGCACATTTCTAACTTTGCAAGATTGTAATGTCAAAAAAAAAAAAATGTCATGTCCCAAATGCTACTATCTTAGAAGACTATGCGCAGAGCCCCAGCACCCCTCCCATATGAAGATACATATTGTCAAAATTAACTACTAGATGGGAGATTGACCCTGATTCAGTATAAATTCAGAGACTGTGGACCTCAGATAACTAGCTTAGACTTACTGGCATCATGAAGAGGCTAGATAGTTTTTCTTTTTTCTTTTTTTGAGGCTAGATATTTTCTTGATCTCACTTCCTTTTGTCCAATACTACTGAATCTCTGTTAGGATCTTTGTTGACACTAACTCTGGGCTCTGGAAACATCATTTTACTTATGATAACAAGATTGAGTTGTTTTTCTAGATTTGGCAGGATGGGGGCCAGTGTTGGGATGGTCTTTGGTGTTCTGTTAAGTCTTGGAGTCTCTAAACGCAGGACATCCCAGAAATGCAGTCAGTATGCACCTTAAAGGATCTATATCCATTCCGCAGAAGACAGCCTAGGTTGGAGCTGCCAAAGACACCCCAGCTCTACTTGGCAGTAAAGACCCTTCTATCAGAGACTAGGCAGAAGAAAGAAATTGGAAAGGATGAAGTCTGGACTTTAATCTCTTTGGATAGTTAACTCACAAGTGCAAGAGAATATGATTTTGCACTTTAATTCCTTTAACCTCTGAAATCTTTGAACTAATTTGCATGGAATTTAATTTTTAACTTCAATTTCCTCCCAGGAAAATCCATAAGAAAAAGCAGTTAAGATTACATTTGAGACTTCATCTGTTGAGGACATTTTTATGATTTAAATGTATTTATGTTGTTATTTTACCTCATTGCCAAACCTTTGATGAATTACGTTGGACAATGTGGTTGGACATATTTTGGGAAGGGAAATAGAATACAGAAAGAATTTTTAGCCTTGGATGCAGGTTTTAGAATTAATTTAATTAACATATTATTCTGACTCATTTCAGAGCCTCCCAGAGATAAAAAGAAAACACTGCCCACCAGCATCCCAGAAGAACTGCAGTTGGTGTTGGGGAAATAGTCTTTTGAAAGGGGGGGACCCGGCTTGCCCAGGTCGACTGTTAACTTTGTCTCCAGGGGCAGCCACACCACTAGCTAATGGTTAAGCTTAATAGAGTAAGAGAAGAAAAATCTGGAGAATGTTGGAGGAGGGGAATCTTCTTTCCTGTGACTTCTTGGTAACCTCCCTGGTCTTTCATCCTTATCACTCACTCCTCCCAGAACTTGTCAGACTTACTGCCGGCACAAGTAGGGCTGGCCGTGCCAGCAGGCTCCTCTCCTGTCTCCCTCCGCCTTACTCTTGGAGGTTGGCCTGCCTGCTACACACGTGCTCCACCCTGATCTTCCCTGCTGTGAGTATTCCGAGAGTCAGAGTCGTACTCTGCCCCGCACAGGGGCTCTGCAGTGACCTGCAGAGCCTGTGATTTGGTAAGAAGCCTGTCTAGCTGTGGGTTCACAATTTTAGGATGCATCCACCTGCAGGTAGCATGAGCCATCAATATTAGCTCTCTTACTGATAAAGGTCATCTTTTGATTGCTATTTGTGTGACTCCGTATTTGCCTTTCAGTTGATTCTTAACTTGGGCTCGAACCTCAATATCATTTTAACTCTGTTAGAATTACTGTAAATTTTAGGACGTAGAATTGACAGGGCTTGCTTATTAATTAGGTGTGGAGTATGAAGGAAAATGACAGATCGAAGATGATTCCTAGGTTTCTGGCTTGTGCGCACAGGTAAACAGTGGTGCTATTTCATGATACAGAAGCCCTAATTCTGAGACTAGAGGTATGCATGAGGTGAGAATGACTAGTGTGTAAGAGGGAGGCTGCACCCGTGGTGAGGGATTTAGGGGAGGGTATACATACAGTGAGAATGACTTAGAAAGGGTGGGATGGCTCGGAGGCTGGGAGAATGAGCAGGCCATTGATATAGTTCCGGTAAGAGACAAGGTCTCCAAATAGGGTACTTGGAATAGAAAGAGGGATTAACACAGCAATGGAACTTGGTCACCAGCTGGATACGGATAGAGGGATGAGGGGAGTCAGAGACACTCCACGGTTTTAAGTTTATGAACTTGCCCATCCAAGTTCAATATCTGGTAGTGACAAATGTGGACTTGATAGATTCTGTCATTTTAAATATGGTAACTCTTTAACTACAGTGAAGGTATGCAAAAAAGGGAAAGAAAAATAAAAAATAAACTTCTCAAAAGTGTAAATCTCCTATTTAAAGAAAAAAAGAAGAAACCATCCAAACCCCTTAAATCAGCCTCTAAGAGTAATCTTTTAAGTTGAGACTGTCTTCTTTTTAGATGTGATACACTGTATCAGGGTTCAGCACACTTTTCTATAAGGAGTCAGATAGTAAATATTTTAGGCTTTGTGACCATGTGGTTGGTCACTGCTGTAACTACTCAGCTTTGCTGCTGTGAAGCAAAAACAGTCCTAAACAATAGGTAAATTAATGGGTATGGCTGTGTCCAACAAACCTTTACTTATAAAACAGGCCATGGAGGGGCGCCTGGGTGGCTCAGTGGGTTAAAGCCTCTGCCTTTGGCTCAGGTCATGGTCTCAGGGTCCTGGGATCGAGCCCTGCATCGGGCTCTCTGCTCAGCGGGGAGCCTGCTTCCTCCTCTCTGTCTGCCTGCCTCTCTGCCTGGTTGTGATCTCTCTCTCTCTCTCTCTCTCTCTGTGTCAAATAAATAAATAAAAAATCTTAAAAAAACAAAACAAAAAAACCCAGGCCATGGGTTGGATGTGGCTCACAGGTCATAAGCCACAGTTTGTTGACTTCTGCAACTTACATAATACCTTATACATGTGGTGTGGTTATCTTGCATTCAACTCTTAGAAGAGGGCAAATGGCAGGGTGCCTGGCTGCTTCAGTCGGTTAAACGTCTCACTCTTGATTTCGGCTCAGGTCATGCCATGTCCTTCTGACCACATCCCTACCATCAGGATATAAACCGTCCCTCTTCTATCATCCAGCAGGAGAAACAAGTATTACAAAGAAAGGTTGTGACTCATGCCTCTGGCAGGGACTGAAAGGACTTCCAGGTCATGGGAGGAGGACAAAGGCTTGCTAGGGTTGGCAATGGACCCCTGCTGGAGAGGGAAGGTGGGGACCAGATAGAGAAACAAGTGAAAGCAGAGTAGGAGTAGGGAAGAAGTGGGGGCAATGATGATAGACAAGGCGTCTATGAGAACACTTTCCATTACTAAGGGAAAATCCATGGAGGAACAATCTCAAAAGCTGGTCAGTGAAGCCTATGGTCATGGACCATGCTCAGAGATGAATCGTTTTGATAAGGAGGGCAATGGTAATCTTCTTTCCTCTACCAGAGTCATACAGTTTGGAATCTGTCTGTGGGAATGCTTGTGTTAATAATCATTTGACTGCCCTTCTGTGGTGTACATGTGTGTCTTCACTTGGCCAGAGAAGGGGCATAGATCATCCTCCAGCAATACCAGTCAATGGCAAATATGAGACAATGAATGATATAAATGAAAACAAGAGAAGCCAAGGGAATTCTGATGTGCTATTAGTTTTATGATCATAAAACCACAGAACTAGAAAGGACTGTGAAAGAGTATCTGACTTAGTCTTCTGCCCTTAAGAAAAGTTAGTCTTTCTTAATTATATGTCTCACAAAAGACCAGGCATTTCCCCTCAATAATCCATTTCAGTCTTTTCATTCTGGCAGCCTGGAAATTCTTTGTGTCCAATAGAAATGTCTCCTACTTTAATCCCATTTACTCTTATTTGATCTTCTGTGCTATACACAAAACAAAAACCCTTTACCGTTTTTAAGATATAGTAGAGGATTATTTATTAGGGCATCTGAACACTAGGAATATTCACACCACAAACTGTGATGATGATTCTGCCAGTGTTGGCTCAGTGGCCCAAATCACTCAGTGCAGACAGGGTGGTGCAGATTATAATGGACAAATAAAAAATAACCTTGTCAGTGGCTATTTCAGGTGAAAGACTATCCTATGTTTTATGAAATAAAGGTCATTTACTACTACGTAGAAAAAACTACTGTTGTACAGTCCAAGACAGATATTTGAAAAGGAAAAGGGCTGCAAAAGCAAGCAGACATTGATGAATCTGTTGAAGTGAGAGTAGCATTCTCATCTCCTTTAGTTGTGCTGGAAGCAATTTCAACAAATCCTGTTAGCAATTTTCTCACACTCCTTTCTGCAGACAATCAAGAATTTCACAATAAGTAAATATGGTTTGCATTTTATAATAAAAAAGGCATATGGCTTTTTTGGAGGATTATTTTAAGGAAATAGACATCACAAATTAGACTTTTTATAGTGTGAGAATTGAAAAGCATAACCTATTTGTTGTTTTTAAAATCATTAAATATTTAGGTTTTCTCATAATGTGTTGCATTTTTGTCGTTGCTTTCAGGTAAACCCAGATATCTTTACTTGATGCAAAATGACAACAAATCCTGAAGCCATTCTTTATTTGATGTAGTTTTATTAGATAAAACGTTCTCTAATGTTACAAAGCTTTTATATTTATATATTTATTTGATTATTAAACACATCCCATTTTAGATACCATTCTAGTATTTATCAGGCTAGGCTAGGCTATGCCGTCATAGCAAATTAACTCCCAAATCTGAGTGGCCTAACACAACAGGATTATTTCTTGCTCACATCACATGTGTATTTGGATTAATGGTGAGCTCTTTTTAAAGTCTCACAGTTTTTTTAAATTTTAAATTTTAAAGATCTTTTGTTTGATCACAATGTTCTTTGAAGTTCAGAGTGATCTTCTCATTATTTGTCACCCCTCATTCATCTTTTCTTAGGTGAATTCCAGTTTTGTTAGCCCTTTCCACCTGTTAGCATTCTTCGGTGTAGACAAAAGAATCAACCCTAGGTCATTTAAATGAGAGGGATTTATTAAGGGGAATGAGAAAGTCCAGGTAACCACTGGAAAGGCTAGAGGAACAGGTTCTAACCTGAGTTACCACCAATCCCAGAACCTAACCGTCTTTGTTGCAATTGGGAAGCTACTGTTCCCATTTTTGTCCCCAGAACAATGGCACTGAAGCCTCCTGTGCTGGGAGAATGGATTATCTGGACACTGTCTGTTCTTCAGGTAGTTTCTGATAGATGCAACTGAGAGCTAGAAACGAAGTTCTAGAAACTCACGCCAGATTCAGAGGCTAGGGAGATTAAGAAATGTTTAATTTTAGAATTTACTTTGGGAAGATAGAAATCATAATGTGGGAAACTATCAAAATGTTGGGGTGGTTTTCAAAAGATTTGGGGCTGCCACAAATACCAGATGATTACTATACTTTCTTTTATAGAACACATTTTCTTTGTACTTGTAAATTTCTTTTTCTGTTACAGGAGTAATATAACTAGGGAAAAGAAAGAAGCACTCTTATTGCTACCACCCTAACACAGCTCCAGTTATTATTTTGGTATATTTTCTTTTTGTCCCTTTTCTGTGCAGAATTCTCTTCTATAAAACTATGTAACAGTGAATACCGATTTCCTAGTGAAATACTAAAACAAAGATTTTTCCTCGTGTTGCCCCATTATCTTCAAGGGCATGAATTTTAGAGGCCGTGCAAAACTGCAACAGTTGGAATGGCTTTACTATGTAAATTTACTATGTAAATATAATATTGTGATACAAGTCAATAGGTATAACTTTTCTGATTACGGTTGTATGCTTATTTCTTCATTTATGTTGTGAATGTATCAACATATTGATGGTTATCTTATTTTCCAGTTTTCATCAAGATGTGTGACCTCACAGAGACACAGTCCAAGACTCAGTGTCACAAGGAAAAGAAATGTGACATTTTCAGGCAACTGTTTCACTTAGGTACAAAAACATAACGTTCACTGTTTAGAATCTTTAGAATAAGGGGCTTTTAGTATATATAACCCATGCTGGCAGCCAGTCTTCCTTTATAAGATGCCAGATAATTTTTTAAAAGATTTTATTTATTTATTTATCTAACAGAGGGAGACACAGCGAGATAGAGAGAACCCAGGAAGAGTTTGGAGAGCAGGGAGAGTCGGAGAGGAAGAAGCAGGCTCCCTGCCGAGCAAGGAGCCCGATGTGGGGCTCGATCCCAGGACCCTGGGATCATGACCTGAGCTGAAGGCAGAGGCTTAGCCACTGAGCCACCCAGGCGCCCCGATGCCAGATAATTTTTAAAAATTCCAGATAACTGTTCCATTATTCATTTGCTTATGTTATCATAAACTTAATATAATTTGTAATCATTATATACAACAAAATCCAATTTTGTTGAACTATACTCCCCAAAAGAAAAAGTCACACACACTATAGCCTTAAGAAAAATCCATTAATTCATTTGAAATACGTGTAGTATGCTGCACTCACTATTCCCAAGAATGTTGCTAACCACTGTGTGAACACAATGATAATGTATGATTTCTGCCAAAGGGACATGTAAAGTCTCTAATCAGAAACTTTTTTTCTCAAAAAGCAACAGTATGTGATATTGCTTTGTAAGCTTTAAGTAAGGCACTAAAAGAACACTGGATTGGTAGAATGTTCACAATTCTAGCACTGTGTGACTTTGGACAAGTTACCCAAACTCTCTGGGCCTCAGTTTTCTCATCTGTGAAGAAACATTGTTAGACTGGTGAGAACTCAGGTTTCTTATCTCTGACATTCTGAAAATGATGAAGTATTCCACAGGCTCCCAGTGGTTCTCTACCACAAAAGAACAGTAAACATATTTGTATTTATTGTATGTATGTATATTTACACACGGACAGACACACACATACAAAAGATCCTGCTTTAGAAAACTTACAAAATAGGTATCCCATGTAAGTTTCATGAAGTACTAACAGAACCTTAGAATCTATCATGAAAAGAACAATTGTCTCTTAAGAGTTATCGATAACATTTGTCGTAAGAGAAGTCTTCTCTCTTTTTTAAGATTTTATTTATTTATAGGATTTTATCCATTCATTTGACATAGAGACAGAGAGATCACCAGTAGGCAGAGAGGCAGGCAGAGAGAGGGGGAAGCAGGCTCCCCGCCGAGCAGAGAGCCCGATGTGGGGCTCGATCCCAGGACCCTGAGCTGAAGGCAGAGGCGTTAACCCACTGAGCCACCCAGGCACCCTTATTTATTTATCTGAGAGAGAGAAAGCATGAGAAGAGGGAGGGTCAGAGGGAGAAGCAGACTCCCTGCCAAGCAGGGAACCCGATTTGGGACTCAATCCCAGGACTCCAGGATCATGACCTGAGCCAAAGACAGTCGCTTAACCAACTGAGCCACTCAGGTGCCCAATAATAGAAGTCTTAATCTGCTTCAATTCTATGAAAATGCCAATCAACTGCCCGACAGGATTCTCTCAAATGGGATCATTTAGGCTTATGTAGGTACAGTATACCTACATAAGTTAAAAGAGAACAGTCAATATTTTTAAGTGACTATTGGATAGCCAGACTCTGAATAAGGTACTTTTCAAATGTAATCTCATTTAATCCTCACAGCAGCCCAATGAGGGAGGTTATTATTCACTGTTTCACAGGCAAGAAGACTGAGACCCAGGAGGCTAAGTAATTTGTGCACAATGGCAGAGCCATTTTCTCAGTCTGTCCAACTCCACAATCCATGCTACTACCGTCCCAACCTAGTCTGTAGAGCTTTCTCACTGGACTTAATATTGATATTCCTCTTATGAAATTATCTGAATTAATTTCTCATATCCTGATGTGGTCAAAAAGAGCAAAGTCACTTAAAGAATAGATGTGATTTTCCGAATAAAGTTTAAAATATAACCTTACCTAAAATTTAGTCATACACACACACACACTCCGTACCTAAAATTTAGTCATACACACACATACATACATATGTCCACTGGCATTAGAAGGCATTATTAATTAGGGCATAAATAATTCCCTTTATATTCTGTTTTTCCCATGTATCTTTCTGAAATGAGGTAAAGAAGAGCTTTCTCTCCTGAATCCCTAGCTGCTCAAAATTGGAATGAGTTTTTTTTCTGAGTCTCAGTCATTCCCAAGTGAACCCCAAAGTAGTTTCCTTTTTTCTCTAAGCTTCTTTTGAAGGATCCTCATTTGTAATCATTATTATTAACATGCAACTAGTTGCATGCAACTAGATGCAACTAGTACATCAGGCCTGCAAAGTCTTTTACAATTATTATTAAATACATTTTTCTAGTCTGGGAGACCAACATTTTACAGAAAAGCAAAATGAGATGTAGATATTCATTTCCTTGGCCAGAGTGACAGAGTGACTTTCTGGAGACACAGCCAAAGAAAAGCTGAAGCAGTTTTGGATTTTTAGGACAGAAACTCTGCTCCTTGAATGATAACATTTAACAGCTGCACTGATCCTATGATTGCAGAAAACCCACTTCACTTTGCAAACAAATCAGTGACAGAAGTGCCTTAAAAAAAAAAAACAACCAACAAACCTAGAGTTCCAATTTATTACTCAGAATTGATTCACCTTATTTTCTGGTGTTAATTGATAAAAAGCTGCTGTAGCTCTTCATTCTTATCTTTAATTTGTGCACTGATTTCAAAATGAGATGCAAGGCTATTTTAGGTACAATAGACTTCCTTGCCACTGTTTTCGTTTGCTCTTTTAAATTCTGTATTAACATAAGACTTGATGCTAAATAAACGTGAGAGAGAAGTTGCAGCCTTCCCCAGAAACAAGTCCTCCTGTATTTGACTTCTAGCCAGATCCACCTCAACATAGGTCTCTGTTTTTAAATCGATATTTTAAAATTCACTTTACTCCTCTCTCTTGGCAAGAGGAGCTTCCGTCTTTTAACCTTTAGGATGACTAAGCTGAATGTGTTTTGATTTGGATGAAAAATTATACAGCTAAAAGAAGGTAGTAAATTTTTGCTGTATGGCTAGTAAATAAGACCATGGCATTTTATATTTGATTTCATGATGTTTTGGATTTGTAGTTAACAGACTCTCCAGCATATTATAAATGAAATGGCAACTTTATTTAAAATTTTATATTAAATCATATGATAATTTGACAATAACTTTGATAGCTACAAAGGAAATGAAACACCAGCAGAATTTATTTAAGAAGCTGTGTCATCCTGTACATTTAGGATCAGAAAAATAAAAACTAGTAACAGAAGCACTAGTATGTTTTATAGGTAAAATTTGAACAATAATCTTTAGGTTGATTTATTGGTAATTTTACAGATGAGATATCGCTAGTTTCTCTGAAGCATAATTTAGAAAATTCAGAAGACAGATAATTTCATTACTTGACAAATACTGGCCGTCCTCCTCGCAACTGATTTTTCTCTGAACTGTCTGTCCTTTAAGAATATTTTCTTAAAGTTCATTATGATGATATTTTACAACTAGTTTTATTTAATCTTTTGAATTAAATTACCTCTTTAAAATATTTACGTAAGGTCAGATTTCTCAGGAAACCTGGAATAAGTGGAAATAAATTTATGAAGCCAAGAAACAACACATAGATCTAAAGTGTACATAAACATAACTTTAAGCATTTCTGTTTGATGGCTCTCCAGTGTGATGGACTTTAGTTTTTATAGAGTTAGGAAAAAACTGAATTAGTAAAATTATATTTCTGTCACCAGATTAGTTAACTGATTCATTTCTGGGTAGAGGTAGTGAGGCCCCACTGGACTGGGGATCCAGAATGACTGGGTCCAAACCTGGCTCTCTTTATGAGCCACTAATGTCTACTTGTAGGATCCTCACTAATACACTGTCATAATGGTATCTGTAGATTTAGGTGGATGGTGAAGGATATTTTTATCATGGAACTACAAAATACTTTGAAGGTTGCAAGTCCTGAATGTTATTAGACCATAACATACAGAGTAAATAGATATTAAAAACTGCTCACTCATTACTGTCATGTTTGAATGGATTTCCTAGGACTGAGAAACTTACTTAGCTAAATATAGAGCCCAGTTGCTGATGTTGGAGGAAAACTGCTATCCTAGATTCCCTGAGCAATAGTATGTCAGTCTCTAAAGTAGCCTGGATATAGAATTACATACTCTATTTGACTTTCCTTATTTTGGTGTCTTTCAAACTGGTCCTCTGGAGATTTCATAATTTTAACTTTGAATTATTTATTTTAATATTACTTTTGGTTCCATCCAATCCTAACAGGCAGGGAGACATTTGCTAGAATCCAATCACAGAATGGTTCCCCTACATGCCGGTCTAGCCAAGACTCTTATTACCAATGCTCTGATTACTGTGTCACTGACTGCCGGGAGCTCCAGTTTTGGGGCTGACTTGGTGATGTGAATTTGACTATCTTCCCAACAGATGATAGTTCTGGGAATGACCTTTCTTCTCTAAAGCACCTGTTACAGAAATGCCTTCATAAATAGCGCTTCTGAGAATCCCCAGCATAAAGCAAAGTTTCAAAAGCCTAAATATTAGCATGCACATATAATTACATGATTATTAAAGTCTCTTCTAGTCCAAGTTCTACAATTTAAAGGGAAAAAAGCTCTCTCAGCAGTTTCTCCCAGTAGATGGCACCCAGCGTTGACTTGCAGCTGTGTGGCGATTTCCTCATTGTTTCAGGAGATGTGGGTGTTTGGAAGAGACCTGGAACACGGATGTGTTAATGAGGCAGCCCACAAAGAGAGACTACAGGAGAGGCCAGGCACTAGAAGCTGTTTGATTTCCAGGTAGTAGAAAGTGACAGGGTCTTGGCTAGGATGAGATAGTGAGGCACTTGGGATGCAAAATTTTAAAAGGTACATACTCTCAAGGGCAGCCAAAGAGTCAGTGCCTCTTTGAATTTGGTACAGCAGCAGTCTGGCCTTGGGAAAAGGTCTTAATGAGGTCTGTGCCAGCAGCCACAAACCTAGGAATCTCAAAGCTAAGAGTCCAAGTTCAAGAAGCTGATCTAATCAAAGGAAGAACTAGACAGAGAAATTGTGTCTTATGTTGTGAACACAACATCTCTGACTTCAGGTTACCAAAGTTTAGCAGTTTCATAGCCCTAATGTTGCCTGCCAATCCCCCTTTTCTCCCAGGAGCACCCACAAAAAGGAAGGGACCATTCCAGGAGTCAATAGAAATAGATGGGAAAAGAAAACAAAAAAAAAGGGCCAGGTCAAAATGAATTCTGTACACAAAGGCTTGACCATGGCATTCCTCCTAGGCCAACATTCCCTCTGCTGGGCTGGACATGGGTCTTGACAGAGGCCTCCTGCCAGGTGGCTTTGAAGCTGTTGGTTGTGCTTTGAAGGGACCCTTTCACCCTCTTGGTAGTTACTGTTCTCTTTGCAGAGTTTAGGGTAGCTATACATACCTAGGGTAAGATCAGTTTTATTTTATAAAACTGAACTTAAAAACTTAACAACTGAAATTTCTATTTCAAGTTTCCATTCTGCTCAATAGCAGAAATAGAGTTCAGTAGATTGCAGATAAGCTTATTTCTGGTTTATCATTTCCAGTAAACTCCATGAACTCAGAATTTCCCCTTTCCTTTCCTGTCGCCAGAGTGGCATCTACATTCTAGGGACATTGGGTGAAGTGTTGGGTTCTTGGTCACTGATGCCTTCCAGACGCATTCATAGCTATGTCTATGACATGCCTATCATCTTTTTTTAAAAATTTTTTTTAATAGATTTTATTTATTTATTTGACAGAGAGAGAGAGATCACAAGTAGGCAGAGAGGCAGGCAGAGAGAGAGGGGGAAGCAGGCTTCCCGCTGAGCAGAGAGCCCGATGCGGGGCTCGATCCCAGGACCCTGAGATCATGACCTGAGCTGAAGGCAGAGGCTTTAACCCACTGAGCCACCGAGGCGCCCCAACATTGTCCAATATAGTAGCCACTAGTCACATGTGTTGAACTCTTGAAATGTGGCTAACCCAAAATGAGATGTACTGAAAGTAAAAAATGCACACCAATTTCAAAGACTCAGTATGAAGAAAAGATCATAAAATAGCTCCTTATAGTTTACACATTGAAATGATATTTTGGATATGCTGAATTAAATGAAAGATAGTGTTACAATTAATTTCACTTCTTTCTATTTACTTTTTTAAAAAATGTGGCTACTAGAAAAATTCTAATTACATTATATTTGTTTTGGACAGAGCTCATCTAACAAGTTTAAGGAAGTGTCAGGAAATGAATTGTGTGCTGCCTCTGCCTTCACCCCAATTTAATCTGTTGAAGCTCTGATCCCCAATGTGACTATATCTGGAGATAGGACCTTTAGATAGGTAACTACTGTTTACTGAAGTCATGAGGGTAGGGCCCTAATCCAATAAGATTGGTGTCCATTTTAGAAGACGAAGAGGCACCAGCAAGGCACACACAGAAGAAAAGCCATGTGAGGACACACAGAGAAGGCATTATTAGTCTGTAAACCAGGAAAAGAGGACTCATCAGAAACTAACTCTGCCAGGACCTTGATCTTGGATGTCCAGCTTCCAGAACTGTGAGAAAACAGATTTCTGTTGTTTAAGCCACCAGGTCCATAGTATTGTGTTATGGCAGCCCTAGTAGACTAATACAGGAAGGAAAATTATTCTGATATATTTTCTTCCAAAATGAAGGGTTTATGGCATTCATTTTAGCTTTTGATCCTCAAAACTCTTTTAGCCTATGGTTTGTGCCAGGAATTTTTAAAGTCTAGTTTGAAACTCAAAAGTCTAGTTTGAAAATGGACTCTTTAGTTCTTTTTTTTTTTTTTTTAATTTTTATTAACATATAATGTATTATTTGCCCCAGGGTACATGTTTGTGAATTGTGAGGCTTACACATTTCACATCACTTACCATAGCACATACCCTCCCCAATGTCCACAACCCAGCCACCCCATCCCTACCCCCCTGCCTCCCATGGACTCTTTAGTTCTTTGTTGTCTGTTTGTGACCTTACTTCCCTGAAGCCATAGAAGCATCTACCCTCTGCTGCCTGAAATTGAGAAAAAGGTCACAGAGCAAAAGGGAAATATAGAAAATGAAAACATTGGTCAATATCAAAATATCAATCTGCTATAGGAGTTACTTTTTTCCTTTCCTCATTCTGTCAAAACTTGGGAAGATCTGATTTCATTTATTTGATCTTTTATTAATTTGCTCTGTATTTATTGCCTACAGGTTGGTTATTTTTAATGTGAATAGCTTTGAGAGAGCACTTGCATTAAAACTTTTGGATCTTTAATTTAATAATGAAAGGTACTGTTTTCTGTTAAAGGAATTGAAAGTATAGAAACCGCATGATAGTGGTGGAGAGAGGTAGTTAAAGGACTAAAATCCTGCTGTCCATATCATTCATTACAGCTCAGAAAGTTTTATTAGCTGTGGAGGAGACCTTGTTGCCCAACCCAATGAGAGATCCTAGTTTGTCTGAAGTCCTGAAATTCCTAATGTAACACGTATAACACACACAGGGTCATGATGGTCCTTGGGGGAGGCAGAAAGCCAAGTCTTGCACTTGGATGGACACTAATAGATTCTTCTACCCTTTGTACTTTTCTGATTCACCAGGCCTATGAGGTCTTATTGGTCATCTCACTGTACTAGAAATGTCTATTTAATTCTCTATGAACCTCTAGAGAGAAGGAAATTAGAGGTTTCATCTCTGAATATTCCTTACCCAATACCTACCATATAATAGGTACATAATAAAGGTTTTTGAAATGAAACAAAATGAATTCATGAATCCTACAAGTTCTGCCATCAGATCCTCACATCAGGCTTCTCTTACCTCTTTTCTTTGCTGGCCTGGACACAGGTCAAGGATCGTCCTCCAGCCCCTTTAATCTTAACCAACCTCTCCTCTTCTTTATAAAAACAAATTCATTTAAAAAATTGTTTAATTACCCAAGTAGTACTACATGAAGATATCCTCAGTGTAACATAATACAATAATACAAAGAAAATTTAAACGCCCATTACCACCCTATGGTAATCCCCTCCATTGGGTAGTAGTGTAGGAATAACTTTCTAACCCTTCTCCCATACATTTTTATATATGCACTATGTATCTACTAAAATAAATTTACTATTTGCAACAATGTGGATGGAACTAAAGGGTATAATGAATGCTAAGTGAAATAAATCAATCAGAGAAAGACAATTATCACATGATTTCACTCATATGTGGAATTTAAGAAACAAAACAGAGGATCATAGGGGAAGGGACAGGAAAATAAAATAAGATGAAATCAGAGAGGGAGAAAAACCATAAGAGGCTCTTAAATATAAGAAACAAACTGAGGGTTGCTGCAGGGGAGGTGGGTGGGTGGATGGGCAACTGGGTGATAGGTATTAAGGAGGGCACTTGATATAATGAGCACTGGATGTTAAATGTAACTGATGAATCATTAAACTCTATCTCTGAAACTAATAATATGCTATATGTTAATTAGTTGAATTTAAATAAAAATAAATAAAATAGATATATGTGTGCTGATGTTAATATATTAATGCTAATAGGTATATATTAAGACATATATTTAGTTTATGATTTTATGCTGTTGTATACTATTTCGCTACTTGCATTTTTTTCACTTAATAACTTGATGTCTTTTTTTTTTTAATTTTTTTTAAAGACTTTATTTATTTATTGGAGAGAGAAGGAAAGTGAGAACATGAGAAAAGGCCAGAGAGAAAAGCAGACCCCCTATGGAGCTGGGAGCCCGATGCAGGACTCGATCCCATGACTCTAGGATCATGACCTGGGCCAAAGGCAGCCGCCCAACCAACTGAGCTACCCAGGTGCCCAATAACTTGATGTCCTTTTATGTCACTATACATACATGCCCCTCTTTCTTTTTTTCGTTGCTGCAAAGTATTCCACAGCACAGATGAACCAAAATGCACTTAAAACATATTTAAATCTTTAAAAAAATAAAATATATTTAATCTTTTCTCTATTGATGATCATATAGGCTGTTTGCAATTTTTCACTGTCATAAACAATGAAGCAATGAACATCGGCTTGTATACCTGCTTCTTTGAACACATCTTCAAATGTTTTTTTTTTATTTTTTTTATTATTTATTTGACAGAGAGAAACACAGCGAGAGAGGGAACACAAGCAGAGGGAATGGAAGTGGGAGAAGCAGGCTTCCTGCAGAGCAGAGAGCCCGATGCGGGGCTCGATCCCAGGCCCCTGGGATCTGACCTGGGCCGAAGACAGCCGCTTAACGACTGAGCCACCCAGGCGCCCCCAAATGTTTTTTTTTAATGATAGATTCTTAGAGGATTACTTGCTGGGTTAAAGGTATATATATATGTAGGTGCTAGAGACAATCCTGAGGAAGAGGCTTTCTTGGCCATTTGCCATACAATTACTTGTAATTACTTGTAAACCAAACGGACTTACTATACTGTCCTAGGGTGGAATGGCACAGCAAGACTTAGGCTGTTCCAGTCCAAGGGGATAATTTATGTAAATTATGTGACCATAGACAGACTATACGATATCCTTTAACATCCCTTTAACATACCGTGGCAATCTTCCTCCATTGCATAGCAGTATGGAAAGTGTTCTCCTAAGTCCTTTCCTATATATTTGCATTGTATCTTAAGGATTTTTGCATGTCTGCTACTTTGTAATATCTCTGCTAATGAACAGAGGAAGCTACCTTCAGTACTCCAAATGAGGAAGGAAATGTTGTTATTGGATATCATTTTGTCTATCACTTCTTCAAAAGGGGAGAAGTGAGTCATCTCAAGAGAATGAGTCACCAAGTCATAGCCAAGGTGATAAACCTCAAGATTTGAATCTATCTGTTCCATGGACACAGTTCAACAGTTAATGAGGAAAATCTTACCACCTGAGTGGTGAGAAACGAGGGTGGGTACTACCTGAACACTTAATGTTATCTTGAGAAAAAAAAGTGACATTTCTAAAAATTTTTCTGCTGTCTCCTGATTTCAGAACTTTTTTACTCACTGACTTATATATAAAAAGAAATAAAAATACTATTAACTACTGAGGTTTTGGCAGGAAGATGAATATATCCTTTAACCACTGAATCAAAATTCCCTTAAAATATTATACTTAAAATTTTGATAGATATATTGCCAAATTATCCTCCAAAAAACCTGTATCAATTTGTACTCCCACTAATATTGAATGTGTCTAACATATTATCAGTCTTTTAAAGTATCATCTGATAGGTGAAAAATGGTATCTTACTAGTTTAATATACATTTCTTTGATGACCAGTCATATTCAGCATAACTTTATATACTTTTTAGGCATCGTGTATCCTCTTCTCTGAATTATCTGTTCATATCCATTGCTTATTTTCTAATTGATTCTGTATGCCTTCTTTATTGACTTGTATGGGTTAATTATATATAATATACATGGATCCTTCATCATACATTGTTAATATTTTCTTCCAGCTTCTTTGGTCTTCTGATTTTAAGATGTTTTCATACAAAAATTTTAAATTCTTACACAGTTAAATATATTAATCAATATTAATTCTTTATAGGATTTATAATTTTTTGCAGTTTTAGTTTAAAAGTCCATCTATAAGTACAGTTATTAACACATTCTTCAATAGTTTCTTCTAATATTATATTTTAAATGTATTTTTAACTAACATTCTAAAGTAAAATTTAACTGAAAATTTAGTTTCTGGCAATACAATGAAGTAGGTGTTAAGTAAAACTCTTCCCAGTATAGCACATGTAAAAATGCAGTGTAAAATATTAGAGCAACCAAACAAAAACCCAATAAATATTTTTTGTATGTTTGTCTGAGGCTGAGCTGGTAAGAAATTAAGGGACTTTTTCAGAGGCCAGAAAAAAAGGAGAGAAGAACAATCTGTACAGTTAGGAATCCCTGAGTGTTTATATGACCCCTACTAGCCACCAGCCAAAGTTTTAATGGGTTCACTGTACCAGGGCTGAAGATAAAGCCTTGGCCCCAACCAAAGTGGAAACTAGAATGAACTAGAACTTCAAGGGTGACTCAGTGGCCGAAGTAGAAAAATTCCACCCAGCAGAGGGCATTAATGGTGATATATGCCAATCTTTTTATGTTTTTGTCTTTTAGAGAAAGAGCGCGGGTGCATGTGGTGGTGGGGAGGGGCAGAGGGAGAGGGAGAGAGAGAGAGAGAATCTTAAGCAGGCTCCATGCTGAGCCCCACTTGGGGCTCAATCTCATGATCCTGAGATCATTACCTGAGCCAAAATCATGAGTCAGACACTTAACTGACTGAGCCACCCAGGCACCCCTATATTTACCAGTCTTATCTCTGCTCTGGGCAGAGCTGAACAAAGAGGAAAAGGCTTAATCATAAGTCTACTTTAACATGTGTTTAGAACCCTAATTCATATTAACCATACATTCCTCAAAGCCCTAAGTTAGAAATGTAGTTGGTGGCATTCCACCAATAGTTGGAGGAAATAAATCCAAATACTCTTCAAAAGAACAGTCATTAAATTCAACTCCACATATATATTTTCAAGGAATATGACTTCAGGTATACAAGGAAATAGTAGAACACACTGCAGAGTGAGACATTAAAATCTTCAAATGATGGAATGATCTGGTACAGAATAAAATATAAGCATGTTTAATATAATTTAAAGAAACATTTTAAAAGATTATTGGAAGGATGCCAAACTATAAATTGTCAGAGTTGACTACACAGGCTTGAAAAAGGATCAACAGAAGTTCTACATATTAAAAATGTAATAATTAAAATTAGAAATTCAGGTAAAACTAGAAATTCAGGTGTAGAAGCACAGTTGAAGAGATAATTCATGATGAATAGGAGGAAATTATAACAAATTCAGAAAAAGACAACAAAGAGGATGAATTATAAAAGAGATAATGGCTGAAAATTTCTTGAATTCTGAGGAGAGAATTTCTACTTTCTATCTTGCGATGAGAAACACCAACATAACGGATTCAGAAAACAGAACTGCAATCAGAAGACAGAACTGCAAACAGAATAAATAAAAAGAAATCACTTAGACACATTATAGTGAAATTTCAGAATATTAAAAGTCAGGAGACTATATTAGAAGCATTTAGAGAAAGAGACAATGTATCTATTAAGGAACTATATTCAAACTGAAACGGAGCCAGATGATGGTGGAATGTACATTTAATGTACCGAGGGGAAAATAAATGTCAAATTATACTATTATCTAGTGAAATAATCTTTCAAACATGAGGTTAATATAAAGTTATTTTCTGAGTTAAAAAATTGAGAGCTTTTATACAGCAAAGCCCTTTTTAAAGATCTTCTAGAGACAATACTTCAGAATGAGGGCAAATAAACACTGGGGAAAGTCTGAGTATAAGAAGAAATGGTGAGCAGAGAACATGGTAAACATGTGGATAAATCTAAGTAAGCATTTACTGAATAAATCAATGATGATAATGTTTACTTTGAGGGTTAAAAAAGTCAAGCTAGACAAACCCAAACAACAATAGCATGTATAATGAAAGAGTGGTAAAAAGGAGTTAAAACACTCTAAGGTCCTTGTATTTCCCTAAACATGGGTAATGTTATCTTCAGATATTAAGTTAAATATGAATGTTAAGATTTCTAAGGCAATTGTATTCATTTTCTATTGCTACACAGCAAATTCCCACAAATTTAGCAGCCTAAAGTAACATACATTTCTATTTCACAGTTTCTGTGGGTCTGTGGGCCAGGAGTCTAGGCATGGCATAAGTGAATCCTCTGTTCAGGGTCTCATAAGGCCACAGTCCCAAGTGCTGACCAGGCTGGGATTCTCATCTGGAGGTCAGGGTCCTCTTCAAGCTCATTCAGCTTATCAACAGAATTCAGTTTCTAGGCCTGAGGGGTCAGTTACTAGAGGCTACCCCTCTTCACAGGCCATTAACAACATGACTGCTTTCTTCTAGGCCAGCAGGACAAATCTAATGCTTCAAATTTCCCTTTTCAGGAAGGGCCCAGTCTCTTTTAAGGTTCTCCTGATTAGGCCAGGCCTACCCAGAATAATCTCCCTTTTGATCAACTCAAAAGTCAACTAACATGAGACTTCGATATTTTAAAAATGTCTTCACCTTTGTCATATAATTTAATGAGGAGAGTAACAACCATCACATTCACAAGCACATCAGCACACTTATAGAAAGGGAATTATAAGCCACAGGATGGGAATTTTGGGGGCTCTCTGAATTCTGCCTACTGCAGTTGAATTAGATTCCATAATTTCCAAATCAGTGGAGGTGAAAAAAAAGGAAGGGAAGAAAAATTATAGTCAACTGAAACAAAGATAAGGGAGAAAACAATGAAGTGAGATGAACAGAAAATATAAAATAAAATGATAAATACAACATTAAGAAACCATTCTCCAGGGGTACCTGGGTGGCTCAGTGGGTTAAGCCTCTGCCTTTGGCTCAGGTCATGATCTCAGGGTCCTGGGATCAAGCCCCACAGCAGTCTTTCTGCTCAGTGGGGAGCCTGCTTCCCCCCCCCCGCCCCCCACCTGCCTCTCTGCCTGCTTGTCAAATAAATAAATACAATCTTAAAAAAAAAAACCTACATTCTCCAAATGTAGACCAAGAATGTCAAACAGAATTTGAAGAAAAATTTATATTATTTATATTATTAACAAGAAATACATTTCACACAAAAAAAATACATTTCACCATAAGAACACAGAAAAGTTGAAAGGTAGGATAGGCAAACACTAACCAAAAGGAAATTGAGGTGGTTATATTAGAAACAGGCAAATTCAAGAGAAAAAATATTACTAGAGATCAAATGGGTCATTGCTATAAAAAAAAAAGTCAATCTACCAGCAAGATGACAATCTAAACTTGTCAGTACTTAATAAAATTTCTTCGGCATACAGAATGCAAAAATTATCAAAGGTATAAGAAAAAGTGAACATATCACCGTTAGTTGGCAAGATCTTATCAGTCCTCCCTCTTTGGTCAATAAATCAACCAGACAAGGTCTGAATGAACAATGATCAAACCTGGCCTAAGAGATACAGAATAGTGTACTTAAATACTAAAGAATATACATTTTTTTCAAACATATGTGGAACATTTACAAAAAGTGACTACATACTAGGACATAAAGCATCTCAATAAATGTCCAAGAGTTAGTATTTTTTACCACAGTGAAATTAAGCTAGAAATAAATCTTAAGAAGAATTTAAAACTTCTATACTGTGCAAAGTTAGAAAAATACTTTTAAATAATTGATGGATCAAACAAAAATGTAATGGAAATTAGAAAATACTTAAAATAACTAATAAAAACAATGAATAAAAAATGTGTGGCATGCAGATAAAATGATACTTTGGGGGAAATTTACAGGCTTAAATGCTTATATGGAAAAGAAAAAAACTGATAACTAATGAGACAGAATAAATGAGAATTCACTATAAACTATTATTATAAACAACAACAAAAGCAACAGGAGACAAAGCAGAGAACGAAGAATGTGGAAAATAATAAAGATAAAAGCAGAAATTAATGAAGTAGAAAATAAAGTAAATAATATACTATTTAGTTATACATGTTACTTTTACATATTAGTAATACATTACTTAGATCTTTTTACTCAGTAAATATTAATAATATATTACTTAGAAGAACATAATAAGTACCACTTATTATATATTACTTACACATTTTTTTCTCTAGAAATTAAAGACTAAAACCAAAAGCAAGGAATGAGTAATATTAGTTCAGGTTAAAGGTTATTTCTCTGGGGAAGGAGAGAAATTAATTACTTAGGGGCATGCAGAGGTCTTCAATGATATTGGTGATGTTCTATTTCCTTAGCTGGGTGGGAGAGACATTGGTGACCCTTTAAATTTTTACTTCTGTTCTTCTTTAAAATGCACATATATACTATATAATCTTTCATATTATAATGTTTCACATCTTTTAAAATTAAAAGAATTTTTAAATAAGATAAAGCAAAAATCTTTTTTTTTTTTT
>CM053603.1:95920569-95957430 GCA_028646535.1 Procyon lotor
TTTTTTTTTTTTTTAAAGATTTTATTTATTTGACAGCGAGAAACACAGCGAGAGAGGGAACACAAGCAGAGGGAATGGTAGCGGGAGAAGCAGGCCCCCCGCCGCGCAGAGAGCCCGATGCGGGGCTCGATCCCAGGACGCTGGGATCTGACCTGGGCCGAAGGCAGACGCTTAACGACTGAGCCACCCAGGCGCCCCAACAAAAATCTTTTAACCAAGCCTGCTCCAGAGGAAGATAAACTCATTGGTTTTATGTGTATCTTTCTGAATTATTTTCTATGCATATATCTGAGAAACATATAGTTTGTTATTTTGTGGGGCAGGGTTAACATAAGTGATATTAAATCAACTGTAGTATTTTAGAATTTGTGTTTTCCCCTTAATACTTTTTAGCCAGCTTTTCCTGTAAGTATATGGACACTTATCTCTACTTTTTGGTGCTACACAGTATTAAACATGCTTTGGGGACATTCTTTTTTTTAATTTTTATTTTTTAAGATTTTATTTATTTATTTGTCAGAGAGAGAGAAAGAGAGAACACAAACAGGGGGAGTGGCAGGCAGAGCAGGCAGAGGGAGAAGCAGGTGCCCCGCTGAGCAAGCAGCTGGTTTCGGGCCTCCATCCCAGGACCCTGGGGTCATGACCTGAGCCAAAGGTAGCCACTTAACTGACTGAGCCCCCCAGGCGTCTTGGGGACAGTCTTTATCTACCCTGCCTCCCTGTATCAACCAGCAAGCATGGCTGTGCAACAGTAATAAACAAACTGAGAATCTTGGTAGCTCAAGACCAGTTTCATTTCATGCTCCTGATGCCTGTTCACTGTGAGCGGACTGTCCTCCTGTGCAGCTGAAACAGAGATGGCATAAAGATTCTGTTCCAGGCCCTTTCTGCCCAAACTCTTAGGGAAGCAGCACTCCATAGAAAGAATAGTTTGATGGAATTGAAAGCTGTGGCTTCCATCATGGGCCCCCCACAATCTGGACTCTCCAAGAAAGGCCCAAATCTTCCTGGAGGATAACGGGTCATTCTTTGCCATTAACCAACATGACTCACTGGGCCTCAGGTTCAGCACCGTACAGCTGCCCTGGGGAGGCTCCCTTGACCGAAGACTGAATCACAGATTGTTCCGCTAAGCTTCTTAGTAGCCTCTGTGCCCACTATAACTGTCACAGTGCTTGGCACGTGACCATCAATATTTGTCTAACTGCTGGCAAAAGGATATTTTCTGAATAAATGTATTTGATTTCTGTAAACCCATTAAATTAAAAAAAAAATAAAAATTTTCCATACTGAATTCAAGAGAAAGCCGCATCATATAATCTGTGAATTTGAGGTCTTTCTTTTGGGTATTTACATTTCATACTGAGATCTCTACAAATATTTTCATACAAACTTATGTGTGTATCTTTTTGACATGGCAAGTATTCAGTAAAGGGTTGGTGAAGCAAGATGTCCCAACATGTAGCTGGACAGAAAATTGATGGGGAATATGTAGTGGGCAATAATGAGAAGCCTAGGGGCGCCTGGGTGGCTCAGTCATTAAGCATCTGCCTTCAGCCCAGGTCATGATCCCAGGGTCCTGGGATCGAGCCCCGCATCGGGCTCTCTGCTCGGCAGGAAGTCTGCTTCTCCCTCTACCATTCCCTCTGCTCGTGTTCCCTCTCTCGCTGTGTTTCTCGCTGTCAAATAAATAAAATCTTTAAAAAAAAAAAAATAATGAGAAGCCTATACTCAACAACAAAGACATTTTCAATGATTAAAAAGGGCTTTATCCAGAAAATTCGATTTCAGCGTTAAGGATGCTAGCTTAGGAAAGAGTATGGCAAATGTGAGTCAAGGTTCCTGTTTTAGGAAGGGACTGGCTTGCAAGAAACTGAGTTACAGATTGAGTTTAATAGCTTATTTTGAAATAAGTAGAATTTGTTTCAAAATACAAAAAAACAAAACCAAAGCAGAACAAAAAGACAAATACAAATAAAATTCAAAAAGGCAATTGTTTAGTTGTTAAAATTAGGATACTATGTTATGACCAAGTTAGTGGTTAGGATATCTATGCTGGGTCTTAGAGAGAGGATTGGAGCTGCTTAAGTACTTGATGTCTTAGAGATTGAGATAATTAGATTCTAAAAGAGGATCAAATGGGGGTGCCTGGGTGGCTCAGTTGGTTAAGTGTCTGATTCTGGCTCAGGTCATGATCTTGGGGTCCTGGGACTGAGCCCCACGCCAGGCTCCCGACTCAGCAGGGGGTCTGCTTATTCCTCACCCTCTCCCTCTGCTCCTCTGCCAAACTCAAGCCCTCTCTCTCTCTCAAATAAATAAAATCTTTAAAAAATAAAAGAGGATCAAGAGTCCTCAATTATGGGGATGAGGGATTGTAGGACTGGGAACCATGTTGTTTCTAAGAGCAGCAATTGAGAATGACAAATAGGATACTGTATCCCTCCTACACTTGTAACAGTCTGTAGTAGTCAGGGTTCTCCAGAGAAATGAATACATACAGATATGGATATGTAGAAAGAGATTACTATGAGATATTGACTCATGTGATAAAGGCTAAGTCCCGTGATCTGCAGTCTGCAGGGTGGAGGCCCAGGAAAGCAGGGGGTATATGTCCAGTCCAAACCCAAAGGCTGGAGAACGATAGAAGCCAATGCCGTAAGTCCCACTCTGAGTCAGAAGGCCTCAGAACCAGGAGTACTGATGTCTGAGGGCTGGAGAAGATGGATGTCCTTGATCACATAGAGAGCAAATTCACCTTCCCCTCCAATTTTTCTTCTATCAGCCCTCAAAGGATCGGATGATGCCCAACGGTGTGGCTGTGGATAGCCTTCTTTACTCAATTTACAGATTCAAATGCCAATCTCTTCCAGAAATACTTTCACAAACACACCAAGAGTTATGTTCTGCCAGCTTTCTGGGCATCCCTTAACCCAGGCAGTTGACAGATTAACCGTCCCACAGACATTTGAAATGGAGCATAGTACTCCTTCCCACAGAGCCAAGATACAATTTTATACTCCCTCTCAAAAAAGTTATTTTTTTTTAAAGATTTGTTTATTTATTTATTTGACAGAGAGGAGAGAGACCACAAGCAGGCAGAGGCAGGCAAGAGAAGGGAAAGCAGGCCCCCCGCCGAGCAGAGAGCCCGATGCGGGACTCGATCCCAGGGCCCTGAGACCATGACCTGAGCCAAAGGCAGAGGCATTAACCCACTGAGCCACCCAGGCGCCCTCAAAAAAGTTATTAAATATAAATCTCGTTTGGTCAGCAAATATAAACCTGTTATCTTTATGACCAGTAATAAAATAATAACAGTTACCATTTACTGAGTGTATACCATGTATCATGTACTAGGCGTACTAGGCTGCTTTATATCTCATTTATTACTTACAATAACCCTGAGAGGTAGATAATATTATTTCCCAATTTACAGATTAAGGCAAGAAGTAACTTGCTCAGATTTATACAGAAAAAAAAAAAAGATACAGTTATGACTGTGACTGGAATCTGTCTGATTTCAGAGTCTGTGATAAACTAATTAAATTTAGACAGTATAATGCTTTAAGCCTGTACCCAGCTAAATACTCTGATGTGCTTCTAGGGTATTTAATCTTTACCCTGACATTTCTCATTCTGGAATTAATTTTAGCTATGCCCTTAAACCAGCTGTTTGCCCCAGGTTGCATTATTTGAGGTAAGAGGACTACCAATGGAAAGCAAAGCCTAATGAAAATAATTTTGAAGAGAAACAAAAGCAAAAATGAACTTTTGGGACTTCATCAAGATAAAAAGCTGCTGCACAGCAAAGGAACAGTCAACAAAACAAAGAGGCAACCCACGGAATGGGAGAAGATATTTGCAAATGACACTACAGACAAAGAGCTGATACCCAAGATCTACAAAGAACTTTTCAAACTCAATACCAAAAAACAAATAAGTCAAAAAATGAGCAGAAAACATGAGCAGACACTTCTCAAAAGAAGACATACAAATAATGGCTAACAGATACATGAAAAAATGTTCAATATCATTAGTCATCAGGGAGATTCAAATCAAAACCACACTGAGATACCACCTTACACCAATTAGGCAAAAATTGACAAAGCGAGAAACAACAAATGTTTTAGAGGTTGTGGAGAAAGGGAACCCTCTTACACTGTTGGTGGGAATGCAAACTGGTGCAGCCACTGTATGGAGGTTCCTCAAAAAGTTAAAAATAGATTTATGCTATGATCCAGCAGTCACACCGCTGGGTATTTACTCAAAGAATACAAAAACACGAGCAACCCTCTCGGGTCCCCTCCCTCTTTGGGAGCTTTGCATTCTCACTTTGTTATCCTTCAATAAACCCTGCTTTGCTGCCCACCCCTCTGTCTGAACCACCTCTTCATTCTTCAAAGCAGCGTGACCAAGCCCTGTGGGCACCAATGGAGAAAAAAATCCTGTAACATTTATGGGAGCTTGTCAGAAATCTCCACTATCGTTAAGGACAACTAACCAATAAAGGTCCTCAAACTCCAAGTGGTGCTTCAGATGGAGCCTCATATGGAGGTCAAACCAGACATCAATAAGGGACCTTCTGATAGATAGAGAGGAGAGAAATCCTGACTGCCACCTCATCCAACATCCCTGACCTGCAGGAAGTAGCTGCAATCAGTCATTGTCTTTCTTCCCTAACAGCAGTTAGGGTTACCTTCTCAGATAGGAGAATGATGGATAGTTGGAAGGCAGGCAGGCAGGCAGGGACAAGGGGCCCCCGCCCTAAGAGGAAGCCCCCATTAAAAGGATTTTACACCACCCTGGGAGGAGTCTCCACCTTTCCCGTATGATAGAAAATATATGATTGGATGACAAATGCAGGGAGGGTTAATCAGATTAAAACAGCCCACCAACAAGCCCATAAAAAACCCCTAGACTTCGGTGGCAACCCTCTTGGGTCCCCTCCCTCCTCAGGTGCTTTGTACTATCACTTTACCATTAATCAATAAACTTTGTTTTGCTGCCCCCTCAAAACCCCACTAATGCAAAGGGATATATGTACCCCTGTATTTATAATAGCATTATTTATAATAGCCAAGATATGGAAGCAGCCCAAGTATCCACTGATTGATGAATGGATAAAGCGGTTGTGCTACACACACACACACACACACACACACACACACACAGGAATATTATTCAGCCATAAAAAAAGAATGAAATCTTGCTATTTGCAAAGACGTGGATGGAGCCAAAAAGCATAATGCTAAGGGAAATAAGTCAGAGAAAGACAAATACCATATGATTTCACTCATACGTGGAATTTAAGAAACAAAAATAAATGAGCAAAGGGGGGAAAAGGAGAGAGAAATTAAGAAACAGAGTCTTAACTATAGAGAACATAGTGATGGTTACCACAGGGGAGGGGTTAGGGAAAGTGAAATAGGTGATGGGGATTAAAGGTCCACTTGTTGTGATGAGCATCAGGTGGTATATGGAATTTTTCAATCACTATATCTTACACCTGAAACTAACATTAACACTATGTTAACTAGAATGAAAATAAAAACTTGAATTTAAAAAAGTTTAAATAATTTCTTTGTAAATGTTCTTTCTACATCCAGAATAGTCTACTTAATTTTTTAAATAAAATTTTAGTTTTAGTAAAAATAAAATCTATTTCATAGGCCTTTTTATAGCTCTTTTAAAAATCAACTTGTTACGCATTGAGGGAAATTTTTCAGTCGGGAGAATTTATTCTTTAAGCTTTGGAAATAGTCTTATATTGTTTCTTTGATAATTTCCCTTTGCATATTTTTTGTTCTCTCTGGAATAAAGTCATATAAATTAGATATTAAAACCTCTGGATTAAGGGTGCCTGGGTGGATCAGTCAGTAAAGTGGCTGACTCTTGGTTTCAGCTCAGGTCATGATCTCAGGGTGGTGGGACTGAGCCCAGCACTGGGCTCAGTGTGGAGTCTGCTTATCCCTCTCCCTTTCCCTTTGGCCCCCTCTCTTGCATGCCCTCTCTCTCAAATAAATAAAATCTTTAAAAACAAATTAATAAAATGTCTGGACTGATCCTCTATACCTCTTTATTTTTCATATTTTCTATCTTCTACTTTCTGAAAGATTTTCTTCCAACCTATTATTGATCTGTTCAAATTTTGGAAATCATGTATTTATTTTTCAAGAGTTCTATTTCCTTTTTGAGTAGACTTTGAATAGCATCTTTGTCTTGTTTTATGGATGCAATACCTTTTCAAATCTCTATAGAAATATTTTCAAATCTCTGCATTACCCCTGTGTAAGCTTCTATAAAGCCTTATTTTTATCTTGGTCTTTCTCTCATTATATTGAAGGCATCCCACGTATTAAGTATGGGAACTTCTGTACATTGAAAAGCTGATTGGCACTGTGTGTACATGAGCAATGTTTGCCACCGTCAGGTTGGCTATAATTAATTAAATACTAAGTTAGGCATTATGATGTGGAAACTCCCAACTGTCAAAACCTGGGAGTCTTTTTTCTGATAGCATTCTTTAATTTTTTTTTAAACCTGGAATAACATCTTGTTGCTGATTAGTCAGTCAGCAGAGGTGTGTGTGCATGTGGTATGTATGTATGTATTTTATTTGGGGGGGTCTTTATTCAGACGTTTAACCCCCTCTGTTTTTGGCCCTTCATTTCCTCCCTTCCATTGTATCCTGTGCATCAACATTCCAAGGTTCAGTTTTATCCTGTTGCATCAGTTACCACTGTTAAAAAGAAAACCACAGGCCCAAAATGGCATCACTTGGACAGGCTGAGTCACCAAAGTAGGGCTTAATACCTAACCTAACTGCAGATTCAACCTCCCCCAGAAATAGGTCTTAACCTGTCAATCAGAAATTTTCTGAACAGCACCAATGATGTAATTCGTCTCACGGGCCCTCTCCATTCCCCAAAGGAAAATGAAGTAATCCACCTAAAAAGGTCCCCTGCCTTCTCCTTAGGGGAGGGTGATGTAGCCTGAAACAATCCTTTCTTTTATTTTGCTAATAACTTCCTTGCCCCATTCTCCTCTCTTTTCATTTGTTTAATTGAAGTATAAGCTTTGCGCAGTGGCAGTATCGTAGCCAATGAGGTTTATCCGAGGCGCGATTATTGCTAATTGAAGTATAGTTAATACGCAATGTTACGTGAATTTCAGGTGTACAACAGAGTGAATCAACAATTCTATCTATTATATTATGCTCATCACAAGTGTGGCTACCATCTATCATCATACAATGCTATTGCGATTTCATTGACTATATTCTCTATGCTGTGCCTTTTATTCCTATAACTTACTCATTGCATAAGAGGAAGCCTCTATCTCCCACTCCCTATACCCATTTTGCCCACCGCTACCCCATCCTCCTTTCTATAGAAAGCTTCCATTTTGTAAAACTCCTTGAAACCCCTTTATCTGCTAAATGGAATGCTGCCCAATTCATGAATCACTTAATAAAGCCAATCAGATCTTCAAATGTACTCAGTTGAATTTTGTTAACACCACTCATCTTCCAGCTATATTCCACCTTGCAGAATTTTGTTGAAATTTCTCACCCTCTGATGGATTCTCCTGCTCTTGTTACGGGTTTATATGTTCTTTTTATACCTTCACTATCATTATGGTAAAGTCTTGAGGAAAGGAGATAAATACACGTATTCAATTTATCATTAATCAGACTGCTTAATTTAAAAGTGTTTGTGTTACAAACTCCCCTCCTATCCCTGTATATTTGGTCCTGTGAATAGTGTAGTTTTCTAGAAGAACAGAGAAGTGTTTCTGTATATTATAGCAGTAAGGTTCACATAACCTGGGGTGGGTTAAAGTAACCTACTGAATAATCTGGACAAGTGAAAAGTACTAAAGATACTTAAGGTGCTCTGAGATAAACTCTCTCTTCATGACTTCAGAAGTCATGAAGTTACTCATTTACAACTAGGATAAGATAAATGTTCAAATAACCAGAGAAGTTCTATAAACCACTTGTAAAGTTAAATTTTTATTCTACTACCGAACCATGTTGCCATAAACCTTTGGTTACCTCTAAATTTCCAGTATCTGGAAGAGAACAAGCTGTGGCATCACCCAGCCAGCCCCTCCTATGTCCTACTCACTCACAAAGAATTTCCCCTTTGAGCGACTCTACCATTGGCTGCTTACTCACACCAGATTCCTTAGGACTGGCTGGGACTGCAAATAAAACATTGTTTGCCTATATTGAGGTCGATAAGCTGCAACATAAATGCACACAGATTCCCAGTCTTAAAAGAGAACGTGAAGCGTTTGCTATCTTCTTTCCTCTTACTATTTTCAGGCAGAACCTGGACAGTAAACATTCTTCCCGGCCAAAAGAAAAAGTCTTTGCAGGTAGGAAAAAAAAAACCCTAAAATGGGTCTACTGAGTTCTACAAACCCCAAAATCAAGCAAGCCCGGATTCTTCTTCTGGGACTTGACTCAGCCGGGAAGTCCACCCTCCTTTACAAATTCAAGCTTGCTAAGGATATTACGACCTTCCCGACAGTAGGTTTCAACGTGGAGATGATCGAGTTGGAAGAGAGTCTTTTCACTCACAGTCTGGGATGTTGGAGAACAGGAAAAAATGAGAACCGTGTGGGAGTATTACTGTGAGAACACTGATGGGCTGACGTATGTTGTGGATAGTACAGACAAGCAGCGACTGGAAGACTCCGGCAGAGAGCTGAAGCACATTTTGAAGAATGAACACATTAAAAATGTGCCTATTGTCCTGTTAGCCAACAAACAGGATGTGCCTGGAGCTCTGACTGCCGAGGACGTCACCAGAATGTTGAGAGTGAAGCAGCTCTGCAGTGACCGGAACTGGTATGTGCAGCCCTGCTGTGCCATCACTGGGGATGGACTGATGGACGGGTTCAGGAAATTGACTGGATTTGTGAAAAGCCACACGAGATCAAGAGGAGACACTTTCGCATTCTTTAAGCAGAAGTGAGATCCAAGCCGTGACGTACTGGTCAAGTTGAAAGGGTAACTTTTTTTCGATGCTAAGTGAGAAAAGCAAGTTGCTGAGTTAGCAAACTTTTCCTAAGATGTTATTTCACCTAAATTCAGCTAAAACATAGAATAATATCAAGAAAATACTATTTTTGGCCAGGCACTTCAGTAAACTATGTGGTAATGATAGTTGAGAATGAAAATTTTACAATTTTGCGCATGTTAGATGAATCAGAATAATCATGTTTGGGACCAAATAAATTATTGCTTTATTATTTTTATATGACTACTAGAACAAAGTTTAAGTAAACTGCTAATAGGGTCAAAATTCTTTCAGATGGTTTCCAGCTGTTACAGTGCTGAATTTCTACCACACTCCTATGGAATAGCTAGTAAAAAACAGAGCTTTAAATTATGGAGAAGAAAAAGTTTGATGTTAACATCTTGTAAATCCCTATGCCTTAAATGAAGTTTTTTTCTGGATTCCTGCCAACTCTTTGAAATCTATTGCTGGGAACTTCCTACAGTGAGTAAAACAAGGAACTTCAGGCTGTTAATTGCCCAGAAACATAGGAAGACGTTTATACCTTAAAGTTCTGGGGATCAGGCTAGCTAGCACCCTAGAGTTAGGGTGGGGCCTGGGTTTCACTCAGCTTGAGGTTATAGGCCCAAGATGGGCTTACGTAGAATTCAGTAGAATAGTCATTACTTGGGAATATATGTCCAGCTCACTGCACTGATCAAACAGGAACCAGAGCCAGACTTTAACTAACCTCAGAGACTCAGCAATTCACAGGAGGAAACAATGCACAGCGAGTAGCTAGAATAGGGCAGTAAGTACTATGTGCGATAACATGAGCGGCCCTTTCTGACCTGGGAAAACAGGAAGTGTTTCATGCAGAAGGTAGTTTTTAAGATGGTCCCCAACTCTTAGGGACTCGTGAAGGTGGAGGTTAGTCACTGGAAGTTCCCATCGCTAGAAGACCCTCTTCAGGTCTGAAGAGGCTGAAGAGCCATTGTAGGGGAGGAGAAAAGGAACTGGGGTTTGAACTGGAATTCCCCTGAGAGGCTGAGAACTCCCAGGGAGGTCCTGGTACTAACACATGACACTTTCTTCCTGTCCCACCTCTAACCAAGCTCATTTGGGCTAGAACGAGCAGGCTTCAAGCAGCCCCTTGGGCTCTAAATCTTAAAGTCACAGAGGAAAATAAATGTTCAAGGGTGCTAGCCCCTGAATTCCTCTCATGGTTTCCTTCTCTCACCCTAGCCATTATCTTTAGAGCAAAGATCTGAGTGCTGCAGGGTAGAGATTCAAATAATAAAGGAGATATACACAAGATAACAGTTATCACTGGTTCAATGCTTGTCTGTGTCAGGTGTTGTATAATCACTTTCATACATCTCATTTAATGTTGACAATGGCCCTGAGAGAAATTAGCATTATTATGTCAATTTTACAGAGGAGAGTACTGAGACTAAAAAAGGTAACAACAATAACAACCACACAAAAACTACTCTGTTTTTTCACTGAGGAGTGGCGGAACCAAGATTTAAACTCATCTGTCTAACTTCAAGACCAGTACTGTTAATCGTCATAGTGTTTCGTAAATAAGGTATGGTGTCTGTCTCTACGAGCTTACTATACACAATTAAGAATAAATCCAGGCTAGGGGCACCTGGCTGGCTCAGTCGGTGGAGCATACGACACTTGATCTCTGGGATTTAAGATTGAGCCACAATGTAGGTTTAGAGATTATTTAAAAAAAATAAACAAAATCTTTAGAAAAAAAGGAATAAATCTAGGCTAAATTAAAAATAATACTGCCATATGATCCAGCAATCCTACTACCAGGTATATATACAAGGGAAATGAAATCACTATCTTGGAGATATATCTGCACTTCCATTTTTTTTTTTTTTAATTTTATTTACTTATTTCACAGATAGAGGGAGATCCCAAGCAGGCAGAGAGGCAGGCAGAGGGAGAGGGGGAAGCAGGCTCCCCACCGAGCAGAGAGCCCGATGCAGGGCTCAATCCCAGGACCCTGAGATCATGACCTGAGCCGAAGGCGGAGGCCCCAACCCACTGAGCCACCCAGGCGCCCCTGCACTTCCATGTTAATTGCAACATGATTCACAATAGTCAAAACGGGGAAACAACCTAAGCTTCTATCAGTGGATTAACAGATGAATGGATAAAGAAAATGTGGTATACATACACAATGGAATATTATTCAGCTACAAAAAGGGGAAATCCTGATATTTGTGACAACATGGATGAAACTAGAGGACATTATGTTAAGTGAAATAAGTCAGATACAGAAAGATAACTATTTTATGATTTCACTTTTATGGGGAATCTTAAAAAACCAAACTCACAAAAACAGAAAGTAGATTAGTGGTTGACAGAGGTTGGGGATGGGGGAAGGGGGGAATGGGGAGATGTTTGTGATAGGGCACAACTTTCAATTATAAAAGAGTAAGTTCTGAGATCTAATGTACAGCATGGTGACTATAGTTAATAATACTGTATTGCATACTTGAATTTGCAAAGAGTGTAAATTTTAAGCATTCTCATTAAAAAAAAAGGAAGATGTGTTAATAACTCAATTGTGGGAATCCTTTTACAATGTATATCAAATCACATTGTGCACTTTAATATATTATTATATATGTAATACATATTACAATTTTGTCAATTATACCTCGATAAAGCTGGGGGAAAAATAAATGCAGACCAACATATGATACTTTTATATTAAGAAGATTCTTTGAGGGGTTAAGCATTTGACTCTGCTCAGGTCATATTCCCAGTCTCTTGAGATCAAGCCCTGCATCAAGCTCTGCACTCAGTGGAGAGTCTACTTGAGATTCTCTCTCTCTCTCCCTCTGCTCCTCCCTACCCACCCCCCAAATAAATAAATAACATCTTTTTTTTTTAAATAACACTTTAATAAAAAAAAATAAGGTTTTTTGAAAAAACAAGCCAGACGTGATAAATTAAGTGTAATAAAGGAGATATGAGAAACATGCTGAGGGACTGGCAAAAAAGTTTCTGATTTCAGGGCGCCTGGGTGGCTCAGTCGTTAAGCGTCTGCCTTCGGCCCAGGTCAGATCCCAGGGACCTGGGATCGAGCCCCACATCGGGCTCCCTGCTCTGCGGGAAGCCTGCTTCTCCCGCTACCATTCCCTCTGCTTGTGTTCCCTCTCTCGCTGTGTTTCTCTCTGTCAAATAAATAAAATCTTTAAAAAAAAAAAAAGTTTCTGATTTCAGGAAGATCTCAGCAGAGCTCTTCAATGTTAAATAATTAGTAGTAGAGTTCTTCCTAAGTTCCACAAAATTATTAAAACCACAAATGTGCATCTTTTAAAAAAAAAATGCATCCTCCCTTACCATTTTCCCTATGTGGTTAAAAAAAAAAATCTTCCTAATAATCTTAAACTCAAGAGTCACTAACCTATGTCCATAGAAAATGTCTGAATAGAAAATGTCACTAGGGGGCGCATGGGTGGCTCAGTGGGTTAAAGCCTCTGCCTTCGGCTCAGGTCTTGGTCTCCGGGTCCTGGAATCAGGCCCCACATCAGGCCCTCTGCTCAGCAGGGAGCCTGCTTCCCCCTCTCTCTCTGCCTGCCTCTCTGCCTTCTGTCAAATAAATAAATAAAATCTTTAAAAGAAAAGAAAAGAAAATGTCACCGGGTGGTCCTCAGTATTTTGGTATTCTGAATTAAGTGAAGCCCTCGTGGCCTAGTCTCAGCGTAATGTAAAATTCAAAAAAAACAATCCCCTCAAATATAAAAATGAATTAAAATCTTCACTTGAGAAAGCTCTAGCTGTGTGTAGTGGGTATGCTAGGCAGATACATTCTTAATATAAGAGCAAAAGTTACAAAGTAGCTTTTCCTCTGTCATTTCAGCATCTCCCAGATAGCACAGCTATTCCTTGGTCACTAATAATCTTGTCTGAGAAACTTGGACATTCCCCTGCTTTTTCCCTTTCTTCCCTGGAATCCAATCTATTTTCTTTCATCAGTCACTTGTTTTCTTTTCAATGTAGATTTTACCAATCTTTCCTTTCTTTGGCATTTCCCTCCAGCTCTCCCTAGCGTGCTCCTCTTACCCTTCAACACACATACAAACATATACCTACACACTCTTCATTCTGATCCACCTAATAAAGCCCAAAATTGAGGGTAGGGGAAAAGATGAGGTGCACAAAAGCAAAATATTCCTTTACAGGTGAGAGGAAAGAGGCTGTAAATATTCATGCCTTGATATTTATTATGTCATTCACCTTATTCTGTTATCTATAGGTAACAAGGCAAAACTTTTAATTCATCAAAATAGTACACTGCCATGGATCTGTAGCAAACAAAAGCACATCGCTTCTGAAATGTTTCTTCCTTAAAGACTTAAAAATCTGAAAGGTAAATATCAGTTAAATATTTTTATCTCATTTTCTAAGTATTCCCAGGTTAAAAAAAAATCCCAACAGAGCATAAGAATAAAGAATGACAAATAAATAAAGCAGCAGCAGTGACTAATATATGTTAAAATTGGTCAATTTAACAAGCTGAACATCACTATGTTCTGATGATGAACAATTTGTGTTCTGCCAAAACAGGGAAGACCGGGAATTTCAGATAGAGTCCTGAAGTTCCTGTACCTTATGAGTGCCACCGGGGGATGGTCTACAGAGGCTTCAGTGTATTGAGTATGTGAAGGAACAACCCAAGAAACAGTATATCTGTCGTGCTTCTCAAAGGGTTGGCCTGCCCTTGTATGCATGAACTTTCCAGAGTAAAAGAGGCAGAATGAGAGAGACAAAATGAGAACAGGAGAGCAAGAGAGGCAAAGGACAGACTTCTCCTTTGGTAGTGCTAATGAGTACTTCAACATAATTTGGGATCTAGGGTCACAGGGGTTTCAGTCCACCAGATGTTTACTATAGTGTTGACTATTAACAGATTCAGCTACTTCAAGCAGGAGAAAGTGCATTTTACCTTGAAAGTGCCATACAAATATAAAAGTGAGTTATTAGATGACTTAACCGTGAGTAATATTTTCACAAACATTACCTCATTTTGTTCTCTCAAAATCTTATGGGGAGGCAAAACAGATATTGTCAACACCATATTAAAGATATGAAGAACTGAGTAAGCCATTATTGAGCCTAGTCCTCTGATTTCCAAGATTTTTTAAAAAGCTCAATTATTATTGTACAATGAATTTAACAATAATGTGGCACATGCACTTTTACCATCAAATTTCTTTGTTTCTATAAGTCAAATAGGACTGGCCAGAGTACTTCTTAGGCCAAAAACCCAGGAGCCATCCTCCCTTTTCCCTCATGTCTTACATCTATTCTGCAAATTCTGTCAGCTCTCCCTTCAAAATACATCTCCCTTCTGGCCACTTCTCAGTCTCCATCACTACCACAAGGCCACCACCGATTCTCACCTGGGTGGCTACATTCTCCACACGGGAGAAGTCTAAAAATGACAATCAGATCACTTCACTGCCCTGCCTACAAACCTCTATTTGCTTCTTACTTTATTATGGTACCTTCTTCCTGTTTCTTCCACCTCACTCCCAAGACGGCCACACTTCCCTTAACTTCCCTCTACCACTCCTAATTTGTTACAGCCTCAGGGCCCTTAAACTTGCTGTTACCTCAGCTCAGAATATGCTTTTCTCAGGTCTTCAAATGGTTCCCAGCTTCATAGCCTTCAGGTCTCCAACCAAATATGCACAGGCATTCCCTGAATCCTTATCTAAATGAACCTCCTCATCCCTGTCACTCCCTACCCCTTATCCTGCTTTATTATTTTACAAAGAATTAATCATGGCTTTAAAGTACATTATTACTCATTTACTTACTCTCTTTCCCTCCCTAGATGGTAAACTTCATGGGAGCAAGGACTTTGCTGTTGTATCCTAGAATGGATACAGGTACAGATCATAGTGATGTTCAGCCTTAGGACACAAATGGTATTTAAAGGGTATTTGTAGAAAGAAAGGAAGGAAAGAAAGAAAGGTCTGAGCCATAAAGGGGGCTCTTGTCAGGGCCTTCGGCTATGTCTCAAGATGGAATATGGATCCAATAATGGAGAGATAAGAGAATGGCAGATTTGGACGGAGGACACTTTCATTCTAACCTCAGAGTCCTTGGGGGCAGTGTGCTGGACTAAAATGAACACAGACTTTGGAGCCAAGACTAGGTGGGAATTCTGGCTTATCACTTGTTTTAGCTTTTTTTTTTAAATTTTATTTATTTGACACAGACTGAGAGAGAGGGAAAGAGAGAGAGAGATCACAAGTAGGCAGAGAGGCAGGCAGAGAGAGGGGGAAGCAGGCTCCCTGCTGAGCAGAGAGCCCCGATGTGGGGCTCGATCCCAGGACCCTGAGATGGTGACCTGAGCTGAAGGCAGAGGCTTTAACCCACTGAGCCACCCAGGTGCCCCTTGTTTTAGCTTTTGAGTAGTTTATTTCACCTTTCTGAGTCTAGACTAGAATGAGACTTGAACATGAAATAAACTTTTATTGTGTTAAACCATGGAGACTTGGGGGATGCCTGGGTGGCTCAGTTGGTTGAGCGGCTGCCTTCGGCTCAGGTCATGATCCCAGGGTCCTGGGATCGAGTCCCACATCGGGCTCCTTGCTCGACAGGGAGCCTGCTTCTGCCTCTGCCTCTGCCTGCCTCTCTGCCTACTTGTGCTCTCTCTCTCTCTGACAAATAAATAAATAAGATCTTTAAAAAAAAAAAAAACACACACACACAAAAAAAAACAAAAAACCATGGAGACTTGGAAGTTGTTACAGCCACCACTGTTAATTACCCTAAACTAGGATCCTGCTTCTTGCTCCTGCCATATGTCTCAACACCCTCCTTTCTCCAGGCTTCTTTTCCTTTTAAATCCCCTCTTCTCAGTCTTCCTGCTCATTCTAGGACCCTCACTTAATTCACCCTGAACAGGAAAGGGAAAGCGAATTTAATTTTTCCTCAACTTTATATTTTGAAAATTTTCAAGTCTTCAGAAAACTTGAAAAAAAAGTAAAAATAAGACAAGTGTACTTTTCATCTAAATTTACCAGTTATAACAATTTTGCCATGTCTGGGCTCTTTCTCCATCTCTCCCTCTCTCCGTCTCTCTACACACACACACACACAAATTACAATCATTCTGATACTTCATACCTAAATACTTTATCATCTATCTCTTTAGATTAGACCTTCTCTAAGAATACCGTTATCACAAACAAAAGTTTAAGCATTAACTAAATATCATCCAATAGTCCATGATCAAATTTCCCCCAAATAGAACTTATTTATAGAACTTATTTTATCCAAGATCTACTGCATTTGGTTATGTCACTTTTTTTAGAGTATTTTCCCTGATTTTTGTTAGTTCTTCCTGACCTAAAAACTTTTGAAGACTCTAGGCCAGATCATTTAAAGAATGTCCCACAGCCTGGGGGCACCTGGGTCACTCAGTTGGTTAAGTATCCAGCTCTTGATTTCTTTGGCTTAGGTCATGATCTCAGGATGGTGAGATCAAGCCCTATGTTGGGCTCACGATCAGGGCAAAGTTGGCTTTAGAATCTCTCTCTCTCTCTCTCTCTCCCCCTCTCTTCCTGTCCCTCCCCCCTTCCCTAAAATAAATAAATAAATAGATAGATAGATAGAAATATAGATAGATGAATGAATGAATGAATGAATAAATAAAATATTTAAAATAAGAAGAAGAAAAAAAGAAAAGAATGCTCCACAGTCTGAATTTGTCTGATTGTTCCTTCAAAATGTTAAACATTTTTGGCAAGAATATTCCACAGCTGATGTACTTCCCGTTGTATCCATTAGGAGGCACAGAGTGTCAGTTTGTCCCATTACTGATGGTGCTGTATGTGATTACTTCTTTTATGATAGTATCCATTAGATTTCCCCAATGTAAAAATATAACTTTCCCCTCTGTTCTTAATAAGTAATTTCATATGATCAGTCTATTTTGAGACACTTTGAATATCCTCTTCCCCAAAGCCTTTCTCTTAATGCTTTTAGCATCCATTGATGATTCTTTCCTGACTCAGTTAATTACACTGGGAGGTGTAAAATAGTGATTTATGTTGCACACTTATTAGCTACTGTAATTCTACTGTAAAGAAAAGCTTTCCCTTTTATCCCCCATTTCCATAATCTCTCTCTCTCTCTTCATACTTTTTATTTATTTTTTTTAAGATTTTTTATTTATTTATTTGAGAGAGAGATCGAGAGAGATAGAACATGAGAGGGGAGAAGGTCAGAGGGAGAAGCAGACTCCCCACAGAGCCGGGAGCTGAGAGCCCGATATGGGACTCGATCCCGGGACTCGATCCTGGGACTCTGGGATCATGACCTGAGCTGAAGGCAGTTGCTTAACCAACTGAGCCACCAAGCCGCCCCTATTCATACTTTTTAAATTAGAAGTTTTATTTTCCAGTGCTACTCAAACTGAAGTCCCTGAATCAGAAAGCCTCAGCATTAACTGTAAACTGCTTAGAAATATAAATTGTCAAACTCCACCCAGACCTATTAATCAGAATATCTGGGAGGCAGAGGAAGTTCCTGGAATTTCTATTATTATTTACATTGTTATAACCCACTTCTCTTTATTATTCTTTTTGATGCTCAAACTGTCCCAAATTTGCCCAGAAGAAGACCCTTTAAGCTAGCTACTATGTTCTGTTGATATATGTCCTTTGAGTACTTCCTTGTTTGGAAGAACATCGAATCACCTTGTACTTTCCCTACTTAGCTGCCTCAGACCTGGGATTATCTGTTTCTTAGGAGCCCTAGTTCCTTTCACTGGGGAATAGTATTTAGAAATCAAATAATGAAGGTAGCTGTGTTTATTGTTACTGAAATATCATTGTTTATAGCCCCATTCAGTAGAAAAAGCAAGGAAGTATATATATATATTTTTTAAAATACTGATACTTCCAAATTGAATCCACAACATAGAATCTTTCCTTATCCTCCTCATTCCTATTGTATCCCTTATCCTACAAAAAACTCTGGCTCCAAAAAGCATCAATATATTTATTCATTTTCTCTATGCTACAATACAACAAGATATTTTCAGATCACTATACCAATATCACTCTCTCTAGTAAACCCACTCAGGAAAGTTTAAGATTTCTTTTTATTTCTTTCTATCCTGTTTCAGAGTATTATGTTCAAAAGTTTTTTGAGTTTGATTTTTTGTGTGGTTATTTTGTATGATATTTATTTTAGGCTGATTTTTGCTATTTGTATTCAATTTTAAGGTTTGACTCTTCTTTATCTTTTTCAGTTAACATTAATTTTTGAATTTGTAGAAAATTTACAAGCCTCAAAAGTGAAAGTTATGTAAAAAGGTAGTTCATACTCATTATTATATTAAAGAAGAAGGCCTCGTTAGTACAATAAACTGGTTCTCATACATCCCTCCTAAACATATATGTAGGTGATACTGTATTTCTATATCAGGTTGGATTTTCTTTCACTTTAAAGCATTTTGAAAGCATTTTTCCACTCAAGTTCAATGTATCTACTGTTGTTGCTTATTGATGGGGAACATGAGAGATTATAGTAACAAATTATCATCCTCTATTTACCATGGGATAAACCTTATTATCACAGTTACTTTTCTGCTCTTTTTAAAACAAAAGATAGATTTTATACTCATCTTAAAATTTAATCTTGTGTAAAAATACACTGACTCTAAATGGTAAAAATAAAGGATATAAATAAACACACACACACACTAGATAGAATACACACCAAAATGTTTGGGTGGTTGCATTATGACTAGAATTCCTTATATTCTCATTATTTTCCAAATTTTGTAGAGTAAGTATGTGTTATTTTTATATTCAAGGAAAAAACATTATTTTCAAAAGAGCTATTTAATCTTCATAGTCTACACATGAATGGATAATGCATGGCACTAAAACTGTCACTTCAAATGCCCTGATCTAAAGTAATAAGAAATCCTTTTAAAGTGTAGAAATATTGGGGCGCCAGGGTGGCTCAGTGGGTTAAACCCTCTGCCTTCAGCTCAGGTCATGGTCTCGGGGTCGGGGAATCGAGCCCCACATCGGGCTCTCTGCTCAGTGGGGAGCCTGCTTCCCCCTCTCTCTCTGCCTGCCTCTCTGCCTACTTGTAATCTCTCTCTGTTAAATAAATAAATAAAATCTTTAAAAAAAAATAAATAAAGACTAGAAATATTGTATTGAATAGACACATGAGGGCATTGTAACTAAGTTTTCATAAATTAAGAAAAAAACCCAGAAACCAAAAAAGAAAACATCTAACATGCCTTGAGCACTCACTATAGGCCAGGCTCTGTTTTAAGCATTTCATGTGTATTTCCACATTTAATCTTTACATTAGTTCTATGAATTAGTACCATCATTATCCTCATTTACAGAGAAGCTATCTGAAACTCAAAACCATCCAGTCACCTAAAACTGTGAAAGGTATTTACAGTTTGTGGTCTTTTGTATACAAAAGTGGTCTTTTGTACACAATCAAGCTCCTGCTGTCAGTTGTTTGGTGAGAATTCCACACTATACCTCTGTGCAAATGTTTAAATTCTCTCTTAAGCCATGGCCTACTTCTCATTCTGAAAAGATCTCCTATTGCTCTACTTGGAGTCTAACAACAGCTAGGCAGCAGAGAGAATGGCTATTTAACAAATTTTAGTTTTTCATCAGAAATCAAAAGTTGGGAAAATAGGAAAATAAAACTCTCTATTAGCATTTTACCACATTTCCTTCCAGTCTTTCTTTTTCTTCAATGTGTGTATATATTCAACAGATCTTTTTTGACCTATAGTCACATTCATATATTTTATATCTTTATCATATTACTATGTATCTTTCAGAACCATCATTTTTCGCTGTTAACGTCATTTTCAATGAAGTGGATATACTAGTAGCTTCTCTACTATTGGTTTTTTAAATTGCGGTCAAGTCAATTTTTCATGTAACTAATTCAGCAACAAACATCTTCATGTGTGTACTTTCACTCCCTCATATTTATTCTTTCATCTGGCAAATATTGACTGAATTCCTAATAAAAACCAGGCACTGTATCAGGTGGTGGGTTTGGGATTTTTTCCCTGGCACAGTATTTCAAGGATGAACAGTTTTATGCCTCAAAGCATACTGTCAAATGGCTTTCTAAAATGTCAGAATCAGGTTATTTTAAATGAATTTTTTAAAAAGAAGGAAAAAAGAGGCATAAAAACTTTTAGTCCTTAGATGACAGGTAACTACAATATTGTGTGTTGAAGACATCAAAATAAGTAAATAAGTTTGTAGATTTCAAATCATTTATGACAGGAAAAAATTAATGTCAAAATTTACAGTAGTTTTTGCCTAACTATGACTGAAAACCCAGATACAATAAAAGGAAATACTGATAAATTCAACCACATAAAAATGTAAGTTGTGGCAAACATAAACAAAATCAAGACAAATATCAAACAAGGAACTTATATTTGCATATTATATCATAAAGAAAGGTGTTATGTTCTTAATATAAAATAGCATTTAAAAATAAAAGTGCTAAAGGTACATAAAGACATACAGTTAATAATAAATGACATTCTAATGATCCCTCAACAAATGAAAAAAAACTTCAGCTTTGCTATTAGAGAAATGTAAATTAATACTACATTTAGATACTATTTTTCATCTATCATGTTTGCAGAAATATATAAGTTTCATAACATATTCTATAATTCTGTTGGTGAGACTGTGGGAAAAGTATAATATCTACTACTAGTGGAAATACAAAATGTATGACTTTTGAGGAGAATTTGGCAATATCTAACAACTCTACATTCACATTTACTTTTTAATGTAGCAATTTTCCCTCAAGATACAAAACCACAGATCTGAAACAACATATGTGCAAGGCTATTCACTGTGACATTATTTGTAATAGCAAAATACTGGAAATAACCTAAAATTTTTTCCATAGGAGACTGGTTAAAAAAAAAATCCCCCCCCAGTGAAATACTACTCAAACTAAAGAATGAAAAAGAGGTGGGGCACCTGGATGGTTCAGTTGGTTAAGCGTCTGCCTTTGACTCAGGTCCTGATCCTGGGGTCCTGGGATCGAGCCCCATATCTGCTCCTGTTTATCGAGGAGTTGGCTTCTCCCTTTCTCTCTGCTCCCCTCCCCCCAGCTCTTGCTTGCCCTTGCTCTCTCTCTCAAAAAAAAAAAAAAAAAAAAGTGGGACATGCCAACAGAAAACTAAAAGGATCAAGAGGCAATGACACCCCTGCAGCAATGTGTACACCTAAAGTCCAGATCATGGTCTCTAAATATTATATCTCACTGAAAGGAACCAGAGCTCCCTGGAGAAATGGCAGTTTAGATCTAGGGCAGGTCAAGTACAAGATGAACCTGAAATACCTTGTGCAAGGGAACAAGAAAGAACTCAAAGGCTGATGGAAATAGGTCAAAGGTTACAGGAATCACTTACAGAGACTCTCATTGGCCAAATCTGAGACAATCTGAGTATCAAAAAAGAATACAGATGGTAATGAATTATATCACATTGAGTAAATAAAAACAAAAGCTGTAAGTTCGTAATGCTAGTCATTAAAAATACAAGACAAAAAGGAAACCGTGTAGAATGGGGGAGAGCAAAGCTCTTTTATACAGAAAAATGTACAAGATGTAATAGAATTGGAAAGCCACTATTTTGCAACTGCAAAGTAAGAATTAACCTTGGGTATAACACTTAACCTATCTGTATAATAATATTACAAGGTGATTTCCTGAAATATCTTCTGGGTCTATCTATGATCTAGGATTAATAGATTTTGAAATGGAAAGCCTTAATCAGAAAAAGGAAAAGCAACAGGATCCTTACTCTAGTATGTTTTTCCTTTCTCCTCAAAGCTGAAAATCACCATTGACTAGTCCAATAGGACCAGATCCCCAGTTTCCTAACCCTGAATTGTTTTCATCTTTGTCATGTAGCTACAAGGTATATTGGAATTATCCATTAAAGAAGGCTTCATTATAAACAAAATAAAAAAACAAATGTAAAACTGGGAGTTAATATTTGCAATATATATCACAGATAAAAGTCTAATGTCCCTAATATAAATATTATATTGTTTGTAAACTGTTATTTATATATTGTTAAAGCAGGGGAGAAAAAAACTCTTGTTTGTTGAGTCAGAAAGTGTCCCAACTCCACTCTAAAGCATGGATTTTCTGAGGAAAGTAAAGCCTCCCAACACCTCCTTGATCTCAAAAAGACCAGGCTAGAGGGTAGTTGCTCTACCTGCTCTAACCCATAATATAGTTGCTCTAACTCAGGGTATAGTCTCCACAGTGCACACACCCATTTCATCCTGCCATGTCTTGTCAGTCCAGTGTATACCTGCTGACCTGCTGTAAATGTTAGCAGCTTTTTTACTCTCCTTTTTACTCTCAAAAGCTTCTAAATTTGGACCATATATGGTTACCCTACTTCTAGAAGACTCCTAATGCTTCTGAGGAAAGACTTCATCTGGCTGATGCTGAAGAGTAAATGACAAGCTAAAGACAAGAGCAAGAAAAGACTCAGAATGTGGTAAACAAAATAATGGTCTTCAAAGATATCCTTGTCTAATTTCTGGAACTGTGACTATGTCAGTTTACATGGCAAAAAGAAAAAGTGATTAAGTATGTTGAGATGGAAAGCTTATCCTGGATTATCCAGATGAGCCCAATCTAATTGCATGGCTCCTTCAAAGTGGAGAAACCTTCCTGGCTGAGTTCACAGTTAAGGGGAGATGGAACTAGAGAAGAATGCTCAGAGAGATGCAACATATCAGGCTTTGAAGATGGAATAAGGGACCTCAAGCCAAGGAATATAGGCAGCTGGAGAAAGTAAGGAAACAGATTCTTCCCTAGAGCTCCCATAAAGGAATACAGCCCTGCTAACACCTACAGAACTGTGCACTACATTAGAAACTAGGTGAGACAGTGCACAGTTGGATAGGGTCCTGCATGTGTGACTGGTAGACTGCAGCGGAGACATCTACATTTTTGACTTCACCTTTTTTCTGGGTAAGATCTGCAAATCTCAGCTTTAGCCCTTTTGCTCGGCACTCTGTTTCTCCTTTGTGTGGAGATGCCTGGGATCCAACTAGAAAGCAGATATGGCCCTGATTTGGGAAACAAAGGCAGAAGAAAATGTAGATAAAATTAAGTGTCCTTATAACCTGCATCCCATTGACAAATACTTGAAGCAGGCAGAGGGAAGCTCCCATCTTAATGTTAATTACTTTCTAGAGGGAAAAACAAACTTAGCTGGAGAACAGCAAGGCCTCAGTATCTTGTGAGTCTTCTTTAGCATATGAAAATCCTTTTTGGCACTTTCCTTCTCTTTACTTCCCAACCCCAAAGCATATAATCAGTTGCTTCTCACAATCAAGGAGCAGCAGCTCTTCTTGCCCACAGTCGGCCCTCACGCTTTAATAAAACCACCTTTCTGCACTCAAGACATCTCAAGAATTCTTTCTTGGCTGTGAGCTCCAGACTCCCAACAACATTAATCCAAAAACACATTAGTCCCTCCTCTGGGGTGGACGGACAGACTCAACATTGGTAAGGAGGCTGTAAGGTACGCTACATGCACCACCTCAAAACATTTCATGAGTAAGATATGATTGTGTTCCTTTTATGGCAAAGAGAATGATTAGACTGTATAGGACAGAGCTCTGCTGTGTAATCTTGTGCAAATTCCTCTGGGAGCCTTTGGTCCTTTGTTATGTGGACTTGGGAGTGTTGAAAGGGCCAAAGAGCTGGGAGAAGACCAGGGCAAAGACAGCGCACTCACCACGAATGCGGGATCCAGACCTCCTCTCACACCTGCTGGGGGCCCATGAACCAGAGTAGGGGCAGGCCGCAGGGCAAGCCGACAACCGGCAAATCCCCTCCACGCACCTGGAGCGGCCCCCGGGGCAAAGGAGGAAAACTAGTCAAGGCGGTAGCCTAGCGCAGCGCATTGACGTCACACCATTCCCAGCTTCCACTGCGCCCTGACGTCAGCCTCCCGGTGTTCTCTCTGCAAGGATATATTGGAAGCTGGTTGGCCGGAGCCGCAGGCAGATGTTGGGAAGGGTTGGGCTTTCGTGGTGTCAGTGTGCAGTGACTCATAGCTCCGACCTCCTTAAAGAGACATATCTGGACCAAGGGGACGCCTTGTCTGATGGTTGCACTGAGACCGCATGCGCTAGGGTTTGGGTAGTTCGCCAGAGCAATGTAGGAGGGGTAATAAAAGAACATGACCACTAATCCAAACTTCATTAAAGTGTTAATATACGTGCTGCCTGTATTCCTCTTTTCCTATTCACTCTTCAACCCATTTCATCTGTTAAAGATTGGTTATTTTTAAATAGTAAGATCACACAAATACATTTGTGTGCAAATATACAAATATAAAATGAACATGTGTCAGAGTTCCCTAATGAGGAAACTCTGACGTTACAAAGAATCCTAAGAACCACATAAATAGACTGAAAAGTATTCTGAAATGAATTTATACTTCTTCTACTTCACCTCAGTACATTGGGTCAGCAAATTCTATTGACTCAACTTCCAAAATTGGATAAATCTCTCCAGATCTCACAGATCTGAAATCATCTGTGGATTGAACTACTACTGCCTTATTGCCCTCACCCCCCCAAATCCATTCTCTACACAGCTTTCAAAGTGATTTTTTAAAACAAACAAACAAACAAACAACCACAAAAAGTATGATGTAGATTATGTTGATTCCTTTCTTAAAGTCTACCAATGGCTTCTCCTTTACTTGGAGATTTACATCCACACTCCTTATGCTTGCTTACAAAGAATTACTTGATCTATGTGTGTCTCCTCACCTACCTCGTCTACCACTCCTGTCTCACCACTGTGCCTCAGGTCCCTCTGCTTGGAATGCTCTTTCCCCTGAATTGTGGATTATCTTGATCTTCAGATCTCAGCTTGACTATTGTCTATTCAGAGAGGCCTCCAGACCCTTCATTCTAAAGTGGTTACTCAATCATCCTATTTAAAATTTTAAATCTCTGTAGATCATGATTACTTTGATATATGTCCTACCCATTCATTTATTGACCATCTCCCCAGCCCCAATTAAAACGAAAGTATGTAAATTCAGGGAGAAAAGCCCTGATCTGCAGTTTACCACTGCACTGTATTCTCCGCTAGTAGAACACTTAATGAGTATAGTATGTTATTCATTCACTAGTTGCAGCTTTATCATTTAAATTGAGTGGTTAATTGTCATAACAAAATGTATAACAATTTAAAACAAGTGTTTCTGGAGATATGTTTACAAAATATATCTGGTTATTTTACATGAAAAATACTTTGGATTAAAGGAAGAAAAGGAATAAAAGAATATGTTCTGTGGTTAATTTCCAAAGGATATTACCAAAGATTTTCTTTTCAAGGATGTTAGCAGTCTTTTTTTTTTTTTAATTGACTAAATCAGTTATAATCTAGAAAAGTTTCGGCTTGATAATCCAATCTAAGCTTCTTGGAATACAATATTAAAAAACTCATTTCTTTAGCAGACATTATTTGCTTCTGTCTTTGAGCAGGCGGTATGTTGATGCTGGAGGACTCCAAATAAAACCTGAGGGGTGGTGACAGTTGAGTTTGGTCTTTCAATATGAGTAAAGTGAGAATATGAGTAGATGAAAAGAAGAGAAACTGGCACTTTAGGCAGAGGTGCACGTTCAGTACATGTTTTAGAGGACAGAATATAAATGAAATTACCTGGAAGGGTAGACGGAAGCCAGAGCATCCAGGGTCGTAAATTGAGTTTTGATCTTGTTCCATGTGGGAAACTAGCAGATTTTAAACTGAATTGTGACATAGTCCTCTGTTGTTAGTGTTGTTGTAATAGATAAGTTGTCACTAATTGGGCAACATTAGTTATGTAAGAAAACCAAAATAAACCTTACTTAATCAAAATCAATTTTGGTACTAGTGGGTGATTCAGAAGAAAAGAAGTTTCTAGTCAATCTTAGAATTGTACATTAGAGCTAAATAAGATTTGCAAAAAGATTTATTTCTCAGCAGTTATTTATAGGGCACTAATCATGACTCAGGCACATGGGTGAGGTGGTGCGGGAAGGGGGGAACCTCCAAGCTATTTTCAGTATGTCTAAAGGTCCTCACAGGAAATTGTGCATTTCACCTCAATAAGGCTGAGTACGGATGAAACTGCTTAAACGCAGAAAGTTGAACAAAAATCAAAATGACTACACTAATACTTCAGTGAAGCTTGGTTTTAACCTAGGTAACCTCTTTCCTCTCTTCCTAAACCTCTCTTCCCCTCTCCTTAGCCTTTTATTTCAGGATCCCAGTACCACCCTGAAGACAAGACAAAGGAGCTGGCAGCAGTACACAATTCCTGTCAAAACCGGCTAGACTGTATTTCCCTATACACACTGTCCCCTCTCCTCACCCTGCCAGCCCCTTCCTCCCAGAGTGGGCTTGCAGTTAAGTAGGCCTTAGCCTACAGCAGTCTCCTTCACCCCACAAAGCAATAAAGCTCTTGTTCATCTGTATCCCAACTCTGTCTTCCCGTTGGTTATATTTTGGCTCCAAAGCATGAGGTTGGTTTTCAATAGGGTGATTACAATTTCATGTTTGCTTTGGTTTGGAATTTATAGGAATTCATTATGGGAACACTGATAATCTTAGGTGGATCAAAAACTCTGATGGGTTAATATAGGTATCTGGTTTCTTAAAAGAGAAAATAAGGGCGCCTGGGTGGCTCAGTCATTAAGCGTCTGCCTTCCACTCAGGTCATGATCCCAGGGTCCTGGGATTGAGCCCTACATAGGGATCCCTGCTTGGCGGGAAGCCTGCTTCTCCCTCTCCCACTCCTTCTGCTTGTGTTCCCTCTCTCGCTGTGTTTTTCTTGTCAAAAAAAATAAAATCTAAAAAAATAAATAATAAATAAAAGAGAAAATAAACTAAAAGTAGTTTGCTCAGTAAAATTATTCGGTGGAAAAGCATTTGAAGGGAAGGGGAATATTCAGGAGAGAAAGTAATGAAATTCAGATCCCGCTTCTACACAGTCTCTTTTACATAGAAGCCAAACCTGCTTTCCTCCTGTTTTTTAGCTCAGTGATGGCCCTACCATTCATTCACCTACAAACCCCAGAAGCCTGGGCATCATTCTCAATGCCCACTTCAATTTATTCCTTCTATTTAATCACACACATCAAAGTGTTGACTCTACCTCTGAAACTCTTGCAAAATTTCACTGTCTTTATTCACACAATTATAGCCTTGCTTGGTTTTATAAGAAACACTCTTCCTTTCCCACATCATAGCTCTTTCCTTTGTTTCGCAGAATAGGTAGAGTTAACTGTAAGTGGACTGTTGAGCAAACCAAGGTCTGACCTTGTCCAAAAATATAAATTATGATAATGCCATAGGGAAGAAAACATGTCATATTTGTCCAATTCCCATAAGATGTCCTTCTATATCCAAGAGTTACGCTTGCTATGTAGTTTTTTATGAAAAAAGAAGGAGGGATGTGTCTTTCAGGGTCCTGAAAGAGCTAGAAAGTTGTGATTGGTTATCATAATTGAACCTGCCTAAAGTGATGAAAGCAAGTGTGATTGGATATCACCACAGGCTCAACATTCCTGCCTCAGAAAAAGTTATGATGTGGTCAGATCCCTTCCCTCCTGGGCAGTTGGGCCTATAGTTTACTACATTTACCTCACACTCTGACCTGTCATATTTCTTCATAAATACCCACTCTATCAGCCTAGCATAAAATTACTCAAATACTCAGAATTAATGCACTCTTTGCATCTTCATTTTCTTATGAAGACTCCTATGTCATATAAAACTACGTTAATTGCATGTGAATACTTTTCTCCTGTTATTCTTTGTGTGTTTCATTTTCATATCTAGCTAGGAACCCTAAGTAGGTTGATGAAAACTTTCTCCTCAACTACAATGAGTAATAAAAGTAAGGTTTAAAAACCTCTAAAACTTTCAGCTTATTCCATGTCCTGCAACGACTATCTCTTCACAATTAAAAAATCAGAGTAAAACCTAGCTTAGTGAGGTGGAAATGTAGTTGCCTACCCAAGAGTCATTTTTCCTTTTTCTTATAGTATTTGACACATACTAATACTTTAGTAATTAAATTTATTTAAAAAATAATTATTTAAAATTAATATTTTAAATTATTAAAAATTAATTATTTTTAATTATTTAATAATTAAAATTAATTTATTAGTAATACTAATAAAAACTTCATTATTTATCTGAAGCTCAAATTTAAAAGGAAATCCTGTGCTTTTATTTCCAACCCCAACATTGATATATCCGACTGTCATATTCCTCAGCAACATATACTTATGTAAGCATATTCAGATTAGCAAAAAAATGTTTTACAGTCATCGTTTTTTTCTTTGTCAAACATGAATCTTAGGCTGGAGGAGTTAAGAGGGCAGAGGAGTAGGGGACCCTAAGTTCATCTGGTCCCTGGAATTAGCTAGATAATATCAAATCATTCTGACACCTGCAACGTCAATCGGATATCTGAGAAAAGAAATGCTGCAATCCTACAAATAGAAAAGGAACAACTTTTTGGAAGGTAGGAGGTATGGAGACTTGAATGCAGGGTGATATATTGGACAATACAGCAGTAGGGAGGGAGCCAGCTTAAGGAGACTACTGCAAAGTATTGTAAGCAGTGTAGTGCAAAATTGGAACTTTTAGGAGTCTGCTACAGTGGGGACATCTCTGGCGTATAGGTGCTCAACTGGCGAAGTAGGGCAGAATACCAGGTAGGACAGTGTAGTCTCAGGACCCCTGGTGTCACAAGGAGAACGGAGTGTAGCAGAGTTCCCAGGCATCAGAGCAGAAAAGCTGGCAGAAAAACCGTGACTCTGGACACCCGCTTTCTGCTCGGTATTGCCATAAGATGCGAACCACTGGTCGGGTGACCCCTCTCCGGGCAGAGGCCCAACAAAAGGCAGAACCCAGGTGTGAGCCCCCCTCCCTCCCCCTAGGAAGAACAGCATGGTTCTGCACTGCAAGAATCTTTAAAATTTGGAGACTTGAAAGTCAGTCACATGGCTGAGGTAAAAACATTTGGTCGCAGGCCGGGTGAACACAGAGTTCAAATGGAAACCAGGGAGACTAAAGTGATTGACTAATTTTCTGTAAGGACTCACTGAAGAGTGGGGGTTGTGGATTTTCAGCTCGGGGCCAGAGATTGGGGTGCTGCATTTTCATACCCCCCTACTGGTGCTGAGAACCTTCAGGGAGCAAAATAGCACCACATAGTGGAATTGGGCGCCGCTTACACCAAGTCCAGCCCCCTGACACCTGCAAATCAGCGCCAACAGGCCCCTCCCCCTGAAGACCAGCAGGAAAGACTGTTAATGTCAAGTTTTGGATGATGGAGAACTGAAAAACTTAAGCTCTTGGGGAAAATAGTATATAGCATTTGTAGTTTTTTGTTTCTGTTTGCTTTTGGTTTTTTGTTTTGTTTTTTTAAAGATTTTATTTATTTGACAGAGAGAAACACAGCCCGAGAGGGAACGCAAGCAGAGGGAATGGTAGCGGGAGAAGCAGGCTTCCTGCCAAGCAAGGAGCCCGATGTGGGGCTCGAACCCAGGCCCCTGGGATCTGACCCGGGCCGAAGGCAGACGCTTAACGACTGAGCCACCCAGGCGCCCCTGCTTTTGTTTTTTATTCTTTAGTTTTTCAGTTTTATTTTTTCAGCTATTTTCTTTTATTTTTTTAAAGATTTTATTTATTTGACAGAGAGAGAGAGATCACAAGTAGGCAGAGAGGCAGGCAGAGAGAGAGGGGGAAGCAGGCTCCCTGCTGAACAGAGAACCCGATGTGGGGCTGGATCCCAGGACCCTGAAATCATGACTTGAGCTGAAGACAGAGGCTTTAACACACTGAACCACCCAGGTCCCCCTGTTCTGTTTTATTTCTTTCTTTCTTTTTTTTTTTATTTAAGATTTTGTTTATTTGACAGAGAGAAACACAGCAAGAGAGGGAACACAAGCAGAGGGAATGGTAGCGGGAGAAGCAGGCTTCCTGCCGAGCAAGGATCCCGATGTGGGGCTTGATCCCAGGACCCTGGGATCTGACCTGAGCCGAAGGCAGACGCTTAACGACTGAGCCACCCAGGTGCCCTTGTTCTATTTCTTGTGTGATTTTCTTTTATTTTGTTTTGTTTTTGTTTTTTTCTAGTTTGTTGTGTGTGTTTTTTTCACCCCTGTTGTAGTTGTTATTGTTGTCTTTTCTCTCTCTTCCTTCTATTCTTTTCTGGACATAATGATGAAATGGAGAAATTCATCCCAAAAGAAAAAACAGGTGGTAGTACTCACTGCCAGGGATTTAATATAGATATAAGTAAGATGTCTGAACTAGAATTTAAAACTACAATTATAAAGATACTAGCTGGGCTTAGAAAAGCACAGAAGACACTAGAGAATCCCTTACTGTAGAAATAAAAGAACTAGAATCTAACCAGGCCAAAATTAAAAATGAGACTGCTGAGATGCAATCACAAATGGAGGCTCTAACAGTGAGGATAATTGCGGCAGAAGAAGGTATCAGTGATATAAAAGACAAAATGATGGAAAGAAGTTGAAAAGAAGTGAGAAAGACAACTACTGGATCATGAAGGGAGACTTCTAGAACTCATCAATTCCATAAGGTGAAATAATATTTGGATAATAGGGGTCCCAGAAGATATGGAGGGAGATAGAGGGAGGAGCACAAGGCTTATTTGAACAAATTATAGCTGAGAATTTCCTTGATCTGGGGAAGGAAATAGGCATTCAAATCCAGAAGGCACAGAGAACCCCCCTCAATATCAATAAAAATAGGTCAACACTTCCATGTATAATAGTGAAGCTTGCAAATTTCAGAGATAAAGAGAAAATACTGCAAGCAGCTTTGAACAAGAAATCCTTAATCTACAAGTGTAGAAACATAAGGCCGGGAGCAGACCTGTCCACAGATACCTGGTAGGTCAGAAAGAACTAGCATGATATATTCAGGGTGCTAAACAGGAAAAATATGCAGCCAGGAATACTACATCCAGTTAAGCTGTCATTCAGAATAGAAGGAGAGATAAAGAGTTTCCAGGACAAACAAAAACTAAAGGAATTTGTGAACATTAAACCAGCTCTGCAAGAAATATTAAAAGGGATCCTTTGAGTGAAAGAGAGAGCCTAAAAGTAACAGAGACCAGTAAGGAACAGAGACAATCTACAGCAACAGCAACTTTACAGGTAATACAATGGCACTGAATTCACATCTTTTAATAACTACTCTGAATGTAAATGGACTAAATGCTCCAATCAAAAGATATAGGGTATCAGATTGGATAAAAAAAACAAGACCCATCAATATGCGGTCTACAAAAGACTCGTTTTACACCCAAAGTCACCTCCACATTGAAAGTGAGCAGGTGGGCGCCTGAGTGGCTCAGTTGGTTAAGCAACTGCCTTCGGCTCAGGTCATGATCCTGGAGTCCCGGGATCGAGTCCCACATCGGGCTCCCAGCTCCATGGGGAGTCTGCTTCTCCCTCTGACCTTCTCCTCTCTCGTGCTCTCTCTCACTGTCTCTATCTCAAATAAATAAATAAATAAATAAAATCTTAAAAAAAAAAAAAAAGAAAGTGAGCAGGTGAAGAACCACTTATCTTGCTAATGGACTTCAAAAGAATGCTGGGGTAGCAATCCTTATATCAGACAAACTAGATTTTAAAGCAAAGACAATATAAGAGATGAAGAAGGACACTGTATCATATTAAAAAAGGTCTATCTAACAGGAAGATCTAACAATTGTAAATATTTAATACCCCTAACTTGGGAGCAGCGAAAAATATATAAGCCAATTAATAATAAAATTAAAGAAGCACATTGATAATAATACAATAGTAGTAGGGGACTTTAACACATCACTCACAACAATGGACAAATCATCTAAGCAAAATGTCAAACAAAGAAACAAGGGCCTTGAATGACACACTGAACCAGATGGACTTAACATATATTCAGAACATTCTACCCTAAAAGAACAGAATACACATTCTTCTCAAGTGCATATGGGACATTCCCCAGAATTGAACACGTACTGAATCATAAATCAGGCCTCAACCAATACAAAAAAGATTGAGATACCATGCAATTTTTAGACTGCAATGCTTTAAAACTTGTGCTCAATGACAAGAAAAAATTTGGAAGGAGCATGAGGTTAAAAAGCATCCTACTAAGAATGAATGGACCAACAAGGAAATGGAAGAAGAACTTGAGAAATACATGAAAGAAAAATGAAAATAATGGCAGTTCACAACCTTTGGAATGCAGGAAGGGCAAAACAGGCTTTTCTCAAGGAACAAGAAAAGTCTCAAATATACAACCTAACCTTTGCACCTAAAGAATCTGGAAAAAGAACAGCAAATAAAGCCTAGATCCAGTAGGAGAAGAGAAATAATAAGGATTCTAGCAGAAGTTAATAATAAAGAAATTAAAAACAAAACAAAACAAAATAGTAGAACAGATCAATGACACTAGGTTCTTTGAAAGAATTGGTAAGATTGATAAGCCCCTAACCAGACTTACTAGAAAGAAAAGAGAAAGGACCCAAATAAATAAAAATCGTGAATGAAAGTAGAGAGATGACAACATTAAAGAAATTAAAATGATTATAATATAATATTATAAGCAATTATATGCCAACAAATTAAGCAATCTGGAAGAAATGGATGCACTCCTAGAAACACATGAACTACAAAAACTGAAACAGGAAGACATAGAAGACCTGAACACATCCATCACCAGCACAGAAATTGAAGCAGTAATAAAAAATCTCCCAACAAACAAGACTCCAGGGCTGTATGGCCTCCCACTAGAATTATTCCAAATATTTAAAGGAGGATTAATGCCTATTCTTCTGAAACTGTTTCAAAAAATTGGAATGGAAGGAAAATTTCTAAACTCATTTCGTGAGGATCATTACATTGATCCCAAAACTAGACAAAGACCCCACCAAAAAGGGGAATTACAAACCAATATCCTTGATGAACATGGATGTAAAAATTCTCACTAAGATACTAGCTAATAGGGTCAAAAAGTACATTAAAAGGATTATTTACCATGACCAAGTTGGATTTATTCCTGGCTGCAAGGGTAGTTTATGTGATTATTATTAATGTGATCTACCACACTAATAAAAGAAAGAACAAGAACCATACGATCCCCTCAATAGATGCAGGAAAAGCATTTGACAAAATACAGCATCCTTTCTTGATAAAAACTCTCCATAGAAGGAACATACCTTAATATCATAAAAGCCATATATGAAAAACACACAGTGAATATCATCCTCAATGGGGAAAAAAACTGAGAGCTTTCCCCCTAAGGTCAGGAACCCATAAGCGATGTCCATTCTCATCACTGTTGTTCAACATAGTACTAGAAGTCCTAGCCTCAGCAGTCAGACAACAAAAAAGAAATAAAAGGTATTCAAATTGGCAAAGAAGAAGTCAAACTTTCACTCTTTGCAGACAACATGATACACTATGTAGAAAACCCAAAAGACATCACCAAAAAATTGCTAGAACTGGTACGGGAACTCAGCAAAGTCACAGGATATAAAATCAATGCACAGAAGTCAGTCGCAATTCTATACACTAACAATGAAGCAGAAGAAAGAGAAATTAAGGAATTGATCCCACTTAAAATCGTACCAAAAACCGTAAGATACCTAGATGGAAGCCTAGCTGAAGAGGTAAATGATCTGTACTCAGAAAACTATAGGACACTTATGAAAGAAATTGAGGAAGACACAAAGAAATGGAAAGACATTCCATGCTTATGAATTGGAAGAACACATATTGTGAAAACGTCTATGCCACCCACAGTAATCTACATATTCAATGCAATCACTATCAAAATACTATCAGCATTTTTCATAGAGTTGAACATAAAATCCTAAAATTTGCGTGGAACCAGAAAAAACCTTGAATAGCCAAAGGAGTGTTGAAAAGAAAACCAAAGCTGGAGGCATCACAGTTCCAAACTTCAGGCTCTATTATGAATAGACATTTTTCTAAAGAAGACTACACGTGGCTAACAGACACATGTAATCATCAAGACAGTATGGTACTGGCACAAAAATAGATACGTAGATCAATGGAACAGAATAGAGAACCCAGAAATGGACCCTCAACTCTATGGTCAGTTGATCTTCTACAAAGCAGGAAAGACTATCCAATGGAAAAAAGACAATCTCTTCAATAAGTGGTGCTGGGAAAACTGGACAGCAACATACAGAAAAATTAAACTGGGCCACTTTCTTACACCATACACAAAAATAAATTCAAAATGGACTAAAGACCTAAATGTGAGACCTAAAACCACAAAAGTCCCACAGGGGAACATAGGCAGTAATTTCTTTGACATCAACTATAGCAACTTCAAACTAGATATGTCTTCTGAGGCAAGGGAAACAAAAGCAAAAATAAACTATTGGGACTTCATCAAAATATAAATCTGCACAGTGAAGGAAACATCAACAAAACTAAAAGGCAACCTATGGAATGGAGAAGATACTTGCAAATCACATATCTGATAAAGTGTTAGTGTCCAAAATATATTATGAGCTTGTAAAACGGAACACCATAAGACCAAATAGTCCAGTTAAAAAATGGGTAGAAGACATGAATAGACATTTTTCTAAAGAAGACTACACGTGGCTAACAGACACATGAAAAGATGCTCAACATCACTCATCATCAGGGAAATGCAAATCAAAACCCCAATGAGATATCATCTCCTACCTGTCAGAATGGCTAAAATGAACAACTCAGGAAACAATAGGTTTTGGTGGGGATACAGAGAAAGAGGAACCCTCTTATGCTGTTGGCGGGAATGCAAACTGGTGTAGCCACTGTGGAAAACAGTACGGAGGTTCCTCAAAAAATTAAAAATAAAACTACTCTATGACCCAGCAATTGCATTATTTGTTATTTATCCAAGGGATATAAACAGCAATCTGAAGGGGTACCTGCACCCCAATGTTTTTAACAGCAATGTTCACAATAGCCAAAATATGGAAAGAGCCCAGATGTCCATCTATTGATGAATACATAAAGAAGAGGTGGTATCTATATACAATGAAATATTACTCAGCCATCGAAAGAATGAAATCTTGACATTTGCAACAATGTGGATGGAACTGGAGGGTGTTATGCTAAGTGACATAAGTAAGAGAAAGACAAACACTATATGATTTTACTCATATGTGGAATTTAAGAAACAGAACAGATGCAGCTAGGGGAAAGGAAGGAAAAATAAAAAAAAGATGAAAACTGAGAGGGAGACAAACCATAAGAGACTCTTAACTGTAAGAAATAACCTGAGGTTTGCTGGAGGGGAGGTGGGTGAGGGGATGGGCTAAGTGGTGATGGGCATTAAGGAGGGCATGTGATGTAATGAATATTCATGCAACTGATGAATCACTAAATTCTACCTCTGAAACTAATAATACAGTGTACTTTAATTAAATTGAATTTAAATAAAAAATTTAAAAACCTCAAGTTTTATAGGTAATGAATTGCACACACCAACACAAAACTAGAACTCCTCTCTTCATTTGGAATAATAATAAAAAGCCGTACCAGAAATATCAGAATTTAAAAAAAGATTTTATGTATTTATTTGAGAGGGAGACAGGAAGCACGAGCTGAGGGAGGGGCAGAGGAAGAGGGAGAAGCAGACTCAGCGCTGAGCAGGGAGTCCAATGGAGTGCTTGATCCCAGGACCCAGAGATCGTGACTTCAACAGAGTCAGATGCTTAACTGACTGAGCCATCCAGGCGCCCAGTATCAGATTGTCTTTTAACAAATATGAACCATTCAGTTGGCTCCATAGTTCAGGGGTTAGAGCACTGGTCTTATAACAAATATGAACTATATACTGTAGACAAAGAATTAAGCATCTTGACTTAACATTCAGGAAAATTTGTGCAAGACTTTGAAATGGCAAAAAAAGATTACTGAGCGTTCTATCTTGCACATCTTTCCAAATTATCTCCTCTTTTGATTTTCCTTGATCTATTTATAACTCTATAAATGGGAGATAACCAAGAACAATGCAAATGACTCTTGGCCATAAATGTGCAAATGAATTCTGTGCAGTGGAGGGGCAACTGAATTTTCTCCCCACCCTGCTGTAAAAAGCCAGTTTTGTATCTAAATGTCAATTCATTTCAGCAAGATAAACACACCTATTTAGCTCTTCCTTTGAATTCTCCTTCAAGCCAATTATAATAACTTACTGGTTTCTCTATCAGCTCATGAAGTAATTAAAAAAAACCCTTGACACATTCATTTTATATTTGTATGAGAATGATGATTTTTACCTTTAAACATATATATCTTTTAGTAATACATTTTGAGAGATCTATCATTTCACTGATATTTGATCAGTTCATGTTAGGATATATTCTTGATCATCTCAGGAGCACTTTTGGTCTGTTTTGGTTTTTTTTTTTTAGCAATTCTGAAGCAAAGCATTTCTTTACATATACTTTTTTTTTTTTTTTTAAGATTTTATTTATTTGACAGTGAGAAACACAGCGAGAGAGGGAACACAAGCAGAGGGAATGGTAGCGGGAGAAGCAGGCTTCCTGCTGAGCAGGGAGCCCGATGCGGGGCTCGATCTCAGGACCCTGGGATCATGACCTGAGCCGAAGGCAGCCGCTTAACGACTGAGCCACCCAGGCGCCCCTACATATACTTTTGGTAAGATTTCTTGCTAGAGGAAA
>CM053603.1:95957930-95996213 GCA_028646535.1 Procyon lotor
GAGTTATTATAACAATTATCAACACATAATCAAAACAACACAAAGAATAATATATTTTGGTAAATAATAAAAACAAAACATAAATTTTTGTTGGAAATCCAGTTGCAATAAAATAACTGGGTTTTCCCTACAATTAGTTCATGGAACTATGAGTGAATATTACTTACCACTGGAAGGAGACAGTTTTGTATTAAATCCATTACTTTTTCATTTTTACAGATATCTGTGCTAAGAAATATTATTTATATATTATTATATTTATATATTATATTTATTATGTTATCTATATTATATATTATATTTACACATTATTACATTATTTATATATTATAATATTATTATAAATAGGTAACAAAAATGGAAGGAGTTAGGTAACAATAATTCCATCTAATCCTTTGAGCTCCTCCTGAATTATGTGTCAAAAATGATAATGAAAAATTATTTTAACTCATCTATTACCTGACAACTTAGTTAGATCACCTTTCAAATGGGCAAAAGAAATGAATTGGAAACCATACAACTTGCAAAATGACTTATTGCTCAGTCATCAAAGGCATTTGGTTTCCCAAATTTCTGGGAAATATATATCGGAAAGACTTTACCAAGACTCAAATGATTATTTTTATTTATTTATTTTTTTAAGACTCAAATGATTATTAATTATACTCATTACACTTTGACTTTGAGATACCTTAAGTAATTCAGTATACCCAGGGAGAATCTGGAAAATTGAAATGTCATTTATTTTCTATACCCAAGCCAATACAGCGTGTTTTATAAAATGCTGTTATCTTAGCACATCATTTAAATATACTGTTATCTAAATCTTGGAGCTGAAAATTTTCTTTATTTGGATAGTAGAAGAGTCTAATTGGCAAACCTGTCACCTCTGTTAGTCCAATCAGCTCCAATCAGACTTACTGTCCATCAGAAAAAGTCTGACCTCATTTTTCAACTTAAATATATGTGTTAGGCATTCTAAAAAACTGTATGGAAATCACTAGGAAATGGTTATGGAACATTTTTGTAAAATAGATTACTAAAAGCAGTCAAGGTTTAAATTATGTAGATCTAACATGGTTAATTCATCAATATTATAACAAGTTATAAATAGGTAATAAATCAAACTGTTAGTTTTCATTATTTAACTTATAATGATACAGAATAATTTGTAGCTTAAAAACCTACTTATTTGTAAGATAGAGAGTATGATAAAAAGCATGTTGGGGCACCTGGGTGGCTCAGTGGGTTAAAACCTCTGCCTTCAGCTCAGGTCATGATCTCAGGGTCCTGGGATCGGGCCCCGCATCGGGCTCTCTGCTCAGCGGGGAGCCTGCTTCCCCCTTTCTCTCTGCCTACTTGTGATCTCTCTCTCTCTATCAAATAAATTAAAAAAAAAAAAGTATGTTGAGATACTTGTATTCAGCTTTTGGGAGTGACAAAATAAGAGTCATATATAGAATTAGAATTAACTCCATTAATTTTTTTAGATGTAATGATCAAGCTTCCTATATATTTAAAGAACAAGAAATGTAAATAGTACTACTAAAAATAATCAGCTCAGCAGCTAATATTTAGGGTTTTTTTTTAATATTTTATTTATTTATTTGACAGAGAGAGAGATCACAAGTAGGCAGAGAGGCAGGCAGAGAGAGAGGGGGAAGCAGGCTCCCTGCTGAGCAGAGAGCCCGATGCGGGGCTCTATCCCAGGACCCTGAGATCATGACCTGAGCCAAAGGCAGAGGCTTTAACCCACTGAGCCACCCAGGTGCCCCAGCTTTGGCATTTTTAAGGTACTTTTCTTTATAAGTAGCCGCAAACCCTAGAAGAGAATATTAGAATATCTCAAAAGAATTGTTTATGTTTAAATATGGTGAGGAAAAAAGTCTTTATTTTTTAAAGGACTAAATATATCTTACTGATTATTTTCTTTGCTTTACTTTCATGGAACTCTTCCAGAATAGTGCTTTTTAATTTTTCCTTTTTTGTCAATAGAGAGGAAATGGAAAAGGCAAAGTCCTTATGTGAGAATTTTCGTTTTTTCCATTACCTTTCTACCACATAGCAGAATTCTTTGGTCAAAATACTCTGTTTATAGCACAATGTTTTCCTCTTAACATAAATGTATACGAGACCGGGAAAGACAAGACATCTAAGGGTATATAATGACTTGATTAATCATTAAAGTAATCTACTTTGTTTAGAACCCTGGAGGTTTTTATATTCAAAGAAATGCTCCACTGTAAAGCTTAGGCTGGGTGAGAGGTCTGTCTTTATTTTAAAAGTGGGAGAAGGGCTGAATTGGTGATTAACCAGAGGCATCCTTAACAACTAAAAAATCCAGCCTCCTGTTGCTGACATTTAGCGCCAGGCTTCAGTGCTCAAAGGAAGGATAAAACTAAAGGGAGAGGGGCGCCTGGGTGGCTCACTGGGTTAAAGCCTCTGTCTTCGGCTCAGGTCATGATCTCAGGGTCCTGGGATCAAGCCAGGCATCGGGCTCCCTGCTCCACAGGGAGCCTGCTTCCCCCTCTCTCTGCCTGCCTCTCTGCCTACTTGTGATCTCTCTCTGTCAAATAAATAAATAAAATCTTAAAAAAAAAAAAAACAAAACTAAAGGGAGAAAACAGTTTCCACACTGTTGAAGCTTATATTTTGGGGGAAGGAGACAAAGACTAAACAAAACTGATAAGTTGTATAGTACGTTAGGAGGTTAAATGTTACAGAAGAAAATAAAGAAGTGAGATGAAAGCATGAAGATTTCAAAGAGTTGGTAAGAGAAATCCTCACTGAGCAGGTTGAATTTGAACAAAGTTTGGAAGGAGGAGAGTGCAGGAGCTATGTTAATATCTGGAAGAGAGTTCCATACAAAGTAAAGTGAATCTGACTGGTTTTGGATTTCTAATCTGTAACATCATGTACTAGAAAACAGTGAACCAATATTTTTGTAAGATTATGAGGGAATGGTTGTATCCCTAGAATTCTATACCCAGCCAAACCATTGTTCACATAGCCAGGGAAGAAAAAGCAACTTTAAATATGCAAGAACTTTTATCTCTTTTAGGACAAATGTACTTGAGGAAGTTATTTCAGTCAAATTAATGTGAGCCAGAAAAAAATCTGTCAAGAAAAAAATTAAAAAAAAAAAGTCTACAAGAAATGGTGATGAGCAATAAAACAAGTAAAAATTATAATTAAATCCAAATAATTGTTTAACTTGTGGTTGAAGAGTTTAATGTAGTCATTTAAAAGGGTTTTTTTTGGGGGCGCCTGGATGGATCAGTCGTTAAGCGTCTGCCTTCGGTCCAGGTCAGATCCCAGGGGCCTGGCCAGGGGCCTGGGATCAAGCCCCGCATCGGGCTCTCTGCTCTGCGGGAAGCCTGCTTCTCCCGCTACCATTCCCTCTGCTTGTGTTCCCTCTCTCACTGTGTTTCTCTCTGTCAAATAAATAAAATCTTTAAAAAAATAAATAAATAAAAGGTTTTTTTTTTAAATAGAAGAATAGTGTAAAAAGAATAAGGGCCTATAATTTTAGATCTAGATTTTTAGAAAGAAAAACTTGGGAAATGGCACATTACAAATGTGGGGAGAAGTGTAGTAGAGAAGGGGCAAGTAAAAAGCATTACAAACTTTTATCATTTTGAGAGAAAGACATAGAAACATTAATTCTGGACTTTTTTTTCTTTCTAACATTTAAAAGTTAACACAATCAGAATGAAAATGTAGTATAAAGCCTCATCCTTATAGGAAGGGCAAAAATGAGTGGTACTGATAAGGGGTATGGCTCTGTCTTAAAGCTTCATTTTGCAATAACAGTAACCAGTAGAAGAAAAAAAAAAGTTTAAAAGGAAGAGAGAGAAAATGGGAGAGAATGTGAGTATGTATGTAAAACATATTAAAACGAAGAGTCAACAGTAGTGATAAACGGAATATTAAACCCAGTATAACCTTGGTATAAGCTTCCTGCTGAGAACTAGAAAAATCTCAAGGAAAAAAAATACTCTCTCTCCTTCTCCTTCTTTTTTTCACTCTCTCCTTATTTCTTTGGAGAAGATGGAAGCATAGAGAGAAATGTGAGCCCATTTGGGACTGCTTTTTCCTAGTGACATTTGCCAATTCTAGAAGAAGAGTCAAAGGACAAAAACTGAGTAGAGTTTCTGAGAGACTCCTAAGGTTAGGAAGACAAAAATGGTGTTCAAGGCCCATCAAACCAGGAGGTCTTGGTAGTCCCTCCAGTCTTTGGGTTGTGATCTGCAAGGGCTATACCCTAGAGGAAACCAGAAATAGAATGGCCCTCCTGAGCACTGAAGCCCAGCTTTAAATAGACTCAATCAGAATTAAAGAAATCTGAAATTGTTAGTGTCTCCACTGCCAACCAGAAGTAACATAAATCCTCCCTACAACTTTTTATATACACTATCTGATGTTACTAATAAGGACCTTAAGGATACAAGACAACATGTTCAAAACTGAGGGAAGAAACACAAAGTACAACTGGATCTATGGAGAGTCTAGATATCGGAATTATCACTCACAGACTTTAGCTACCTTAGGATGTTCAAGAAAATTAAAGGGGGCCCCTGGGTGGCTCAGTCATTAAGCAACCAACTCCCGATTTCGGCTCATGTCCTAATCTCAGGGTTGTGGGACAGAGCCACATGTCTAACTCTGAGCTGGGTATGGAGACTGCTTAAGATTCTCTCTCTCCATCTTCCTCTGCCCCTCCCTCTCTAGAAAAGAAAAGAAAAGAAAAGAAAAGAAAAGAAAAGAAAAGAAAAGAAAAGAAAAGACAAGACCAAAATCTCAGTGGAGAGCTATAAAACACATGAGCATACAGGTACACACACACACACACACACACACACACACACACACACACAGCAGATGGAAATTCTAGCACTGAAAAAAATATGGTAACTGAAATTAAAAACTCATCTTTTGGAGGCACCTGGCTGACTTAGTCTGTGGAGCATGCTACTCTTGATCTTAGGGTTCTGAATTCAAGCCCCATGTTAGGGGTAGAGATTACTTAAAAGAAAAAACAACTCCTCTTTTTAAAGTTCAGTCATATAATGCAATAGATCCTGGATAGCTTATGGAATCAAAGTGCATTGGTCAGGTATTACCCACTGGAATAGATGGGGGCAGGGTACTGGGCCAGCCAGGAGCCTTGAAGCAAAACTGAGAATGCTCAAGGGAAAGTAAAAATGTTTCAATTCTACAAAATCGTTTATTACACATCAACAAATTAAGGGTGAAATATTAATCATCACATAGATGAAAAGATATATTTAATAAAGTCAAATATTAATTTCTAACTCTTAAAATCTACTCTTTGTTAACTAGAAGACAATTACCTTAATGATATCAAAATTATGTTCCAGGAATCAACAACACACATTGTACTTGAGTGAAATACAAGACTAGACCTATTTCTGTTAAGTTTAGAAATTAGGGATTCCTATCTTTTTTGCTACTTTTAAACATTCTTCTGAATGTTCTAGTCAATGCCATAAAAAAAGTTAAAAAAAAAAGCATACAATCAGAAAAAAAAAGTAATTGGGGCACCTGGGTGGCTCAGTCATTGGGCGTCTGCCTTTGGCTCAGGTCATAATTCCAGAGTCCTGGGATGGAGCCCGCATGGGGCTCCCTGCTCAGCGGGAAGTCTGCCTCTCCCTCTCCCACTCCCCCTGCTTGTGTTCCCTCTCTCGCTGTGTCTCTTTCTGTCAAATAATAGATAAAATCTTAAAAAAAGAAAAGAAAAGAAGAGGAAAGAAAGAAAAGAAAAATTATTTGTAGAGGATGTAATCTAGATATATATATCTAGGAATTCCAGGATAGTAAACTTAAAGATATATTAAACCAACGGAAAGATCAGATATCCAGATATGAGATAAGTATTTTTTGAAAATCAGAAAATACAACATAGTCATTTGCATTGAACAAAGGTTATAGGCCAGCCAACAGTGGTAAACACATCTAGCACTCCAGGCTGGCATAGCATTAACACAAAACCTGATGAAGTTTAGGATAACACCAACCACACAACAACACACACACAGACACACACACACACCAACCAGACCAATCTCTTTTATGCATTAGCTTTTCTTTCCTCTAGCTATAATTGGTAAGAAAGCATAGGAAAAAAAACTCTCTTCGCAGTAACAATCTATAAAATATCCAGAATAACACTTAACAAGGAATATCTAAGGCATAAATATATTGAATATAAAAGATGGTTTTAATAATTTGAGAAATAGGGGCGCCTGGGTGGCTCAGTCGTTAAGCGTCTGCCTTCGGCCCAGGTCAGATCCCAGGGTCCTGGGATCGAGCCCCACATCAGGCTCTCTGCTTGGCAGGAAGCCTGCTTCTCCTGCTACCATCCCCTCTGCTGTGTTCCCTCTCTCGCTGTGTTTCTCTCTGTCAAATAAATAAAATCTTAAAAAAAAAAAAAAAACAAAACACCAAAAAAAACCCCAATAATTTGAGAAATATATCATATTCTTATATAAGCAGTTTCAATATCATAAATATAATAGTCCTCCCCAATAAATTCAATGCAATCCTCATCCAAACCTCAGAGTCTGGGGTAGGGGGTGTAGAAAAGACAGAAGAAAAATGTATACTAAAATTTCTCTGGGAGAATAAATTAGTTAAAATCACCATGAACGTTTTGAAGAGGAATATTAATGATGGGGGACTTGCCCAATCGAATATCAAAACATACTGTATTTTATAAATTACAGTTATTAAATCGTGTAGTACTGATCCAGGAATCAAGAAATAAAGTGAAATCTATTAATTTTATATATATATATATATACACACACACACACATTATATATATACACACATATTATATACATACACACATAAACTAAGTATATGATAAAGATGCTATACTTCCAGTCAGTGGGAGAAGATGTAGATTATTCGGTGTTTGGTGCTGTATTAATTGAATAGCCATTTGAAATATGTATGTATAATACAATATATATATGTTCCTGTTTCATATAATAATTAAAATAATGATCAGAAATATGAAATGTTTATATATAAAAGGGAAAATATTGAAGTAATAGAATATACTAGAAAATATAATTGCTGATGGGAAGAAGTTTCAGTAGCCCGTGTCAAAATCATAAAGAAAAGATTGACAACTTTGAGTGCATCAAGACACCAAAACCAGCTAAAATGAAAAATTGGGAAAAATACTTAAACATGTGTGGCAGAAAAAAATTACTCTTCATGAATAAAGGGCCTTTACAAACAAATGATGGAAAAGATAACCAACTTGATAAAGGAGCAAAGGACATGAAGAGGCAAGTCAAAGAAGAAATGCAGGTGACTGATAAACATTTGAGGACCCCAGGCTCCTTCAAAGAAAGGAAATCAAAGAAATGCAAATTAAAGTGAGATGACTTTTTTATTTCCAGTTTGACTGGCAAAGATGAAAAATCATATTGGTGAGAGTATGAGGAAACAGACTTTGTTGATGGCAATGTAAACTGGTACAGCTTTGCTGAAGGTTAGTTAGGCAATATATATGCAAATTTTTTAGTGTGTAAGGCCTCGAATTCAGCAATGCCACTTACAGGAATTAATCCTAAGTATTATGTGTATAGATGGACAAAGGTGTATATTGTGATACCAGGAACAGCCTAAATTTCATGACAGGGGATTGGTTAAGTGAAATAAGATATATCCACAGAAGAGAATATGCAGCCATGAAAGCTAACAACATAGATCTATGAAAAGAGAAAAAGAGCAAGTTGCGTTCATACCTTGCTACTGGGAGAATAAATTGGTAGGGTAGTTTGGCAACATCTATCAAAAGTTTAAAAGCAAAAATTCTCTAACTCAAACATACTTTTCTAAATGTATGTAAAGATATACATATGTCTGCTCTTTGAGGCATTTTTAAATAGATTTTACTTTTTAGAATAGTTTTAGATTTACAGATAAGTTGAGAAGATAGGACAGAGTTCTCACAGATCCCAGTTAACAGGTTTCCCTTATTATCACCATCTTACATTAATATGGTACATTTGTAAAAATTAATGAACTGATATTGCTACATTATTAGTAACAAAACTCCATAATATATTCAGTTTCCTTAGTTTTTTTCCAGTTTTATTGAAAAATAATTGGCATACTTCGCTGTATAAGTTTAGCGTGTACAGCATTGTTCTGAGGAGAAAATTCATGGCAGCCATATTCTCAGTTTTGAAGCGAGGGGGGAAAAAACACTTCATCGATATCATAAAAATCTAAAGGAAACAGCAAGAAAGGGAAATCTGCACGTATATACGTATATAAGGGCAATAGTAAGCAATAAAGGAGAATAAGACAAAGTTACATCAAATAACATCCTTACTCTGTAAAATTAATAAATAAAAACTTAAAAAAAAAGGAAAAAAATCAGGTACTTACAACATCCAACTTCATTAATTGGGGAAGCCCCATGCAGACAGCCCAGCTGGAGTCCTGATTGAGAATCCTAGTTGGAGTGTCCTCCCCTCTGGTGAGACTTCCAACAGACCATCCCCACAAGGGCCGTATTTATAGGGCAAATGATGGGCGCATGAGGTGGAGCCTTTGTTTGCCTACGTGCAGTTTGGAGCGAACTGCATTTCTATGTTATCTTGTCTTTACACTTCAAGGAGCCTGGGCTAGGTGTGCTTGCCTCTTGTCCCAGATTCCATTGAGAATGAAGGGAGGGCGCCTCCCAGCCTGGAGCCTGGAGCCGGAGGGGATGTAAGGCAAGATTTACAGCTCTTGGCGTGCAGGCCAGAAAGGCCAATTCTGACCTGGAGGCCAGCGAATGTCAACTAATCAGGCTTCTAAGGTCACTTTTGCAGCACAAGTCTCACAAACAACATTCCTTAAGTTGCTTGTGTACATTCGGGTCAAGGTGGTCAGTTATGCAGGGCAGATCACAGAAACTTCCATCCATACCATACAAGCATGATGGTTTGATTTACATATATTGTGAAGTGACTACCACAATAGGTTCAGCTAACACCTGTCTTCTCATATAGATATCTTTTTTTTAAATTTTTACTTAATGCCCTTTTTTGTTCTAGGATTCTATCCTGGACACCCCATTCATTTCATGTAATTATCATGTCTCCTTAGGCTCTTCTTGGCTGTGACAGTTACTTAGACTTTCCTTGTTTTTTATCATCTCAACATTTTTGAGGAGTACTGGTCAAGTATTTTGTAGAATACCCTTCCATTGGAGTTTGTCTCATTTTTTTCGTGATTAGCCCGGAGCTAGGGGTTTCTGAAGGGAAGACAACAGAGGTACAGTATCATTTTGAACATACCAAGTGTCCATACTATCAACATGATTTATCACTTTTGATGTCAGCCTTGATCACCTGGCTGAGATAGTGGAGTCATTTTTTTTTTAAGTTGTGAAACACCAGAGTTAGGATGTAGGGGATAATTATACATGTGTGCAATGGCATATTATGCCACATTAAGAGTAAAGAGGTAGGGGTGTCTGGGTGGCTCAGTTGGTTAAGCATCTGGCTCTTGGTTTCGGTTCAGGTCATGATCTCAGGGTCATGAGATTGAGCCCTGTGTCAGGCTCCACTTGGAGTCTACTTAAAACTTTTTCTCCATCTGCCCCTCCCCCTGCTCTCTCTCTCTTTAAAATAAATAAGTTAATGGGACGCCTCGGTGGCTCAGTCGATTGAGCGGCTGCCTTCGGCCCAGATCATGATCTCAGGGTCCTGGATGGAGTCCCACGTCGGGCTCCTTGCTCAGCAGGGTGCCTGCTTCTCTCTCTGCCTCTGCCTGCCACTCTGCCTGCTTCTGTTCTCTCTCTCTGACAAATAAATAAATAAAATCTTAAAAAAATTTTTTTTTAATCTTTAAAAAATAATAAAATAAATAAGTTAAGCTTTTTTAAAAAGGAGTAAAGAGGTAGATCTATATATGATATTATCAGAAGATATTCAAGATGAATATAAAATATGTGTTACAAATAGTATGATCTTATGCAAAAAAGAACACATACATAAACATTCATTCAGGGTCCTGCATCTGCTATTCCCTCTGCTTGGACACAATTCCACCCCCTCCAGATTTCCCACCATCTGCTTAATTTGCTCCCTTATCTCCTTTAGGTCTCTGCTCAAATGGCAGGAATTCAGGGGCAGGAATGAGCAGTAGTGGGGAGCGGTGGATTTTCTGGGAGGTGGTGGCAATACTCATGGGAGAGGATGAATAGTGGCTTATGGTGGTAGCCATGGGGGGAAGGGAAGCATATAGATTCAAGACATATTTGGGAGGTACAACCCATAGTTGTCATTTGAGGGTTCAAGGAAGAATTCCAAAATTTAATAGGGAGATCTTAGAGGAGCATCAGGATTTGGGGAGACAATGAAGAACAGAATTGTAAGAGGTTTTTACTTTTTATGTATTATGTATGATGGATGCCTGAAGATAGAGAACTTTATTATTTTTTTTAAAGATTTTATTTATTTATTTGACAGAGAGAGACACAGCAAGAGAGGGAACACAAGCAGGGGGAGCAGAAGTGGGAGCAGCAGGCTTCCCACTGAGCAGGGAGCCGGATGTGGGCCTTGATCCCAGGACCCTGGGATCATGACCTGAGCTGAAGGCAGCCGCTTAATGACTGAGCCACCCAGGCACCCAGAGAACTTAAATTTTTTTTTAAGCACAAGGTTCATCATTCCCCAAGGGCTTCTTAACCATTTTTATGCCATGAACCCTTTAGATAGTCTGATAAAACCTCTGAATATTCTCAGAATAGTATTTTTAAGAGCACAAAATTAAATATATGTAATTTTAAAGAAAACTAATAATTATAATGAAAAATTGAGGGTCTATATCCCTTTTCCTTAGTTCAATTTCTTTTTTCTTTTATATCTAATTTTTTTGTTTCTTCTATATGTCACTTAAGTTATTGTTGGTTAAACTTTGTTTCTAATTTTATAAATATAACTAGGTCTTACAAAAATATATCTTGAATCACAACTATATGAAACAAATATTTTAATTACTCCTGGGTTACCAACTTATTTTCCTCAAGGGAGTTGCTGAGAGGAAATTAACTTCCTGATCTGATACAACTTGCTTGCACAACAGGCCATTAAGCATCCTCTTGTGTTTAATATCTTTGATCTTGAGTTCACTGAGGTCCAGGGATTTTGCATTTTAATATTAAAACACGGATCAGGCGCAGCTGAGGGGCTCAGTCAGTTAGGCATTGGACTCTTGATTTTGGCTCAAGTCATGATCTTAGGCTCTGTGCTGAATGTGAAGAGTGCTTAAGATTCTCTCTCCCAGCTCTCTCTCTCTCTTTCTCAAATCAATTAACCAATCAATCAATCAGGATCAGGTATGACAGTTAAGATACGACTAGTAATTATAACTTGATTATTTTAACAACTTTATTGAGGTATAATTGACACATAATGAATATTAAAAACTCAAATCTGAATTTTACTTTTTTTTAAAGATTTTATTTATTTATTTGACAGAGAGAGAGAGCACAAGTAGAGGGAGTGACAGGCAGAAGGAGAGGGAGAAGAAGGCTCCCTGTTGAGTAAGGAGCCCTGTGTGGGTCTTGATGTGGGTCTTGAGCCCTGGACCCAGGCATCATGACTTGAGCTGAAGGCAGACACTTAATTGACTGAGCCACCTCAACACCCCTGAATTTTACTTTTTTCTTTTCACTTTATAATTGCACTTTGAGTATTTGGAGAGAAATACTTCTCTCAGGGTACAATATAAACAAGTTTGTAACAAATATTTTTGATGAAATCCTTGGTGGATATGGCACCACTGTTAGTTTCCCATGTAGCCTCGTTAAGAACCTGATTTTTTTCGGATTAACAGGTGGCAATGTATACAGGGAAGGTGGGATCCCTTCTGAGCCCCAAAACATAAATTATGATTTTCCCAATCCCATTCATGTTTGCTTTTGTTTAGGGAAGTGATTCAGTTCTGGTCAATGAGATATGAGTCAAAGACTGCAGGGCACTGCTGAGAAAATATTTCTCCCCTCGTCAGCTATCTTGGGACTCTAAGGGACCAAGCCAAACCACTGAGGATGCAAAGTGGAAAGATGAAAGAATCCAGGTCTTTACTGATCTTGTGGAGTTGCAAATCGACTGACTGTCTCAGGCTTAGTTCGGAATTTCTTATGAGATGATGTTATAAATAGTCTTACCAATGCCACTATATTGCATAGCTCTAAGGAGAACCATTCACATTGTACAAAATGGCGGTCCTGGATCTTACTGTTTAAGCCACTTTTAGACAGATATTTTATAGTCTTAGCCAAAAGCATTCTACTTCATGAAGTGGGGCAGATGGTGTTCCAATATTAAGAAAGTTTCTCTGTGTACCAGTTTATACCTCAAAAGGCTATTACTGGAAAGTTTTAAATTATAAGTAACAGAAGCCACATTTCAGATCTCAACAATAGAAGGAATTCATTGGCTCATGTAAATGAGAAGTCCAGAGATAGGGCAGGAGTCACGGGGTTTGATTTAGGATTTCTTGAGGTCATCAGTAATCTGACTTTTCTGGCCTGGTGTTCCCAACTCTGTTCTCCCCATGTTTTGGCTTCTTCTTCAGGCTGTCTTTCTTCATGGTGCAAAACTTTACAGTTACTTCAGACCTCATCCCACCCCTCAAACTCTGATTGAACCATTGGCTCAGCTTAAGTCAGCCTCCATCCTAGGATCTGAGGATGGAATCAAATTTCTAAGAAGTCCCTAAATCAAAACTGGAGGTTGGCAGGGAGAAATGAAATGCTGGGACCTAAGCACAAAGTGTCAACTCCATGGACTTGGAATTATAATGCAAAGGGACTTTTTAAAAACGTGTTTGAAATGTACTGCTACTCTCAAAAGAGTGTTAGGTGGAGATAACCAATGACTTTAGGCCCATGCATTACCAATAAAGCACGAGATTTGGTGAACTAAGTATAGCTCTGACTGTCTGTGAACCTCTGTGAAGTCCTAGTTTGAACATTTGTGAGATAAGACTTCCATTTATTTCTAGAACTAGATGTCAAGGCAATCAATAGTGATTTAAAGCAGCTGCTTCAGGAGAAATGTCAAACTCTTTGCTCTTTAAAAATGTTAATGGAAAATTTAAAAATCTGTGAACTCTTTTCAACACCTTCAGTTTTCTGAAATCCAAAATTACTAGTGTTAAAAAACAAAATTCAACTGAGTGAATTTAAAGATCAAACTGGCTTTACTCAACAATTTATGAATCAGGCAGGATCCCATCTAGCAAATAGAAATAACTCTGAAGAACTACAAAATGGGAGACTAGTTATAGGCAGAAGAGGGCAGGAAGAGGGAAATAGGGGATTACCTCTTCTTTCTCTTGGGGGCAGAATGGGCCCATCAGGTGGATTACCATATTAGGGCTGAGCAGGAAATCCCAGATTTACCGGTTTGAGATTACATTCCTGAGAGAGCTTGAAATTAAGTGTTCACTCTTGGTTTGCTGATTGGGGCTTAGCACAAGTTACTCCATTTTGGACCTGTTGTCTCTCTCTTTTTTTTAAAACATTAGTTTAAAAAAAGAATGCAATGCAATTCAGTCAAATCCACAGACATTTACTGACACAGCTGCCATTTGCACCAGAAAATTAAGCAAAATTGGCAGGATACACAACTAGCTATTTGCAGAGGCACTTGATATCCACAGCCTATGTTTGCATGGACTCTTGGCACAAGATGCTCAGTGGCAAACCATGGTCATCTGAGAGCCTGGATTAGGTACTCATCACCCTGTAAAAGTTAAATCTATTTCACACCTGCTTTTGAAAGCTGGAAATACTGCCAACTTATTTTCCCAGATGGATTTGGCAAAAATTCCAGCATATTGTATGTACAACATTATAGATCAGAGTAAATCCAGTTCTCAAATTTATTGGACATCTGGAATCAGTAAAAAAAAAAAAAAATCTGATATCTATTTCAGAAAGGAACCTGATGTCCTCAGAGGTCCTTATCATTTTGACCAGAGCAGTACAAACTAGGAACAGAAAATCTGTGGTCCCAGGATTGGCTGGCCCAAGATTCTCCTTTTAGAAACATTCCCAGTTAAGTGACGCTATCCACGCCCAAAGCTATACCGAATTTGCTACTCTCCCTCAGAAAAACCATCCTACAAGCTAATTGCTTTTATTCTGGAAATATATTCCCTGACTGAACTGGTAGGGAGATTTTGAAAATTCAGTGTGGTGCAATGTATATATAAATAAACTGCTTCGGAGAGGGAAGAAAGAGGTAACCAATGATAATTCTTTCCTAATGCTCTGAGATTGTCTGTGGTTTAAGCTATTAACCTTTTATTTTTTTCTTCAATTTTTAGAAAAGACAATTTGGGCACTTTAAATAACCACAGCAGTGCTATGTTCACACTGTAAGTGGGACGTGCAAGTGATGGAAAGCATTGATATCTCCCTGACCATAAACTCCAGCTTTCCTCTTTCAGGTACTAAAAAGGCTGTATAGGGTACTGGTTAAGAGCTTGGATCTAGACCAGGTTTTTGCCTGAATCCTGGCTCTGCCATTTTTTACCTGGGTGGCCTTGGATGGATTACAAACTCTCCGTGCCTAGGCTTCTTTGTCTATGAAATGGAGATAATAATTGCCTGTGCCATAGGGTTGTTAGAGGCTTGATACATTTAAAGCAGTGAGCACTATGTAAGCATTAGTTGTAATTATTTGGTACATTTAACTTTCAGATACATTGACGGAAGGAAGCTTTATTGGAATCCCAAGATAACTAAATCATCGTGTACTTTCATACTATATTTTTGCAGACATTTGCTTTGAAAAGCCATTTAACCATCTCAATAAAAGATGAAGAGCTTGGGGCACCTGGGTGGCTCAGATGGTTAAGCATCTGCCTTCAGCTCAGGTCATGATCTCCAGGTCCTCAGATGGAGCACCATGTCAGGCTCCCAGCTCAGTGGAGAGCCTGCTTCTCCCTCTCCCTCTGCCCCTCTCCTGCTTGTGTGCTCTCTCTGTCTAATGAATAAATAAAATCTTAAAAAAAAGAGAGAGAGAGAGCTCTGTTAATTAAATGTAACTTAGTAGACCATCTTAAGAAGAGGTTTCATCCTACACAAATACTCCAAAATGTGTAATATTTGAAGGTTCTATAATTTATTTAACCAATATTTGTGGAGCACCTATTATGTGTAAGGCACTGCCCTAGCATGGGGTTGACGGTACGTGCGTGGGAGGGCGTGCACACAAAATCCTGGCCTATGTGGAGCATATATTCTTTCAGGAGGACACAGACAGCCAATAAGCAAATAGGTGATTCATGAGTTCTATGAAAAAATATAAAGCAAAGTCAGGATAGAGAATGATGGAGAGCAGGCTTTTATAGGGAAGGCCTCTCTGATAAGGTTACACTTGAGAAATTAGCTGGAGAAGTAAGGGAATGAGCCCTGTGCATATTGGAGAAAAAGGTGGTCTGGGAAAAGGGTAGGCAAGGGCAAAGGTCCTGAAGTGGGAGAGGGCATGGTATACTTAAGGAGTGGCCAGGTGGAATTGAAACCCAGGAAGTCTGTCTCTATACTGCCTTCCATAGACCCACATTATCTCCTGCATCCTCCTTCATAAACTCTCTGCTTCAGATAGGAAGATTATGTGAGAAAAAGAAAAAGATCACTATGGTACTTTACGTTTGTTAGGTTGACTTACACACAGATTCCAAAGAATCAGTGTGGACAACAAAATTGACTTTCCCTTTTCAAAAGCAGCTCAGGAAGCAAAAAATATTCAATTAAGAGCAGCAACTGGGACATTTTGGAATGCCTCGTAGCCTAGAAAGAACCTTAGCCTAGGGTTTTTGTGTCACATTTTACCCGCCTAGGTCTTTTTCTGGGGTGAGTTCAGGCTCCCTGAAGGGTCTCTGAATCCAATAAAAGTTGTGAATCACCACTTCAGCAAACAGTATTTTAGAACCCAGAAATATTCTTAGTTTTGTTAAAAAAAAAATCTCAAATGAGCAAAAATATACCAGAAAAATAAACTTATTTTTGATTGCCTTATGTTGTTGAAAAGGAGAGTGTAAGGAAACCAAATGTCTTTTTAAAAAAACGATTTTGTGGATATGGCATCATTTAGAAAATAATTACTAATTTGTTGAATTAAAGCTGAGATGTTAAGTCTGAAAGAGCTTATTTTGAGGGCAAATTGTAAAGAGTAGCAGCCAACTTTGTAGAAAAGCAACCTCCTGGCTAGAGGAATATTCTGAAGAACATTCACAAGCGAGTATTACAAGTTTTCTATTTCTGAGACAGTGCCAAAAATTCTGGGTAAAGAGAATCTAAATCAGTTGTTATAAACTAAGAAAGTGTGTTATTCTGGATCCTCTGAGAATCAGCCACCAAAATGAGATTAAATGTGAAAAGATTTTATTAAGGGAAACATCTGAGTGAGAGAAAATGAGGAGGAAGGCGGCTCAGCCGGGAGTGCTGTCAAATTCTGAAGCAAGTTTGACTCTGAATGAAGGAGGTGGAGAAGGAAGGTGAGTTGGAAGTGTCCTAGGTCTCCTGCAGCCTGAGGAAGTTCAGCAAGGTGGTCAGGGAGTCTTAGAGCCAAAGTTCTGTGCTAGAGAAGTCCCATGTCTCCCAGGACTGGGCCTGTCTCAGTCCTTACTGTCTCTGGAGCACTAGGTGGTTGGCTGGGAAGCCAAAGTGGGAAGCCCCACCTCAGCCCAAACTCTGCAATGGATTCCAGTGCAGGTTCATCAATCATGTTATAGTTGATGTCGGAGACATGCATTCTCTTGGCCACAGAGAGGGTATCTGCATCAGCTGGGGAGGCATCTCTCTGTAGCACCCCCCAGCTCCAACCCTGGCCCTTTCACCTCAACTCAAGAGGTCGTTAGCAGCCACAGAGGCTTGCTGGCTTGGGAGAGAAGCACTGGCCAGGCCCCCAGAAACCGGTGGGGTATGTCATGCCCCTCGTGATTCCGAGGTGGTCGGAAGGGGTTGAGACTGTGGGAAATAGACAAACATCTTCTGTTTGATGTTTATTTTATGAATTATTGGAAATGATCTTTTATAAATGGCTTCCTAAGGATTAGTTACAAAGTAACCCAGTAGCCCTAAGTTGCTCCGTCTGCCTCTCTGATTTGTTCTAAGAAGTCAGAGAACAGAGTTGTTTACTCAGTTTCCACGGGCATATGGACAGAGCCCGGTTCCTGTGGTCTCAGGGCCATTTCAACAGAAGATGAACTTACATGCCCGCTGGTGCAGGGTAGCTCAATAAAGATTATGCCGTGGTTAGCTACTTCACAGGAGTTTTAGCAATACGTCTGACCCCCACACACCTCAACCACTCTCCCTCTGCACACATTCTGTTCTTCCTCCCCGTTGAACACTCTCCTCTCAGGCTGTGTCCTACCTACTACAGCACACAAGGATCTCTTATCACACAATGAGATCTGACCTAGAGCATTTGCTTATAAAGAGGCCTCTCCCTCAAAACATGAATACTCCGGTGCTGAAAATCAGGTATTATACGCAGCAGACAGTAACCAGGTCCTCCTTGTCATTATTTAAATGGAAAAAGTGTAATAGATACTGGTGAATGTTAAGCGTATCCTAAAACGCAACATGACACAGTGAAAAATCTTAAAATAATAAATAAAATGCTCGTGTTAGGATGTAAATCACTCAACTTATCACTTTCTGATCACCAAAAAAATTCATGCAATTAACTAATGATTGCTCTGTAGGCACTAGTGTGCACAGTCTTCATGTCCTATGTAGTTGTGATGGTTAGTTTTGTGGGTCAGTTTGACCGGCTGAGGGAATGCCCAGATAGCAGGTCGAACACTATTTTGGGGTGTGTCTGAGAGGATGTTTCTGGAAGAAATTAGCATTTGATTTAGTAGACTAAGGAAAGAGACTGCCCTCACCAGTGTGGGCTGGCATCATCCAATCTGTTGAGGGCCAGAAGAGAACAAAAAGGTAGAGAAAGGATGAATTCTCTCTTTTCTTGACCTGGAACATATGTTTTCTCCTGCCTTTGACGTCAAAGCTTGGTTCTCAAGTCTTTGGCCTCAGACTGAATCATAGGAGCAGCTCTCCTGGCTCTCTTGGCAGACTGTGGGACTCCTTGACCTCCATAACAGTGTGCGCCAATTACTACAAGAACTCTCCTCCTATATATCCTCTTATATTGGTTCTACTCGTTCTGTTTCTTTGGAGAACCCTAACTAATAGACTAGCAGACACTGTCTGTGACCTGGCCTTTTCTGCAGCAATTTGATTTCTAGCTGCCAGTACCTGAGATTCTTTGCCTGAGGGTTTCCACAGTCCACAGGATAAGAACTTTGTTACAGAGTAGATATGTTTTCCAATTAATGCCCTGTGGGAGCAGTTCTCATGCAATGACTGATGGGAATAGGTGGATAAAGGCAGCTGGTCCCTTACCCCTCAGGTGGAATAACTCTGAGGCGTGTATTTATACTGACTTTTTTACTGGTGTTTCCCAGACTATTAACCAAATGGGTATTTGCACTTAAATACTTGTCTCAAGTTTCTGTTTTTGATGGACCTAACCCAAGAGTTCTTCCCATAAACTCTATGTGCCATAGATGACTGTGATGTTTTAATCTATTTCTTAGTTCTAACAATATCCCGGATGGACATCCCATTCACTGACACTCAGCACACTTTTCAGAGTATCTCTGATTCTGACAGTCTACCGATTTTATTTAGAATACAAGCCATTACTTTCCTCCTACATAATTTTGTTTAAAATGTTATATTAAGTTTTGAGGATGGAAATATAAATTGTTCCTATATAAACATTGCTGAAAAAATAGTATTGCAAGAGATGTGACATTGCATGGAACTTGAGTGTTAAAAATCAAGAAATAGCAAAATGTGGGAAAACCAAAATGTCCATTGATTGATGAGTGGATAAACAAAATGGTGTATGTACAAGCAATAGAATATTATACAGGCATAAAAAGGAACGAAGTACTGATACACGTTACAACATGGATGAATCTTGAAAATGTGCTAAGTGAAAGGTGCCACGCACAAAAGTTCACTAATTGTATGACTCTCATTATATGGGATGTCCTGAATAAGCAAATAAAGAGACAGGAAACAGATTAGCAGTTGATAGGGAGGCAGGGCAAATGAGAGTGACTGCTAATGTGCTCAGACTTTCTTTTAGGGGGTGGTAAAAGCGTTCTGGAATTAGAGAGTGCTGATGGTTGCACAACCTTGTAAATATACTGAAAACCACAGAAATCAAGAAGCACCCTACCAGGAAAATGTTAACCAGGAAGATGTTTTGTGGGATATACTTATACTGCCCTGCATTGATCTCTAATTATTTTCTGGCTGAGTAGGTACTAGATTTAGTTTATGAAACTTCCCAGATTTTCTTGAAGATGGCTTTTTGCTCAAGGCCACTGATGACCCCCTGAGAAGATTGCCTGGCACGAACCACATTCTTACAGACCGCAGAGAGATTACGATCATTAATGGCGGAAGGCTTTCAAGGAGCTTACCTTGGACGTTGTGTTGTCATGGCATTTCACTTGTTGGCTGCTGGGCTCTCTGCAATGGTTGTTCCTAGTCCCCCAAGCTCACAGCACAATTCATTAGCACCTCACCTCGTGCCTCACCCCACATCCCTCTTCTCTGCCTCCCTGAGGCCTCATTGTCACTACTGAGGCACCACATGCTGCAGGATTGCTTAGTATGCATGACATGCCCTGGTTATGAGCAGTTATGAGGCTGCAGGTACGTAGGCAAGAGTCCTGGTTCTTTCCCTGGTCCTTGCTGACTCTCTCTTGATCTTTAGCTCACTCAGAGGAAGTCCCCTTGGCTGACATAGGCTTTGGCATGTCTAACAGCTACCTAGAGGGCTGAGTAACCGCTGGGAAGTATGGGAGAGTCAGTGCCCCTTCGGGTAAAATTTGATCAATAAAAAAGAGTAGATATGAAGAAACAGGCAGATAAATACTTCTCTCCCCTCTCCCATGAACTGTTCTGAGATGCAATGTTTCCATGTAGTTTCTTGAGAGATGAATGTTATGAGTGAGCACCCAACTGTGTTTTCTGGTGTAGCTGTGGCCAGAAATAAGGTACCACCTTGTATATCTTGCCCTCTTTTCTGGATTCATTTCCCTTTTCCCTTCACTTTTGCTTCCTGGCATTGTACCCCCACAAATGAAGAGATAGCATATTAGTGTTGCCTCAGGCTCTGTTTCCTAGGGGACCCAGGATGAGATAGTATATCATTTTCTCTTACAGAGAAGCATAACCTGTCCAGAGCAGAGATTAGCACACACTAGGGGCAAAGTGGAGGAAATGTTGGTGCCTAGTGTAGCAGGCTATCAAGACATAATAAATGGATTTGGACAAATGAGATAATCTAACTCACTTCCTTGCCATTAGACAAAGCTACCACTTCCTTTTCTGTGGTATGCAAATTTACATTTTGTAAAGAAAATAAAACTATACCAGTCTCTTTACCAATTTAAAATATCCTATTGTAAGTCACCATCTTAACCTATATGTACCATAAGTAATAAGCATAATGTGATGAAATAAAACTAAATATACTAGCAAATGCAAACATTCAGCTAAATGATTTTGTCTTTAAAAATAATTGAATTTAATATAAAACACTCCATCACATTTGAAAATGGTTCAATTTTTTTTAAGAATATGCATAATATCTTCCTCAGAAATTAGAGCCAAATATAAATTAAATGAATTGGGCATAGAAAAATAATCTCAGAAGCAAAATTACAGAAACTCAAAAAAACTTTTTGGCCAAAGAAATTTTATTTAATGTGGGACATAGGTGCATTTCAGTATCGTTTATATGAGGTAAGGTGGGGTCTCTGAAAGTAAGTGCTTGGGGATTATAACAGTTCTCTTAAAAAAGATTTTTATTTATTTGTTTTAGAGAGAGAGTGGGGGTAGGGACAGAGGGAGAGGGAGAGAGAGAGAATCTCGAGCAGACTTCCCATCAGATTGAGCCATCCAGGCAGCCTGGGGGATTCTAACAGTTTTAAAGCAGCCATACTGCCCAGAGTCTTAGGGAATCTTGACTGGAAAAGAAACCTCTCCTTGAGGTCATCCAATGACCTTGCCCATCTGAAGCAAGACTTGCTTGCCTGGATCTGTGCCCAGGTCAGCTTGTTCTTGGCTGCACCCTGAGGCTTGTTCTTGGCTGCACCCTGATTGTGGCATCTACTCCCCCTGTGCCAAGCTTGGATCTCGAAGCCTGGACTAAGCACTGGTTCTGTAAGGTCACTCAGCACTCCCAGGGTGCTGTGGCTCTACCCTCTGGTGCTCTTTCTCTCCAAAAACTCTGTCTTATTCTCAGTTCCAGATTCCTTCTTTCCCAGAGGCACAGAGCTTTCAAACCAGTGCGGGTGGTCTGCTCTACAATCTATACACCACTGAATAGATCACTTGTGTGCTATTGGGCTAAGGGAACCCAGATATCTAGAGCCTAAGAGCTAGAAAGTCTTCCTCAGAGAGGAAGAGGGAAATGCTTTTTTACTATTGTTTATCCTAAGGCTATAAGGACACAACATAAACAAAACAAAACAAAACAAAATGAAAGAGTTGATTCATCTTAAACTTATTTATTTATTATTTATTTACTTACTAATTTTTTAAGATTTTATTTATTTATTTGACAGAGAGAGGAACAGCGAGAGAGGGAACACAAGCAGAGGGAGTGGGAGAGGGAGAAGCAGGCTTCTCGCTGAGCAGGGAACCTGATGCGGGCTCGATCCCAGAACCCTGGGATCATGACCTGAGCTGAAGGCAAATGCTTAAGGACTGAACCACCCAGGTGCTCCTACTTATTTATTTTTTTAAAAAAGATTTATTTATTTATTTATTTGAGAGAGAGAGAGTGAGAGCAATTGAGCACTGGATGGGGAGGGGCAGAAGGAGAGGGAGAAACTCAAGCAGACTTCTCGCTGAGCAAGGAGCCCAACAACACAGGGGCTAAATCTCATGATCCTGAGATCACGATCCTGAGATCATGACCTGAGTCAAAATCAGAAATCGTTTCTTCAACTGGCTGAACTATCCAGGCACCCCTGAATATCTTGAAAAAAAAAAAGGAAGCTTTAAAAATATACTTTGTCAAACCACATCTCCCACCTCCTTCCATCTAATTCTCCTATGTGATCCTTTCTCTCTCCCTCTCCCCTCTTTCCCAATGAGAATCATCTGTGGGAATGATGAGGCTTTACTGTTCCATAACTGTTAATCTTTGGGATAAATCCCAAATAAGAATGTACTCCCCTCTTAAGTTCTGAAATTACAGGCTATTTCTGTTGTAGGGTTATAGATTTTTTAAAATGAGATTCAGACACATAATCATATCAATCGAGACTTTTCAACTTCTGATTGGGTCTCATCTAGCAAGCTTGGATTCTTTTTTTTTTTTTGTAAGTTTTATTTATTTATTTGAGAGAAAGTTTGTTCATGAGTAGTGGGGAGAGGGGCAAAAGGGAGGGAAAAGCAGGTTCTCCAGTGCTGAGCAGGGAGCCCAGTGCTGTTAGATTCCAGGGCCCTGAGATCATAACCTGAGCCAAAGGTAGACACTTAACCGACTGAGCCACCCAGGTGCCCCCTTCAAGCGTGGGTTTTTTTTTTTTTAATAAACTTTTTTTTAAAGATTTTATTTATTTATTTGAGAGAGAGAAAGTGAGAGCATGAGAGGAGTGAAGGTCAGAGAGAGAAGCAGACTCCCCGTGAAGCTGGGATCCTGATGTGGGACTCGATCCTGGGACTCCAGGATCATGACCTGGGCCAAAGGCTGTTGCTTAACCAACTGAGCCACCCGGGGCCCTCAAGCATGGGTTCTTATTTAAAGACATTTTCAGCGGTGCCGGGGTGGCTCAGTGGGTTAAAGCCTCTGCCTTCGGCTCAGGTCATGATCTCAGGGTCCTGGGATTGAGCCCCCATCCAGCTCTCTGCTCAGCAGGGAGCCTGCTTCCCCGCCTCTCTCTGCCTGCCTCTCTGCCTACTTGTGATCTCTCTCTCTCTGTCAAATAAACAAAGTCTTTAAAAAAAAATAAAGACATTTTCAGTGAATAGTAGGCGTCTACAGTCACAGTGGAGTGGTATTTTATGCTTTATGTCCACTCACAGCTTTCTCTTCCCCAAAGTGTAACCATGATTTCAACATGTCTTAAATGTACTCACTTCATGTTTGGATGCTGAAATATTTAAGACCTTCTGTTTCTTAATGTCTTCCTAGATATTCTGGTACTAAAGTTGCATTGCTTTGAGCTTGGCTTTCCCAGAATTCTAACTGTGGAGGCACTAAGTCCAAATGTGATCAGCCTGTTTCATAGGAAAACTGCATAAAATTAGACCCAACACTATTGGCACACAAATAAATGTTAACGAGGCTGATTCTTCTTTCAAAAAGGACTTAAGATCCATTTCTGAGGGGCGCCTGGGTGGCTCAGTCGTCAAGCGTCTGCCTTCGGCTCAGGTCATGATCCCAGAGTCCTGGGATCGAGCCCCGCATCGGGTTCCTTGCTTGGCAGGAAGCCTGCTTCTCCCACTACCATTCCCTCTGCTTGTGTTCCCTCTCTTGCTGTGTTTCTCTCTGTCAAATATATAAAATCTTTTAAAAAAAAAAAAAGATCAGTTTCTGAGTGGTAAATACTGAAGTTGCCAGGAGCAAAGTCCAAGTTTTATTATTATTATTGTTGTTGTTATTGTGGGAAGAAACACATAACATAAAATTTACCATCTTAACTGTTTGAAGTGTACAGTTCAGAAAGTTAAGTATGTTACCTTGTCATACAATAAATCTCCGAAACATTTTCACCTTGAAAAACTTTGAAACTCTATACCCATTAGAAAAACAATTCTCTACCACCCTTTCCCAGCAGCCCCTTGTAATTGCCATTCTACTTTATGTTCCTATGAATTTGACTATTCTGGATACCTCTTTTTTTTTTTAAGATTTTATTTCTTCATTTGAGAAAAAGAGAGACAAGTATGGGTAACAGCAAGCAGAGGGAGAGGAAGAAGCAGGTTCCCCACTGAGCAGAGCCCAACATGGAGCTTGATCCCAGGACCCTGAGATCATGACCAGAGCTGAAGGCATAAGTGTAACCAACTGAGCCACACAGGCACCCCAGGATACCTCTTTTAAGTGGAATCATATAGTGTTTGTCTTTCTGTGACGGACTTTCTAGCATAATGTCCTCTTAGCATAATATCCTCAAGGTTCACCCATGTTGCAGCATGTGGCAGGATTTCCTTCGCTTTTAAAGCTATTTCATTGCATGTATACATCACATTTTATCTGTCTATTCATTTGTCAATGGACATTTGGGTTGCTTCCACCTGTTGGCTATTGTGAACAGTATTGCTATGAACATGGGTGTGCAAATACAAGGGATAAGTTTTGAAGCATATTTTCCTACTATGATGATGGATCTGAGTGGATATAGTCATGTTATAGTAACCATATTTCTGATCTTGTTGTTTTCCTTTGTTGAAAATCTGCCAGCCTCTCCATATAACTAATGAAATAATATAACTTCTTATTCAAAGTTCTCCAAAATACAGAGCCAAGTGATGAATCCTGATTTATCTCCTGTTATTCCTCTAAGCTTTCTTCTTCTTCTTTTTTTAAAAGATTTTATTTACTTATTTTTCAGAGAGACCACAAGGAGGCAGAGAGGCAGGCAGAGGCAGAGGGTAAAGCAGGCTTTCCGCTGAGCGAGGAGCCCGATGTAGGACTCGATCCCAGGACCCCGGGATCATGACCTGAGATGAAGGCAGCCGCTCAACCAACTGAGCCACCCAGGCGTCCCATAAGCTTTCTTCTTTTTAAAACACTGTGAGCAAACAGAGTAAGTGCTGTTTCTTCTTTCTGGGTCTATCCTCTGTATCCAACCCTACTGTTTTTTGCATGTCCAAATCCTTACATCCCCTCCTTCATGCAACCTTACTGATCCCTCCAGTCAAGTATGATTTCTTTCTCCTAAAAATCCCCATAACATCTTGTATCAGACAGGGTCTTATCATACCCTGCTCTATATTGATGAGTTGCCTATAAACTTACTGTATCTACTCCTCCCCTTTGACTAAAAATAACTCACTTCTGTTGGGTGCTTATGAGGTGTCAGGCACTGTTCTAAACACTTCATGGATACTAGCTCCTGTAATGCTTGGAATGACCTATGGAGTAGGTATGATAATTATGTTACTGGTGAGAAGATGGAGGTAAACAAGGTTCAATAACTTGCCTAGCCATATAACGTGTGTGTGTTTTAAAAAAATATTTTATTTATTTATTTGAAAGAGAGATAGTGAGAACAAGAAACACCAGCAGGGAGAGTGGGAGAGGAGGAAGCAGGCTTCATGCTGAGCAGGGAGCCTGATGTGGGGCTCCATCCCAGGATCCTGGGATCATGACCTGAGCCAAAGGCAGAGGTTTAGCAACTCAGGCGCCCCCATAGTGTGTTTTATGTAGAGAAGATGGGCTGGTGCTTTTGCAGTGGAGATGACAAGAGGTTCCAATGTGGTGGCAGCAGTGAACATCGGCACAGGCAGTGCCAAACCAAGAATGGCAATTTATTGCATTGCAGAAGGGCTGCCAGGCCCTTTTTCCTGACTTTCGCATCAGCACGTTCACCACGGGAAGTGTATACTGTGTCCTTATGCTCTTGTTAATGACATTTGTCAGTTTGTAATATGTTGATGAGTGATTATATGTTAAAGAACTGCCCTTCTCACTATCAGCTCCATGAGGGTAGGAAACATGCCAGTTTTGCCTAGTTCTTAGTACAGTGCCTAACTGTAATAAGTGCTGAATAAATGATAAACTTATAAACAGAGGATTGAGTAAATGAATGAGTTATACTCTACAGTGTATTGGAAATGGTAGGAAAAATAGCTAGAGAAATGTACCCTGAGTGCATTGGAGATTGTGGTGTGCATGGAGAATAAAAAGCTTGCTCACCTACTCTAAGCACAACATAAAAGGCACAGATTATTTTTAAGAAAAGATAGAATTTTTTTTTTTTTAAGATTTTATTTATTTATTTGACAGAGAGGAACAGCGAGGAGGGGAACACAAACAGGGGGAGTGAGAGAGGGAGAAGCAGGTTTCTAGCAGAGCAGGGAGCCTGATGCAGGGCTCGATCCCAGGACGCTGGGATCATGACCTGAGCTGAAGGCAGACGCTTAATGACTAAACCACCCAGGCGCCCCAGAATTGGTTTTGTAAAAATAAAATATAAACAACAAAATCAGAAATAAAGCTCCTTATATTTCAAAGCATTATAAACAATGGAAAGGTAAATGATGAGAAAAATATTTACAGCTTGAATAATAGCCTTAAGATAAAAAAATTTTACACTTCAAAGGAAAAAAGACAAATATCCTAGTAGAACAATGGACAAAGGACACTCATTTTGTAAAAATGTTCTTGCAAAGAATTTTCCTGTGTCTGTAATGAAAGTATGATCTTAAGAAGAGCAACAATGTTAAAAAAAGAAAAGGTAAAAAAAAAACAAACCACAACATAAAACCTTGAATGGCCTTTAATGTTTTGTCTGTTAGTAAAACCAATTTTTAACTATCCATGGGTGAGTTATTTGACTTTTCTTTTTTATTGCTATCCAAGACTCAAAAAGTCACATTGATTACTTTCACTTATTACCAGCAATAGTAGAGAGAATCTGAGCGGGGCTGAAGTAATGATTTTAGAATAACTACCTTCATTCATTCATGAACAAATATTTATAGTGCTTACTGAGTGCCAACCATTGTATTAGGTGCTGCAGTTACATTGGAGGGCAAAACAGAAATGCTTCCTGCTCCCATGGAGCGTTTAAGCTGTAGTGAGTCGGGGCAGGGAGCAGACACTAACTTCATAAAATCACACAAAATATGTATGTACAACTTTGATGACCACTCTGAGGTAAAGTACACGTTGCCATGAGAGAGAACAAGAGGGACCTCATTTCTTTTTTTTTTTTTTTAAAGATTTTATTTATTTATTTGACAGAGAGATCACAAACAGGGGGAAGCAGGCTCCCTGCTGAGCAGAGAGCCCGATGCGGGGCTCGATCTCAGACCCTGAGATCATGACCTGAGCTGAAGGCAGAGGATTTAACCCACTGAGCCACCCAAGCGACCCACAGTTTGGTTTTTAGGTGGGATGGTGGGTTCATGGGTTCACAGGTGTAGTACTCATGGTTGTTGTGTTTCATGCACCCTTTTGTACGTATAGTTTGAAAATACAGATGTATATTGATAGAATATTAGTAAAAGAATACGAGTCAATACTCAGTATATATTAATAGGCAGAAGGCAGAAATTATAAAGAATACAAAACAAACGATACAGAACACAAATATAAACAAAACAGAACACAAATCAAATTCATAATTGGGAAATTGAAAAATGTGCAGAGAATTTCTATATGTATAGAAGATCAATTTAGAATTTATTTCAGGGATATTTTTATTACATTCATCATCCAGAGCTGATAAGTCATTTTACTTAATTTTTACAGCTTTGTAATAAGAGTCAAAAACAAAAAGAAATGAGGACATCATAGAACATCGTACAGAAAACATATTTGTTATCAAACTCTGTTTTAGAGATTTCTTAAACCTAAGTGCTACGGTTCTGAAAGTTTTTTCTGAGAACGTATTACTTCTAAAAGTTATATTTTTTGTTCTTTATATTCTTGCAAGGCTGACATGAGTTTATTGCAGAGTTAAAAATGGTAATTACCTGGTAAATATTTGTTACTATTATTGTATTTCATGAAAACCAGATTGCAATTAGCTTTTGGTTCATTGCTATGTCATCTATAATGGTATAGTATTTACAGAGGGCACAGTCTATGGTACTCTTTTCTTCCCTGTGAAATTCAGATAGTATTTTACTCTAGCAACGAATCTTTAAGGCTTTTATGTAGAGATGAAGGACAGTTTACTTGTTCTTGTCCTCTGCCCAGCACATATTCTCAGTGCGTGAGCGTAGTACAGTGCTGACAAGGCTAAAGTCAAAGGTTAAAGTCAGAATTGTGGGATAAGAGCTTGTGTACTCTTTTTCAGGTTTCTGTAACAACCACTGAAATGGTACTAGAGAAGCATAAAAACTAATCATCTCAGTATCACTGGGCAATCAATGGATGCTAAGAGTATTGAATTGGTGGTCAGAAGAACTGAGTTTGAGTTTTCAACTTCTTATACTGAATTGTTGTATTCAGTTAACATCTTTGTGCCTCATTTTCCTCATATTTATAACAGAGATAATAGCTCCTTTACTTTCTTCCAATGATTGTTATGAGAATGGAAATAAATTGATATGGATGAAAAACCTTTATAATTTCTAGGAATATGCAAATGTTAGTTTGTCACTAGAGGAAGGTCTTTTTCTCAAATATATTAACATTCACAGTGACCTATAACAAAATGCTTTATTAGGCCTTTAAAGGCCTAATAATAACTTTATTAATAACATAGTAACTTTAAAAGTTACTATATGAGTTTACAGTTACATGTTTTACAGTAAAAGTTTACAGTTTTAAAGTTACATGCTGTAACTTTTAAAGTTACTTTTAAAGTTACGGCATGAATTTCTTAATAGAAATAAAAAAATGCTGATAGGGTCTGCTTGAAAAATTATTTTATTGATTTTTCACAAAAATGAACTACTTAGATGTAAATGTCAAAGCATATCTCCACAGAATCCCCAAGGTATCTAGATTTATTAATCAAGTCAAGCCCTCCTTTTGCTTTTTAACTTCCAGGGAAACCAGTATGGTCCCTTCTCTCTTAGGTATGGAGGAAACACAGGTTTTGTCTCTCCTGAGTATCTGCTGCTATCATCAATAGTGTAGTGTTGTGGATAGGCTGGATGGGCCTCCAGGTTTGGAATTTTACTTCTGCTCCAGGGCCTGGTTAGACTTGTAGTTCTGGAATCTTGAACAACTTATCTGGAAATTACCTTTGCCATTTGAGAAAGGCTCATGTGCAGAGAAACTGATAATGCATCCAAAAGCCATTTGTTAATTTATAGTAAGAAATACTGTAAACTCATATAGTAAACACTATATGTATAGTGTAAACACTAATGTATTACTTTTGCTTTATAGTTCCTAAAGGCTTTTAAATTCATTATCTCATTTTGGAATCTCATGACTTACGACTTTTGAGCAGAATGACTTAATTTATTTCAAAACAGTTTATTCTATTTATCAGGTGGAATATACCAAAAAGGGCAAAACAAAATAGGGGACCATATCTTAGTTGTCAAAAACAACATACTGTTAACAGTTCTGATTTCCTGTCTTTTCTATGCATGCGTACATAATTGAGAACGTACTGCATATGCTATTTAAATGTCAAAGTTTTCTTTCTTCCTTTCTTTTTCGTTTTTTTGGTTATGATGGCAATCTTTGCTTTCTGTAAATGTTTTGTAAAAGTTGTAGAAAGCAGACTAAAGTCCAAAGCAGAACATGAAAACCACCTATCATCTACTACTGTAGTTAAACACACTGAACATTTTGGTGTATTTCCTTTCAGTATTTTATTCCTTTTTATTTTTATTTATTTATTTGTTTTTTTTTTTTTAAAAAAACGTAGTCGGGATCATAGCAAGGCAGGAATGCTTGGGGAGACAGACACTGGCTGGGCTTGGATCAGGCAGCCCCCACTCTTCAGTCTAGGAGACTGGAAGCCGCAGATCAGCACCTTTCTTCCTGGACAGTGGTAGCGAGTGTAGCTATTTTCCTTTAAAGCTCACTTCTTTCTGTAGTTTAAGCTGATTTGTACTTTGTTCACCGCCCCCCCCCCAATCTTAAAGGCCATCGACACCTGCCTGTATGTCACCAAGTTATCCTTGATGGTTTCGGGAAGCCTGTACTCTTCTCTGCGGCCTTTCACTTCTGTTCCCCGAAAGACTCCCGCCCCGACTGTACTTTCTCCTGCGATGACTGAGCAGGCGGTAAAGAGGCCTCGAGTTTGGAGCTTCAAAAGAATCCTGAAACTCGAACAGCCCAGTCACAGCCCTCGCCCCGCGGCGGGGTCGGGAGCGCCCCGGGGCTCCACTGGGAGGCTCCGTGTCTCTCCGCCCAAGGGCTGTCACCACCGGAGGCGTCCTCTGCTCCAGGGGCGGCCGCAGCCCGCAGGGAGGCCAGCCCATCCTCGCCCCTCCCGAGGTTATCCTCAGAGCGCACCTCCCTGTGGCTCCGAGTTCTTACATCCTGCTGTTGTCGGGAGAGTCTTTTCTCGTCGCGAGAAAGGTTCTAGGCCTCAGGCTCGCTCTCCGCCTCTCGTGAGATCCCGGCAGGCCTCGGTCACCGCACCCACCTGCAGGATCCTCTCCGCGTCTCTTTGCGAGCCTGGAGAAGTGCGTCCCTTCTCGCTTGCCTTATGCCAGGCGAGGCGGGGACCGCACTACATTGCGGCCAGCCGGAGGGGGGAACGCTCACGTGCGGCACTTTGCTTTCCAGCCGGCGACACTAGCTCGCGAGAAAACCACCGTTAAGACCACCAGAACCAGTATTATTTTGTCCTGGGAGCTCGCACAGGAGGGAAGAAAGGCCATCTACTGGACCTAGACAGCGGACGCGCCCCTTTTCTCCCCCTCGGATCGTCTGACCCGCCCGGAGCCGCGAGCGCGCCAGCCACGGCGGAGCTGCCTCAGCCTTTGACAGCTCCGCGAGCACCTCGGGCCTGGAGTCCCAGCTCCAGGGGAGGGACGGGGCGGGGCGAGCGCGCGGGGCGGGGCGAGCGCGAGCCTAGGCGAGAGGAGGGAGCGCGCGAGCCGAGCCGAGCGGTGCCGAACGGAGCAGGGAGGTACTGGGGAGAGGCAGGCTGAGCCCGCCGGCCGCCTGCGGCTCAGCGCGGATCGTGCTGCGTCGCCGGGCTCCGCGTACCCTCGCCTCTGCCCAGGCTCCTCAAAACTTTTATTCTCTGGGGCTTCCCGGGGTGTCTGAAGGAATCGAAGCGCTCGGCCGGCTCTGCGCTCCCCTGCCGTGGAGACCGAGGGCAAGTGCATCCCTTACCCGCCGGGCTCTCGCGTCCCGCACCTCCTCACCTGCTGCTGATCGCTCCCCAGAGCGGCGAGGGGCACCCGCAGAAGGGCCGCGCGGGCTCCAGCGCTCCCGAATTCTCCCGCCCAGCACCGTAGACTCGCCCAGCGCAACTTTAACTTGATTTCTCTAGCCCATCTCGGGCACCCGCGGCTGCTGCTTTGCTGCCACTGCTGCCGTCTCGGCCGCCGCCTCACAAAGGGGCAAGGGGAGGGGAGGCGGCGCGGTCCGCCGGCACAGGCGCCGGTGCGCTAGGCGCGGGCCTCCTTGCCGCGGAGGCCGGGAGACAAAAGGGAAACTGCCTCCGTTCGCCGTGCGGGCCGGGAGCAGCCTGCTCGTCAGCCTTCTGCCCGACTCCCCGAGTCTCCTCCCCCCTCCCTCGGCTGCTGCTCCGCCTCCCTCCCCGCGGGCTGTCCCCGCAGTGCTCCGGGACCCGGCGAGCCTTCGGGGCGCGCGTCGCTGCTGGTGGTTGGGGCTGTAGCGATAATAAATGATAGAGGATACAATGACTTTGCTGTCTCTCCTGGGTCGCATCATGCGCTACTTCTTGCTGAGACCCGAGACGCTCTTCCTGCTGTGCATCAGCTTGGCACTGTGGAGTTACTTCTTCCACACTGACGAGGTGAAGACCATCGTCAAGTCCAGCCGGGACGCCGTGAAGATGGTGAAGGGCAAGGTGGCCGAGATCATGCAGAACGATCGACTTGGGGGGCTCGACGTCCTGGAGGCTGAGTTTTCCAAGACCTGGGAGTTTAAGAGCCACAACGTGGCTGTGTATTCCATCCAGGGCCGGAGAGACCACATGGAGGACCGATTTGAAGTTCTTACGGACCTAGCCAACAAGACGCACCCATCCATCTTCGGGATCTTTGACGGACACGGGGGAGAGGTAGGAGTTCCGGGGTTTTGTTCTTGTGGGTGTGCGTAAACAAGAGGATGTGTGAGCAGCCGAGTAGGAACAGGGTGCGAGGGGCGTGGTGATGACCTGGTGCCCGACTGGACAGAGACACTAGATCCAAATGTGGCTCAACTTGCTAAAAAATACTGCTGGATCCGGACCTCTTGGTCCCAGTGGCCAATCTGGGGGAGGAAGGTTCGTCCACAGTCTATTTTGTGCCTCATAATTTATGAGGTTTCTTAAGGCCAGAACCCAGCATATGACTGTGCTGGTTTTTCGGGGAGTTTATGGTTTCTACTGTGAACTCTGGCCCAGGGTCTAAGCGCCCCTGTTCTAGGGTTTGAGGCTAAGCGAGGCACAAAGAAGAAAGAAAATATCTTTGATTCTCTTTAGGGAAAAGAGACAAAATCTGTAGAGCCGAGTCAGTGAGGGCGCACTGAGGATGAAGGAAGCTGTGACTCTTTCCCATTCTCCTAGAGGAGGAACCCGAAGGGCAGCTCTGCGCTTCTTCCCAACTCCATTAACTTTGCAAGTGCAATCGGGCTAGTTGACAGCAGCGCCTCACTGGTCGCCACGGGATCGGGATTCCTCTGGCCTTTGCAGAGATGGCAACACCCGCAGAGGCGGCGGTGCCCAGATCTCGCCCGGGCTCCCTGGCTGGCGTGGGTGCACAGGCATCTCCCTGCTTCTAAATTCCTTTATTTGGGGCTCATCTGGGGCAAAAGATGATGTTGGAGTTCGGCTCAGGTCCCTCTGCCGCATATCTGCGGCACCCTAATTGCGCGCCAGGGCTCAGATTTCCTGGAGGTCGGGGCGAGTGTTGGCTCCGGTCCTTGGGCAATGGCCCAGGGGAAGTGAGTGGCAAATGTGGCTCCAGCGCCGAGCTCCCAAACGCATCAGGCCAGCAACCCCATCTCTCTCAATTGGCAGTTTGTAAGAGTTTCAATGCTGCATACTTTTTTTTCCCCCAGGATACTTTCTTACTCATACTCCCTCTGCCCGCTTTGTCACCCCTTCTTCATTAGCCCCCCTACCGCCCTCCGGGCTCTGTGCCGGCATCCAGCTTTCCCTCCAACTCTCATTTTGGTCCTTCTGGTATCTGGTGGGCTGTAGGGAATGCCAGCAGGTCATGCTCTTTCAGGATTTGATTTTTCTTTGGCCTTTGTTTTGGGTGAACATTGAGAAAGCTTTCAATTGGTTATCTTATTTGCATTCTGTCTTTTATACAAAGTTACTTCACCCACCATTCTCCTAATCTTTCGAGATACTGTATGTATCTGCTTTAGACCAACTTTGCCAGGAATGGCAAATTTAGTTGGAAAATTTATTTGGTAGAACTGAAATCAATTTTTGCTATTTTCCATCCAACCTAGCTCTATGTTCTGTCTTTCAAAATAAAGGTTTCTTACTGGTTGTAATTTTGTAGCTTTTTGTGTAGGGTGGGGTTCCTTTCCCCTTGGTCACAGGATAGGTGAAAGACCTGAAATTAATTGGGGGAAGAGATGCTCTGTGCTTGGGTAGAAACATCTTTAAATGATAATGTTCCCAATAAAATTGTTGGGATTTTAAAACAAAACTAAATTGTTTTCTTGGTTTGATCAGAATATCTATATTTTCATTTTATATGCCTAGACTGTTTTAAATCATTTAATAAAGCTTATGTTTATTATATATTTTTAAATTAAAGTTGAGTGGCTGTGAATCTTCTTCTGGTCTTAGAAAACAGAGTATTATTTTTAATTTAAAGGTCCAGATGTAATATTTCATTGTAATATTACATTACATGTAATGTTATGTAGATATAATATTACATTAATGTAATACATATATTACATTACATGAAACTTTGGGTTGTGCTTGCTTGGGTGTGCTCTACTGACATGTTTTGAGCCTGCACGTGTAAGTGAATGAGTATTTTAAATTTTCTTTTAAGTTGATATTCTAAAACCCGACAGTTACAGACCTAAACAGATTCCAGGTTGAAAAATTTCCAGTACTATCTTCTGGTAAATGTATCATCCAGAAAGGGGACACAATCAATGTTTTTATTTAAATAGAAGAATTATACACGCATAGGTCCCCTCCTTAAAAATAGAGTAATTGGTCTATCTATAATCTCCTATAATATGTGGCCAGTTCATTCATCTTGGCTTTGTTTTAGGGCAAAATACGAAAAGTAATGTAAAAGGTAGTTTTTTAGTTGATATTGGGAATGTGATAATAACAAGTAATATTAGGTAATTTATCTCTTGCTTTTTTTTTCATTCAAAGAAAACCCCACCATCTAATTATTGTCTTTTGTGTTGTTTTAGCTCCTGTAACATTCACCAGAGGAGGGTGCCACTGTTTGATTTTGGTATAGAGGATAGTTGTCTCCTTTCAGAAGAGAGGAAGCTTTTTCTGAACTCCCTATTATTTATATATGTTGTGTACATGAGATAAATGAGGACTTTAATTTTATTTCTAATAATTCAAACTAATAAGATAGTCTATAAAAAAAGAGGTCCTATCTACAAGGGTACTGCTTTTTAAATGTAGAAAGGACCTAAGCCACCTTGTATATCTATTCTTCATCCCATTTTTTAGATGAGTTATTTGTTGATGGGCTTTAGATTGACCTTCCTGAGGTTAGTTCAAGGCCTTTAGTTTGATGATTTTTATATTAAACCACTGGACAAATTAGTTTGCATATTTACCTCGATAGATAGCACACCAGGGATACAAAGATGAATGAGACAGGATTCCCATCCTCACAAAGTTTCAGTGTAGTGAGAAAGATCTGTATAACAAAAATTACAGTCATGATGTGCTTAGGCTGTCATGGGCACACTGAGTAGGGGCATTTAAATCATACTGGGAGGCGAGAGGCCCAGGGAAAGACACTTTAAAGATATTATTTACTGCAAGTTAAAGGCACAGGCTTTGGTTTGAGATCTGGCTTTGAATCTCTGCTCTACCTTGTATTAGCTGTGACCATGGACAAGTTGCTTAATCAACTTTGTCTGGGAGTTATTAATCTGAAAAATAGGGATAATAATGCACATAAGGTATACCACTATCAGTTGTATTATACCATACCGAGAGAAATACTTAATGGGTGTGGAAGGATGTGGAAAGCTTAGAGACCAAGAAGTCTGCACTGTTAGGGCAACAACATCCTAGAAAGAGAGACTCTGCATGTGAAAGCCACAGTTTTGATCACTAAGAAGGCATATGTTGGCTATGGATAATTTATTAGGTATCCCTCAAACTCTATATCTCTTTGTTCTAACTTATGGTAAACTGATTACTAATTGGGATTTCAGGTATCTTAGCATTGGGGAAGCAGCATCCTGGCTTCTGGTGCAAATTGTCTAATTAATGGAAAGGAATATTCTCTATGATTAATAAGTTGGTATACTGATTTGTACTTCAGCCTCTTATCATGAGTTGGTACCCTTTAGTGTATTCAATTGTGTATTTTTGACAAAGGTATATCTCTGGACTTCTTATGCTGAGGACCAGACTCTGGATAGCTGTGACTTCTACATGAATGACATCTTAAAGAGCTTTGTCTCAGTGGTCCTATAGGCCAGCTTCCTCACTTGATGCCGTTGGGCCCTTGAGACACCCTGACCATGATACTGTGCTAGATGGTCGATTCTGTGTGTGTGTGTGTGTGTGTGTGTGTGTGTGTGTGTGTGTTTGTCTAAGGCTATGGCCATGATTGTTTTTCTGTATAACAAAAGATTTAAAAAGATTAAAACAACAAAAAGGTAAAAATAGCTCAAATTATACCCAACTAATGTGGAAATGTTATCTTTAAAATTAAAAAATAATGTTTATCTAGGAAAATGGTTTGTGTGTGTGTGTGTGTGTGTGTATGTGTGTGTGTGTGTGCTTATCTATAATTTTTATCTACAGGCAAAAGGTAGGTGTTTTTTTGTTTGCTTCTTTTCCTTTTTATATTATGTAGAAAAAGTATCTCCAATCCTTTGAGGCAACTTTGTCAATGTTCATGGCTGAAACCTATCTGAAAAAACAGATATTACGTGCTCCATCATTACTGTATTAAAGGTCATTGTATCATACAATGGACACATAGCTTGGCCAGTAGTTAAGCTTAGAGTTCCACACTTGGCATCAGAGAATTTGTATTTCAGATGCTTGTTGGGAGCTGCAGTCTTGAGGCTCAGCACTTTTCAGAAGTTGAGAGGAGAAACTGCTTGTGGAACATTCCCTGAAGCATACCTATAGTCTAGTTCTTTAGATTAATGGTTCTTAACCTTTCTTGAGTCATGCTTCCCTTTGAGGATGTTATGAAACTACACACATAGCCCAAGAAAAATGGACATGTGCATCAAGTTTTGTTTATAATTTAAAAAAGATAAGTGGATGCATGAAGCCTCTCGATTTTAGGTTAGTTCAGGTAGAATAAAATCTGATTCTGATAAATCTAGACCTGCAAGGAGCTGTGTACCTGGACCCCTTCCTTGACCTGATTGTCATCTTCTCCATCATTTGCATTTATTAACTTGTGTGCTGTCATTTGCCTATGAGGGTTGTTATGAGAAATGGTCTTCCCACAGTTTTCTGAGAAATTAATGGCAAAGATGTCCTTGGGGACTTCATTTGTTGCATCATATAGTATCCATTTTATGAGGACCAAGGGAAAGAGTTCTCTGATAGCTTCGTGTTTTTATCTTAAGGACTGAATCATGTGACTGATTAGATTATCCCGTGTATGTTGGCTACTAGAAGTGTTGGAGCCAAACCTCTGACCAACCTCTAACAAATGTGCAGAATTTTATAGAATATATTGATTTGGTATATAAAGCTCACTCCCAGGACAGCTTATCTTTCCTGTATTCAGTATTCAGAAAAAAAAAATCCTTTATTTTTTCTTTCTCTTCTGAAATATGTCATTTTATCTTGTTGTGGTATATGTATTTATGTAAATTTCATCGGATCCTTTCTGAAATATGATATAGTTCTGAATAATTAAATTATGAGAGGCACGATAAATGATCTGCTTTTCAGACATTATAGGCGCTATTAGTAAATGTTGAGCTCCCACACTACCAAGGTTACAAGAGGCCTGTGGATTTAATGTGGACAAATGCCTTTTGATTTAAGAGAAAACTCAGATTACTTTGGTTTAAAATGACATATTGACATTTCTGTCAAAAAAGGAGGGGGTAGTTTCCTCCTTAGATCATGCCTGCTGACCTTGGTGCACGTTCAGAACAGATTGTTTAGAAATTCAGTTCAATTAAACCAACATTTTCTGTATAGTCCGACACATGTGGAAAACAGCGTTATGTTCTCTGTGATGCCTAAAGATGAATCAGTGCATTCTCTGCCCTCAGGGAACATTCCATCTACTTAGAGAGATGAGCTTCTTAATAGCAGAGCTATGAGGTGGGGTCAGGCCAACTACAAGAGGATGATTGCTTGACCGAGGGAGCTTGCGGAGTTTTGGATAAATTTGAAGAGTAGCTGACTTTTGATTATATCCTAGCATTTTAGGAGACAGAGATTAGGTGGAGGGAGGATGAGAAGATGATGTTACAGGTTGACAGAAAAAGAAAATGTTATAGAGGAAGTAAAATGTAGCACAGTTGGAAAAAACGCCGGTAGTCCATATGTTTAGAGCAGGCTTTCCCCAACTGCTATTGTTCTAGAATCCAGTACCTTATTTTTTTCATTTTAGAGTACCCTCTGTATTTTGATATAGTCAATAATATTTTTTGATGGACTATTTTTTTTTTTTTAAAGATTTTATTTATTTGACAGAGAGAAACACAGCCAGAGAGGGAACACAAGCAGAGGGAATGGTAGCGGGAGAAGCAGGCTTCCCGCTGAGCAGAGAGCCCGATGCGGGGCTCGATCCCAGGTCCCTGGGATCTGACCTGGGCCGAAGGCAGACGCCCAACCACTGAGCCACCCAGGCGCCCCTTGATGGACTATTTTTTTAAATTAAGTATATTTATTTAAAAAAGAAACTTCATGTCAGCACTGTGAGTAGAAAATCATTAAATGAAGTTTTTGGCCTCCAGTCTGCTAAGAAGCCATCTCCACTGTGGTGGAGTAAAGTGATTTTTATTTTTATTTTTATTTTCTTTTATTTTAAAAAGAGTAGAATGATTTTTTTTTACATTTTTTTTATCGTTATGTTAGTCACCATACATCATTAGTTTTTGATACAGTAGTCCAAGATTCATCGTTTATGCACAACACCCGGTGCTCCAAGCAATAAGTGCCCTCCCACCACCAGGCTGTCCCATCCCC
>CM053603.1:95996313-96032975 GCA_028646535.1 Procyon lotor
TATCCATTCATCTGACGAAGGCCATCATGGCTCCTTCCACAGTCTGGCTATCATGGACATTGCTGCTATGAACATTGGGGTACATATGACCCTTCTTTTCACTACATCTGTATCTTTGGGGCACAAATACCCAGTAGTGCAATTGCCAGGTCATAGGGTAGCTCTATTTTTAATTTCTTAAGGAATCTTCACACTGTTTTCCAAAGTGGCTGCATCAACTTGCATTCTCACCAACATTGTAAGAGGGTTCCCCTTTCTCCACATCCTCTCCAACATTTGTTGTTTCTTGCCTTGTTAATTTTTGCCAAAAGTAGAATGATTTTTTAGAAGGTTCTAGTCTCTGGCTTCCTCTAGAGTCTCACTATTCCTCTTTCCTTACTTTTTATGAACAAAAAAAGCTTTTAAAATTTAATTGTTGGCCTTATAATGAGAAGAAAGGCAGGCTGCTTCCTCCTTTCCCAGGTGGAAGGTACATCTAGTGATGCCAGTCTTCCAAGAACTCTAGTTTGGAACAGCTTTCCACTGTGACTTCAGTGGCAGCTAAGATTTCATTGTCACACAACTTCATGGGGAACCCAGAGTTGTGGGCAGTTCCCAGCAGTCTAGCAGAAATCCCATCCCCCATTTTTTTTAAAATTTTTATTAATATATAATGTATTATTTGCCCCAGGGTACATGTCTGTGAATCATCAGGCTTACACATTTCACAGCACTTAACATAGCACATACCCTCCCCAATGTCCACAACCCAGCCACCCTATCCCTACCCCCCCACCTCCCAGCCACCCTTAGTTTGTTTCGTGAGTCTAGGAGTCTCTTATGGTTTGTCTCCCTCCCTATCCCTTCCTGTTTCATTTCTCTCCCCCACCCCCCCAAACTCTCGCCTTGCCTCTCAAATTCTTCATATCAGAGAGATCATGTGATACTTGTCTTTCTCTGACTGACTTATTTCGCTTAGCATAATACCCTCCAGTTCCATCCACGGTGTTGCAAATGGCCAGATTTCATTTCTCTTGAAGGCTGCATAGTATTCCATCGTATATATACATACCACATCTTCTTTATCCATTCATCTATTGATGGACATCTAGGGTCTTTCCATAGTTTGGCTATTGTGGACATTGCTGCTATAAACATTCGGGTGCACGTGCCCCTTTGGATCACGACGTTTGTATCTTTAGTGTAAATGCCCAATAGTGCGATTACTGCCCACCCCCCATTTCTAATGCAGGTAAATGAGAAGACATTACAGTAATAAACCTGAATCCCTTCTAGCTTAGTTTAAAAAGTAAATAATTCACCAGTTTTGGTACTTGAGTCATTGTTGGTCACAAAACCAAGCTCAAAGATACAGAGAACAGATTGGTGATTGCCAGAGGCAGTGGTGAGGCATGAGCAAAATGTATGAAAAGAGTCAAAAGGTAAAAAATTCCAGTTACAAAACAAATAAGTCATGGGGATATAATGTACAGCGTGGTGACTATAGTTAATACTATTGTATTGCATATTTGAAAGTTGCTAAGAGAAGAAACCTTAAAAGTTTTCATCACAAGAAAAAAAATTCTGTGACCATGTGTGGTAATAGATATATACTAGACTTTCATTTCTCAATATGTGGTGATCATTTCTCAATATGTATAAATATCAAATCATTATGTCATATGCCTGAAACTAATATAATGTTGTATGTCAACTCTACATCAATAAAAAAATACTTGAAAAACTCAAAAAGAGTAATATTTTTATTTTGAGTGCTAATATTTGAAATATTGGATTATTCTTAATTTCTATTTTGAATTTTAACCTTTTCAGTAATAAATTTTTGTGGTTTAACTTTTATTACCATTTGAATAATCCTATTTAGTGGATATGTCTGTAGCAAGTTAAACATATTTAAAAATAGATTGACTTTAAAATTGTAAAAGTAATACAACTACATGATAGTATAGAAAAGAAAGAATAAAATCATTCAAAATATCAACCTCTTGTTAGATCTATTCTTTCGATTTTGGTGTATTACTTGCTCATCTGTTTTTAATATGCATTTTAAATATATTTTTACATTGTTATAATATGTACATATAGTTTTCAAATCTTGGCTTTTTTTCAGTTTTTATAAGCCTATAAGCATGAAGTCGTTTTGCTCCATAATTCTTTATTATATTTCTAATTTATTTCTTGGTGATAGATTAATATTTTACTGTATGGCTATTTTCGTAAATAACTCAGTTGCTTTCTAATTGGTATGCATTTAGGTAGCATTAACTTTTTACCATTGTAAATAACATTGTAATAATAATTATTACTATTTTTGAAATTATAATAAATTTTGTGTTTCTACTGTAGTTTGGGTTATTTCTCTAGGGTGGATTTCCAGAAGTGGGGTTTCTGGATCAGAGGAGAAATAAAGAAACCACCATTATTGGTAATTATAATAATAATATTAATAATGATGGCTGACATTTATTGAATATGTATACTATTTCCAGGCAGTGTTTAAAGTACTTTATATATATTATCTAATTTTAATTATCATAACAGTGTTTGAGGTAGGTACTATATATATGTAGAAATTAAGGCACTGAGAAGTTAAGTAATTTATCTAAAGTCTCTTGTAGCTCATAGGCGGTGAAACTAGAATTTCTTTTTTTTTAAAGATATTTTTCTTAAGATTTTATTTGTTTATTTGACAAAAAGAGAGAGGGAACACAAGTAGGGGGAGTGGGAGAGGCAGAAGGAGACTCCTCGCCGAGCAGGGAGCCCGATGCGGGACTCGATCCCAGGACCCTGGGATCATGACCTGAGCCGAAGGCAGACACCCAACGACTGAGCCACTCAGGCACCCTGAAACTAGAATTTCAAACTGGGATTCTGATCTAGAGCTATCTATCTCCAAACCCCATGCTGTCAGCTTAAACTCCATGAATCTTGTAACTTGGGCAATGATGTGTTGATAGCATTGTTAGGTGAACAGTTCCTGGTCTTCTCATGTTGCTCAGTAGGACTTGGAGTTTCTCATTTGACTCTGACAGTTGTTCTGTGACATGTGGTATTGCCATTGAAAACTCTATGCTGGAAATCTTGGTAGGTAGATCTTATAATTGCCTAAGGAAGTCCTACAGTTAAAAAAAATTAGGGTCAGAAGTCAGAGCAGGTGGTGACTCACAAATAGCCATTCTCATCCATTCCCCTTCTTTGCCAGCAGGATCTCTGTCCTGTTACAGAGAATCTCTAACATCTTTGCCTGTTAGTTCATGAAAGGCTTGCATAGAATTTACAGTGGCATTAACATAGCCATTTGAAAAAATGATTTAGATTTTATTTATTTTACTTTAAAATACCAAAGGCTTGACTTCAAGATAAATATGTAGTTGTATGTATGCGTTTGAGCAATTTCTCTTTATACTGAAGAACTGTTTTTTAGCACTAAAATAATTTCCTAATATGTAAACAGTTATTAATTTTAAGTAGCAAAATATTATTTTTTCATTTGTTTATAATATTTAGTTGATATGTTTAGTTTGAGTAGATATGATCTTCTGTTTCCATTCTAGAAGGCTGCTTCATACATTGTTCTCTTAGTCAGCCTTAAGTTGAGCCCAAGCTTTGGAAATGGCTAGTTATAATCTATTTTTAATATGAATCTTCAAAGGTAAAATTTAAAAAAGCAAAGGAAACCCATCATTTAAAAAATAGTGAATGGCACGATAGTACCTTTTATAGCTTTCTTTTATAGTTATAAGTCCTCCCTATAAAACACTTTAAGTATTCATGCAGAGAAAAATTATGCATATTGATAAATTGATATTCTTTCAATAAAGTTGAAGTCTGTGGTATGAAAAATTGTGCTTAAAAAGTGAAGATATAATAACTATCTGAAAAACAAATCTATAAAGTTTGATCACTTGATCTTTCTGGAGAATTTTTTTTCTCTTTCTCTTTAATGAAAATAGGACTCAATTTAATGGAACCTTAGCTGCCTTCAACTTGTTTAGAATGAGGGAAGGTTTTGATGATCGATTCTGTTAAAAATGAGACTGACTTACTTTCTTCCGATCCTAGAAGACAAGGGAGTTCTTGTCTGCTACTGGGCAGAAGACTCCTGATGGTAAGACTGGGACTACTAGAAATAATTGTGTAAAATGTTCATTGTACAATGATACCAGATAGAGAGATACTGTTCTTAATATAAAAAAGAACTGCTTCCCAAGCTAGGCATAATCACTTGGAAAGGGTGCCTTTTTCTAACTGGCGCAAAAGTGAAAGGCACCATAGCAGTAGTCTGTATTTCTGAGACTCACATTCTTTACCATACTGTCCATCATTATTGCCCTCCTTGTTCTGCTCCAGGGTTGAGCAGCTGACACAATCTATGTGTCTTAGTTGCTAAACCAAAGACCAGTTATCCATTGCACATCATGTCAGCAAACTTTATGCCTTCCCTAGAGAAGTGAATAGCTATTTGCATTTGCTTTTCAACATGAATATTCCAGGTTTTAGTCCTTATAAATATGATTGGGGGTTTAATAGTAAGAATAAGCCTTAAATACTTCAAATTGTATTTTTAATAGGGCAGTCTATATTCAGCAGTACTCTTGGACAGTGAAGTTCTTCATCTAAAAATATTTAAGGGGCACCTAGGTGGTTCAGTGGTTACATGTCTGACTCTTGATTTCAGCTCAGGTCATGATCTTGGGGTCCTGGGATCCAGCTCCCTACTCAGAAGGGAGTCTGCTTGTCTCTCTCTCCTGCCCCTCTCCCTACTCTGTATCTCTCTTAAGTAAATAAATAAATCTTTAAAAAATTTAAAAATTATTATTTTAGTTATAGAATGGCCATAGGGCAAAAGCTGGTTTTTTTTCTCCCTGATAAGTACATACCATTTCTTTTTAATCCAGTATGTGCTTTCAGATCTCTTTTTAGTTAAACAAATTAACTTTCCGTTTAATTAGTCACTGGACATTTTCTGGTCAAATAAGTCTCTTATTGACACTTGAACTTTCTGGAAATTGAGATGTAATCAGATTTTTTGTCATACTGCTTGCCTTTTTGCTCTCTAGAATAAAGAGATAAATTTGATGTAACAACTGGTTTGTGTAGATATATGATTAATATGACTGACCTGGAATTTGGGGTTAAGAAGTTTCTGCTTCTCTTTTATTTAAACACATAGAGGTTTCTACTTTTTTGTCTAGAAAGAAGATACATTTTCTCTTTAGATAGGCCTGGCAGGAATCTTGAATTGTCATATTATCCAAATTTAGTGTCTAAGGCTTCACAGCTACATGAATAATCTATTTTTAAAGACTTTCATCAAGGAGATTCCATACTGTCCCTGGAGAATTTTTTTTTTCTATAGTCTTTTCTTTCAGGATATTCATTCTTATATATGAATTAATTCCCTTTGGTTTAAACCTATTTCTTTTAGTTTGGCCTCAACAGAGATATATTAGGATTAGATTGTTACCATTTGTAGGTCAATAAGATTATGGTAATCAAAAGTCTTCCTCCCCTCTTACTAAATAAGTATGTCAAATTTATAGGAGAAACATTCATCTCAAAGAAGGGAGACACAAGGTAGTTTTACCAAAGACATGAATAGTTTCCAGATGATCAATAAAAGCTCTTCTTACTAATGAGCTGTTTTGGCAATAAAGAAAATGCCCTCTTCAAGTTTTACAGATAGGTTAGTTTTGTCTTTTATGTCCCTTGTCAAATGCTTAGGCTATAGGTGGAGTAAATTCTGGCTGGACATTTGCATGGTATATTATTTGGAAGATTTTGGTTGCAAATGACAGAAAACTCTAGTGGAAGCAGTTTAAACACTAGGGACGTTTATTATCTCACTTAACAAAAGGCCTCGAAGTGTGGGTATTTCCATAGTTAGTTGATCAACCAGTTCAATGTCTTCAAGTCTTTATATAACTATATCCAGAGACATTAAAAAAACCCTGCACCTGTCCTGTGTTCTTAAAGCTCGAGGAAACCTTTCTAGAAACACTCCTGTGTCTCTTAGGCTAGAATTGTGTCCATGCCTAAACCAGTGACTTGGCCATGGGAATACCATCACCGTGGTGAACTCTGACCCAATATAATTCATCTTGGTCTGGGGTGAGCCCAGCCTTCTCTGGAGGTCATGACAGCTTAAAAAGGGGAACAAGACTAGAGTTTTGTTGGCTAGGAAGAAGGGGAAGTGGGAACAGTTCTTGGGTGGGCCACACAGTTGGGAAGGGGGTTCAGAGAAGGTGGCCTGGAATATATCCTATCTGCACATTAACAGACTCATTGGAGAATGTTGCTGTGAAGTATGTAACACTGACATGAGTTAAAAAGAAAGCTTTAGAAAACTTTAGAAAAGGGGCGCCTGGGTGGTTCAGTGGGTTAAAGCCTCTGCCTTCGGCTCAGGTCATGATCTCAGGGTCCTGGGATCGAGCCCCGCATCGGGCTCTCTGCTCGGCGGGGAGCCTGCTTCCCCCCCCTCTCTCTGCCTACTTGTGATCTCTCTCTCTCTCTCTCTCTCTGTGAAATAAATAAATAAAATCTTTAAAAAGAAAAACCAAAAACTTTAGAAAAGGGCAAATCATCTTAGTTTTGGATTGACTTAGAGGTGACTTTGCCTAGAGCTGAGATGTAAATTTGATATTTAAAGGCCCTGACAAGTTTTGAGAAACTATTAGGTAGTTTCCTGACTCAGATGGTCTCTCTGTTCTGTAAAAACCAGCAACAAAGAGTGGCCTGAGTGTTTGGAGTACAGCAAGGTGCTTTTTGTTCTGGTATGTGACTGTGTTGAGTACGGATACTACTGCCGATGAATGTGGAAGTATCCCAGCAGTTCTCTTGTGGGCTCTCCATTTCTCTTTTGCTACCTTCCTGCGTTAGACAATGACTTCGTTCAAATTCAGTAGGATTTTTGTCTCTTAGTTATTGGTTATCATAAGTTTTGTTATTTTGTTTTATTTTTTTATTTTTTAAAGATTTTATTTATTCGACAGAGAAAAACACAGCGAGAGAGGGAACACAAGCAGAGGGAATGGTAGCAGGAGAAGCAGGCTTCCCGCCGAGCAGGGAGCCCGATGTGGGGCTCGATCCCAGGACTCTGGGATCACGACCTGAGTCGAAGGCAGACGCTTGACGACTGAGCTACCCAGGTGCCCCTGTTATTTTGTTTTAAATATTCTAATCTTCTCCAGGCCTGAGGGAGAGATTTCTGGGAGGGTCAGAATTTTTGTACACATTTTAGAGGGGGACAGCCTGACAGTGGTCTGGGCTTCCGTGAGAGGGGAAGGCATTAAAGTCTTCTGATTTCTCTGTAGGCCAATGGAGTAAATTCTGTGTTTGAGGATGAAGTACTCATCCTGCTGCTACTGCTATAAATTGATTACAATGAGGCCATCTTTTCATTATATTTTCCTGACTGTTGATTACCAGTCTGTAGAAATGCTGCCTGACTAAACTTCCTGTTTAGTTTTGGTGGCTTTTCTGGTGATTCATTCTACTTTTTTTTTTTCTTTCTTTCTTTTAAGAGATACACAATCATATTGTCTACAAATAATGTAATTTTGTCTCCTGCTTTCTAAATAGTTATACTTTTTGTTTTTGTTTCCTGCCTCCTTGCATTAACTAGAACAGAATAACGTTCTGTAATACACACCACAATGAGTGTTATGTTCCTGTATTTGAGGTTATTTTAAAAAGTTTGAGATCAGGGGAAATGTGAAATGGCTTTGGTTTATGGATAATAAGGCTAAAGTATCTTTACTGATATAATGAAAGATGAAATCCAGAGGTAAAATGTAAGAGTCAAAGAGAAAGGATATTCAAAGTATGGTAATCAAGAGAATGAATGATCATGAAGATGGACTAGATAGAACTTACTATAGATTTGATGTTGAAAATTAGCATGCATTGATTACCTGAAGGGGAGAACACTGTCTTTTCTGCTTTGGGGAAGAATTATCATCACTAGAGTCATCTCACGGGAATGTCCCAGAAAGCATTAGTCTAAACAATAAGCACAATATCTAACCATATAGGATACTGATTCTGCAGATTGTGAAGACCTAGCAAGATACACACAGGAATGTCTTCCGCTGGTTCTAGAAGAGAGGGAAGTCTGGAGCCATCTTGTTCTTGCATTTCTGCTGGTTTTGGTGAAGGCTGTCCTTATTTTCTCTAGGATTTCCTCTGCAGAAAATCCTTGTCCTATTTCTGTTACCTGTTTTGTAAGGAAACTGCAGTTATTACACAAGGTTCTCATCCTGAGTGGGGTTAGGTAGTGTTAGTATACAGAGATGAAATCTTGGGTAAGATCCCTCAAATTGCCCATAAAGAAGAGTGTGTGAGTTTCACCTCTTATTCTGTAGAGTTCTATGTAATTATAAATGTATAACTGTATATCCAAAGTAATGTATAGTACAGAATAAAGTATATGCATATAAAATATAGTTTTATAGTGTTTTAAATAAGAAAAGAGTATCTTGAGTTTGTGTAAATTTGTGAATAGTACTGTTTCGCTGTGCCTCTGAAAGATAGTAGAATAAGAAATTGATGAATATTTTGAGATTTTCAGATGATGACAAGAACTTTTCTTCTTTTAAAGAGAGCATATTGTATATTTTTATGTGTGATCACTGAGAAAATTTAGTTTGTTAAGGATACAAAGCAGCATATAAACATGTGGCTTTTGGAGTTGGGAGTAAGATTAATTTATTCTGATTATTTTTAAAGTCAATTTTAGAAAGATAATTATAATGCCATATTGAGTGCTTTATTTTTAATCTAAGTGCCAGCCATATCTTTGACACCAGATGGGGGATATGGAGATGGGCACTTAGCCCGGTAATTTATGCTCATAAATACATACAAAAAGTTTACACTTGCTGTTTCTTTCTTGCCTATGGCTTGAGACCCTGGGGGATTTTATTCTCCTGTAATTTCAGAAGAGAGACCCATTGAGGACTCTGACCATTCCCATTTTCCTGGCATCCCTCCTGAGTACCTCATGAGGTACCTGTAGGTCTTAACTATTTTGATGAATGTCTGGCCATGAGTTTGTCTAAGAGTGAGACTCTTTGAGCAGCAAAGAATTCTTGGAAAAGAAGCTTGTATTTTACAGGATCCAAGTAGCTGCTGCTAAAGAATCATGCGTGTAGAGAACTGAGAACCTGACAGTAGCCAGAGAAGTTCTCTGTACTTCTTATTAGAGCCACACAGAGATGGAAATTGTTTATCCCCAAAGGATTATGTAGCGCAGTTTTAGACTTGTGAGAGTGTAGGCAAGCATATACTTTGGAAATACTGCTTAAGAGGGAATTCTCTGATGAAGAGGACAGCTAGTTTCTCTCTCTCTCTCTCTCAAAAATAAGATAATAGTGGAAATGCCCAAATGATGTTCCCAGTTTACCAGAGAGAAGCCCTCATCCCCAGCCTTTGTGGTGACTTTATGTTATGGGGGTTAGGACATCCACTTTCTTTACTTTTAAAAATTTACCATTGTTAACAATATTATTATCTGATACACAGTCTATATTCAAATTTTGCCTATTGTCCCAACTTTTTTTTAAAAATAGCTGAGGTATGATTGGCATAAAATAAACTGCATGTGTTAATATATATGATTTGATCAGTTTTGCGTATGTTTATGAAAGCATCACCACCATTGAGATAATGAACATATCCAACACTGTTTAAAGTCTCCTTAAGCCCTTTGGTAATACCTTTCTGTCTTCCTCTAGTTCCTCACTCCATCCCTAGGCAACCATTAATTTGCTTTCTGTCCTTACAGGCTTAGTTTACATTTTGTAACATTTTATGTACATGGAAATGTACAGCATGTACTTCTTTTTTTTTTTTTTTCTGGCTTTTTCCCCCACTCAGCCTAATCATTTTGAAATTCATCTATGTTGTTACATCTATCAATAGTCGATTCATTTTTATCACTTACTATTATATTGTACAGATATACCAAAATTTGTTTATCCATTCCCTTATTGTTGGACATTTGAGTTGCTTTCAGTTTTTGACTGTGGACATTCATGTATAAGTCTTTGTATGGACATAGGCATTTCTTTTGGGCAAATATCTAGGAGTAGAATTGCTAGATAATATGCTAGGTATATGTTCACTTTTTAAAAAACTGCTAAACTGTTTTCCAAAGTGGTTGTACTATTTTACATTTCCATCAGAGATGTATGAGAGTTCTAGGTGCTTCACATCCTTGCCAGTCTTAATTTTTTTTTAAAGATTTTATTTATTTATTTGACAGAGAGAGATCACAAGTAGGCAGAAAGGCAGGCAGAGAGAGAGGGGGAAGCAGGCTCCCTGCTGAGCAGAGAGCCCGATACGGGGCTTGATCCCAGGACCCTGAGATCATGACCTGAGCCAAAGGCAGAGGCTTAACCCACTGAGCCACCCAGGTGCCCTTGCCAGTCTTAATTTTAATCATTCTAATAGTTATGAAGTGATTTCTTAATGCGCATTTTACTGATAACTAATGATATTGAGTATCTTTAATGTGCTTTTTGGAAGATGGACTTCTTTTGAAAATACTGAAGAAGAATGACTATCAAATCTTGTTTTTCTTGTAAAATCTGACTTTTGTCTTATTTGGCATGTATGATGGCCTGTTTTTAGCGCTTATCTTTCCATTTTTTGTAGGTTCTGGCTTTCTTCACCACCTCTGTCTTTTTGAGACTCATCTTCTCGACTTTGATGACAACACTTAAATTTTTCTTACTCCTTCTCCGGTATCTTTGGGAGTGTCACTTCCTTCCTGAACCTGGGTTTTGAGGAGGGCTGTACTTGGTATGCTGGTCCTAATTTGTTTGCACCAGCAGCTTCTATGGAGTCAGCCATCCTTTCTGAGCATAGAGCTTTCCTTTCCATCTTAAGCTCAAGTCTTTACATGCTGACTTAGTTCTTTCTTTCTGGATATTACCGTGATAACAACCAGTCTGAAACTATATTTGCTTTTTGTGCCCCTAGATTAATTTCCTTCCTAGATTTGTCTTTTCCTCTCATGGTGCTGTCATTCTCCCTCTCTCCCAGTCTTGGAACTACCATGTCATCTTTGCTTCTTCCCTCTTCATTCATGTCTGTGAGACTTTATATGGTACCTCTCCTCCCTGTCTCCATCTTTATATTCGTACCACCACCATGCTAATTCAGCCTTCCATCACTTCCTGCTTGGATTGTGATAGTGGCTTCTTAACTGATTACTTAGTTGCTAGTCCCTCATCTGTCCAACTCACTCACTGATGTCTCTGATAGATCAGTCTTCTCAACTCACTGGGTTATACATTGTTTCTTTTTTAAAAGTCTATGATTTATACCAACCATGATTTATTTCTTTGAAAAAAAATTTTTTTTTGGGTTCTCCTAATGGCATCCCTGACTACTTTACCTTATTCAGCCTTATCTTCTGTGGCTCCTCTACAGAAAATTCTGCACTACAACAAAAATGGTCTATTATTCCATGAATGCCCAATGGATACGTATGACCACTGCTGCTCCTTTTTCAGCTCTATTCCATTCTCTGAGAGAGTTCTTATTCCTCTTCCCATATCTGGTGTCTTGTCCTAATTTCAAGGCTCCCCTCAATTTCCAGTTCTTTCTTGAGTTCCTGCTTGGTCGGGTCAGCTTTAAGTAATCATTGCTTCCTTTGAACTTATTGTCTGTGACGGGGAATTGAACATTTTGTGTTATATTTCATTTTTAAGGTACTTTGTCTCTCCAGTCAGAGTTCAGCTGCCTTGAGTCTCAAGCCTCTGATGAGTTCCTGTGGTGTGTCTGCCCTGTCCCAGATGCTTGCATTTTAATAATAACAATAACAATAAGAATGATGCCTGACAAATGAAAAGGAAACACCAAGTTGTGTGACCGCATTTTCTATGTCTTGTGTGTTGGAAACCAAAGGGCTCTGCTCATTCTGGCTTTTGAGTGCCTGGAACATGTTGAGTGCTTTCACTGGTTCTCTCTTGCTAAGTCCTCATGGTTTTTTGAGGCAATTGTTACCCATTTTACAGCTGGGGATACTGAAGTTCAGACTTGTATGTGCCCAAGGTCGTACAACTGCTAAGTGGCAGAGCTGAGATTAAAATATTTCCCATGTTTGTCTGATTCCAAAGTCCTCTTCTTTTCTGTACCACACGGTCTTTTTGCAGGGATGGCTTGGCAAGGCATTCATATGGGGGTCATCTCTCAGGTATCTTACACTTTGGATTATCTGTAATAAATGTTTCAAGTATATGGGAATGGAATCAAGTTGAGGAGATAAAGTAATTTTCTTGTACTATTCACTTGTATTTACTTTCCTTGTTTCTTTCATCAACCCTCAGGGCTTATGCAGTGTATAGTCCACCCAGAAGTCCTTTAAATAATGACCAAGGAAAACACAAATTAAATATGGAGAATTCTGCAGGATAGCCTAGGCAAGTGATTTTCATGTGTCGGACAGTAACTCTTTATTTCTGGTTGTAAGGCAGAAGATTAGGGAATTGAGGCTGGCTCCTCAGAGGAAGCCCGGAAACATTTTCAGATTTACCTCAATGTGCCCTTTAAAAGCTGGTTCAGTTATTTGGTTAGTAGTGTTATGGATTATAGGATACTAGTCATGCCTCAGTTTTTAAATGAAAGTACAAAAAAACACATCCTAGAGCTCAAATGAAAAAAAAGTTCAGTCTATAGCTTCCCTCCCAAAAGCATCATGCAAAGTAATATTATACATAGTATTTAGTGAGTATCAGAGAGTGAGGAAATGTAAATGAACAATTTCAGCTGCCTGGGGGTGGAAACAGTGATTCATAGACTTAAGATTTGGAACTTGGGGTGCCTGGGTGTCTCAGTTGAAAGAGCATCCCACTCTTGATTTTCGCTCAGGTCATGATCTTTCAGGGTCATGAGATCAACACCCCCCCCCCTGCCCCCCACCCCCTGCCTCAGGCTCTGTGCTGGGTGTGGAGCTTAAGATTCTTCTTCTCTCTCTTTTCTGCCTCCGCCCCTCGCCACCCCCCCAAAAATGATTTGGAACTCAAACATTCTTGGCTTATATTCAGTCAAAGACGAGAGGCATCAGTAAGTTGTATGAATGGGAAAGAGCTTATTGACAGTGTGGGAATACTTTTGAAAGAAATAGAAATCATCAACCTTATTTTATTTTATATAATGTCATCAAAATATACTTGTTTCCTCTATGCTAATTATTAAGTTAACGGAATAACATTTTTAGAAAACATCCCAACATGAAGGAGTTTATAGAATTCTCATGTGCAAATGGGACATTTTCTACTTAGGGGAGCTTTATGAATCATGTTGAAAACTGTAGTAATTCACTTCTTAACAGGTAACACCATTAGCTACCTCTTTCTCAGCTCCTCCAACCATGGGAAACAGAAGTTGCTTTGTGTTTTTTTTCACCCATGCAATTATCACAAATCATCATTTCAGAGAAAGATGAGATCTCAGGATGAAAACATGGTATTTCCTTGGCAGTACTGAATCTGAGTTGAAAAACATTTTTACTTTCCTGAAATTGGGTAGAAGTTATGGGTAGAGTTGTTTAGGCTAGCATTGTGCCTGTTTTTACTCATCGGTTCTTGTATGTCTACTTTCAGATATACTGTACCACCTCCATGTTTTATAGAGAGAGGGGACCCCATAAATGTTTCTTTTTTTTTTTTTTTTAAAGATTTTATTTATTTATTTGACAGAGAGAGAGACAGCTAGAGAGGGAACACAAGCAGGGGAAGTGGGGGAGGGAGAAGCAGGCTTCCTGCTGAGCAGGGAGTCTGATGCAGGGCTCAATCCCAGGACCGTGGGATCATGACCGAACTGAAGGCAGATGCTTAATGCCTGAGCCACCCAGGCACCCCCCCATAAATGTTTCTTAAATTAATCATTCAGTATTTGTCTTTTGGTGACTGGCTTATTTCATTTAGCAAAATGTTCTCAAAATTCATCCGTGTTGTAGAGTACAATAATATTTCTTTCCTTTTTTTTCCCAAAAATTTTATTTATTTAAGAGGGAGAGAAGCAAAGAGAGAGAGAGCGCACAAGCAGGGTGGAGGGCAGAAGGAGAGGTAGAAGCAGACTCTTACTGAGCAGGGAGCCTGTGTAAGCTCATCCCAGGACCTTGAGATCATGACCTGAGCTGAAGGCAGACGCTTAACCAGTTGAGCCACCCAGGCACTTCGAATTCCTTCTGTTATAAGGCTGAATATATCCTTTTGTATGTACTTACCACATTTTGTTTATTCATCTGGCAATGGATATCTGGGTTGCTTCCATCTCTTTGCTATTGTGAATAATGCTGCTATGAACATTGGTGTGTAAATATTTCTTAAAGATCTTGCTTTCAATTCTTTTGGATATATACCTAGAACTGAGATGGCTAGATCATATGGTAGTTCTATTTTTAATTTTTTGAGAAACTGCCATGCTATTTTCCATAGTGGTTGCCCTATTTTACACTCCTCTACTGACGGTGCATAAGTGTTTTTACTTCTCTACATACTTGCCAAAACTATTATTTTCTGTTTTTTAAATAGTAGCCATCCGAATGGGTGTAAAGCGATACCTTGTGATTTTGATTTGCATTTCTCTAACGATTAATGATGTTGAGTGTATTTTCATATCCTTATTGGCCATTTGTATATCATCTTTAGAGAAATGTCTATTCAAGTTTTTTGCCCATTTTTTAACCAAGTTATTATTTTTTTATTTTTATTTTTTTGTAGTTGTTGAGTTTTAGCAGTTTTTAGGTGCTGGATATTAACCCCTTGTCAGATATGATTTGCAAATATTTTCTCTTATATTTCTAAAAATATTTTTGCAACTTTTATATTGATATAATTTCAAACTTACAGAAAAGTTACAGTTACTAGAAAAGACTAGTACAAGGAAGTCCCATATATCCTTTCTTCAGAGTTACTGTTTTTTTGAAGGAGCACCTGGATTTCTTGACATTTTGACATTTTGTTGAGTCCTTTAAACAGAACAAATGACTTGCAGCTGTGGGAGATGTAAAAGTATAAACATAGTCCATGTCTGAATATGCAAAACAAATAAGGATGTTTATAAAGCAACCACTACAGATGAGAATAATACAAATAAGAACAAAATGAGAGGGGGGCCAAAAGTAAGAATAATTTGAATTATTAGACCTGTCCCAGTGTTTCTCAACACGGGATAAATTTTTTTTCCCTAGAGAACTTTTTTTTAAAGATTTTATTTATTTAATTAATTAATTGATTTATTTTAGAGAGAGAGTGAGCACTCACACACATGAACAAGCAGGGGGAGGAGCAGAAGGGGAAGGAGAGGGAGGGGGAAAGAATCTCAGGCTGACTTGTGCTCAGGGGGACCCTAACACAGGGCTCGATCTCATGACTCGATCTCATGACCCAAGATCGTGACCTGAGCCGGAATTAAGAGCTGACTGAGTAGACCAACCGAAGGAGCCACCCAAGTGCCCCTCCCCTAGAGGACTTTTCACAGTGTTTGGAGAGGTGATGGTTGTCACAACTCCAGGGGATATGGGAGAATTTACATTACTGGTGTATACTGCATAGAAACCAAAGATATAGCTAAACATCCTACAATGCACAGGACATCTCCATACAACAAAGAAGTATCCAGTCTGAATGTCAGTAGTCCCAAGGCAGAGAAAGCATGCCTTATCCTTGGGAAGCAGAGTTTGCAGGAAACCTGTCTTGAGGACTTTGAAGGCTTTGGGCCCAGAAACTCTCTCAAACATATCAAAACACTTGAATAACACAATGAAGACTCTGCCTGGTAAAATAATAAGGTATGAAAAAGTATTTTCTCTTTTTTGTGCATAACCCACAATAAAAGGGCTTAGTTGCTGTGCTTACTATACATTTTCTGTAGTAAACTGTGTAAAAACGCTTTGCCCGGCTTTATTCTGTATTGCAGTCACTTATGGCTAACTGTTCCTGTTATTGCATTCTTTTCTTTGCCACTTTCTGCTGTAAAAATATCTGTGTGTGTGTGTGTACTCTGAAAAATATCTGTGTGTGTGTGTGTACTCTATAGTGAACAGTACTATACAAAAGATCCTGAAGCTTAGAGAAGGCAAGCAGAGGTGTTGGGGGAATGTGCTTTAGATGGCTTCCTTTCAATCCTCGGTTCACTGCAGAGAAGCTTGGTGTCAGCTCTGTTTTATCACTAAGTCGGCTAAGCTGGGAGAATAAAAATAGCATGGACTTTGACCTCCTGTAGGGCTGGATTTGAATCCAAGCCCATTCAGTGCTAGATGTCTGACCTTGAGCAAGTAAATTATATACTCTGAACTCAGTGTTGCCTTCTCTGCGGGGGTGGGGGGGTGGGTGGGGGAGGGTGGGGGGGATATACTATCTGCTTCACTGAGTGGCGAAGGCAGTGGAGAACAGTGGTTAGGGCTGTGTACTCTCATACCAAATTGCCTGGCTTTAGATCTTCGCTCAGCTACTTCTAATCTTGTGCCTTTTGTTAAGTTTCTCAACCTTTTCTGGACCTCAATTTCTTCGTATGAAAAATGAGAATAATTATATTAGTATTTATCTTGTAGGGCTGTTATGACATTAAATGAATTAATAAATGTAAAACACTTAAAGTGATACCTGGCACATAGAAGGCACAGTACATGTTAGCTATTTTGAGGGTTAATTTGAGATAAAGAATGTAAAGAACACTGTAGTAGCTAGCAAAAGTAGGTACTTGACAACTGGGTTTTCAAAATTTAAATTTTAGTAGGTGACAGCTTTTTACATTGTAAGGCCATCATACCAAAATTTCATTAGCTGCTGAAGTTAAATTAGTAGGGATTTGAGCTTAAGAAATCTTCAGGATCCAAAAGAAAACTGGTCATTCTTTTGCTTCTTACTTGTTCTTGGCAAAGACTCCTTTGGACCCAGCTTCAGAAACGTGCTTAAAGAGTTGCAGGCCCAGCCAGACTTCTGTGGAATCACAAGGGACAACTAGAACAGTCGTCACCTGAGTGTGTGGAGTGGTGAGGGACGTTTGGGTTGGAAATGGCTGTTTTTCTAGCCCAGCTTTCGTGAAAGCCCCCTTGTAGGAGGAAGTAGAGAAACGGCAGGAAAAGTTTGATTGTTTTTGAACTCCCCGTTTATCCTTGGGGTGTCGGTGTTTCAGGTGAAGGTGTCTTTTCCTTCTTGACAGTGTAGAGGGTTTAGAGTCACTCAAAGGTCATTTACAGTGGAACCAAATACCCTGCTATGCCAGTCCCTGCTACATACTGGGTTGTAGACTTATTTATAGAGCACACATATTCCAGCCTTTTAAAAGATGAGAATATGCTCTCTCATTGTAAGATAAAGTGTATGTAAAGGGTTTAGTTTGGCATTGTAGTGCTTTTTTTTGTTTTTTTTTAAAGATTTTATTTATTTGACAGCGAGAAACACAGCGAGAGAGGGAACACAAGCAGAGGGAATGGTAGCGGGAGAAGCAGGCCCCCTGCCGCGCAGAGAGCCCGATGCGGGGCTCGATCCCAGGACGCTGGGATCTGACCTGGGCTGAAGGCAGACGCTTAACGACTGAGCCACCCAGGCGCCCCGCTTTTTTTTTTTTTTATTTAAAGATTTTATTTATTTATTTGACAGAAAGGAGAGAGATCACAAGTAGGCAGAGAGGCAGGCAGAGAGAGGGGAGAAGCAGGCTCCCTGTTGAGCAGAGAGCCCGATATGGGGCTCGATCCCAGGACTCTGAGACCATGACCATGAGCTGAAGGCAGAGGCTTTAACCCAGAGCCACCCAGGTGCCCCCATTGTAATGCTTTATTAAGAGTTAGCTGTCATCATCATCATCATCCTTACTCTTAAACTTATGTTTCAGTTTAGTTAAGAAACTATTAACACTTATTAATAAGTAAGGAACTATTAATATTTATTCAGCAATTCTGTTTCCCTTTTTAAATTTTTTACTTTTTATGGACATATACATGTTCAAAAAAGTGCATGTCATACTTCTACAGCTTGATGAATTTTCACAAACTAAACACACACATGCCTTCAACACCTAACTCAAGAAACAGAAAGTTACCAGTCCCAGAAGCCCCACTCGTGTTCCCTTCTTGCCATTACTTTTAGTTTTTAGGAAAAAAATCTGTTTTTCTGGGGCGCCTGGGTGGCTCAGTCGTTGGGCGTCTGCCTTCGGCCCAGGTCAGACCCCAGCGTCCTGGGATCGAGCCCCGCTTCGGGCTCCCTGCTCGACGGGAAGCCTGCTTCTCCCGCTACCGTTCCCTCTGCCTGTGTTCCCTCTCTCGCTATGTTTCTCTCTATCAAAAAAAAAAAAAAAAAAATTAAAAAAAAAATCTGTTTTTCTCTTTAGTGACATTCAAAGCTACTCATGCGTGACTTTATGTAAACTCTTAATAGCTATGGCTGACAGGTATAGCTGGCCTCATTAAGTGCTTTTATTTTCTTACGGTTTAAAAAGCACATCTCCTGGAAAGTCCTGCGGGCTGTTGCATTTGTACATGAATAGACTGAATGATCTCGTAGATCGTCCTCTGCAAATAGGTGATGTGTTCTTTGCTTTTATTTGTCCATACTATAGAAGTCCATTGAAAGCAAAAAGTTGTCCATTGTACTGAAAGTAGAGGAAATTGGCTCAGCTGCACAGACCTCTTAGATGTCTTCTCTAAAAGCATTCCACACTCAAAAGAGCCCAAGGCACATAAAAGAAATCCTATGGTGGAGAAAGATGGCACAATGCTGGGTGCACTTGTGGGCGCTCATCTGTCATCAAACAAGGTGATGAGGCTGAAGGACTGGCTACTTCTGGAAGTAATGGACTTCAGTGTGTTTCCTTTGCTTTCTCTGGACATATTTAGAAAACCACGGGGAATTTTTCAGAAAGCAGCTTATCAGAGGAAGAATAAAAATTTGAGGGTTGAGTTTGAGGCTCTTTAAATCTTCTTTTTGAAATCAAAGTACTGATCACATTAACTCTGAAATCACCAGGACATTAGTCTTGCTTTGTGTGTCTTGTTTAACTTTCTTTGGGCCCGGCTAATGACTTTGCTAAAATATTATACATGCATTTCAGAATGTCATTAGTCATTTTTGGCCATTGTTTTATTTCTTGAGATTTATTATTTAGTTTAGAAAAATTAAGATGTAATTCACATACCATAAAATCTACTCCTTTAAAGCGTGCAGGTCAAGGGGTTTTAGTACAAATATTTACCACCACTATCTCATTTAAGAGCATTTTCTTCACCCCAGAGAAGAAATCTCTACCCATTAGCAGTCACTCTCCCCATTCAATTTATTTAGTTTTGCCAAATGAATGTCATTAGCTATCTTTATGTCACAGAAGTCTTTTACAGGTTGTCATGACAGTTCTGTGACCTTCTACACCTCTCTTTGAGAAGTTTGTTCCATCTAATGTCCATCCTAAGTTGATTTGGGGGTGCATTTTCAGCATTACCACCACCACCATGTTGATTCAAATTGTTCCTGGACATAAAATGACATATGTTTAGTTACAATCACTTACAAAAATTACAGTGCATGTGAACTACTGTGTAGTTCCCATGAAACTAACTGAGCATGTTGAAGATTTCTGATTACCTGCCAAATCTGGGCTCTGTTTTATTAGTTTAATGGATCGAGAAATCTGTTCTTCCGGCTTAAATGGGAAGGTTTAAGTTTATTTTTTTCTTTAACTAGTTTTTGAAAAAAATACATAAAATGTATATATATTTACACTTAGTTGATTTCTGAAGGATTGGAATTGATTATTTCTGTATGACTGAGTTAACTTATTTAAAGTTCAGATTACTAATTTAGATCGAGTTTTTTGAATCTGTATTTTTATTATTTCAAAAGTAATATATGCTGATTGAAAAAAAAATTCTTAGATATGTAAAGGTTAGAACAGTTGTTAAGTACAAAAAGAGAGTTATCATCCTGCCTCTCACTTCATAGAGTTTATACTTAAACTCTTTTTATGTCTAATCATATAATCTGCTTAATTTTACTTAACTTTTAAATATACTATAGCAATGCTTATTTATTGAATTGTGTTTTTCTACATTCTAACACTGTTTAAAGTTTCTGAAAGGTTTAAAAATTTTTTCCTTCCAAAATGGTGATTGACATATACTCTTAGTAATCTTTCATAAAAAATTACTAGTCTGCTGTACTCTGAAAACTGTAAAACACTGATGAAAGCAATTGAAGATGACACAAAGAAATGGAAAGACATTCCATGTTCATGGATTAGAAGAACAAATATTGTTAACATGTGTATACTACCCAAAGCAATCTATACGTTTAATGCAATCCCTTTCAAATTACCACCAGCCTTTTTCACATCAGTAGAACAAACAATCCCAAAATTTATATGGAACCACAAAAGACCCCAAATAGCCGAAGCAACCTTGAAAAAGAAAAACAAAGCTGGAGGCATCATAATTCCGGACTTTAAGTTATATTACAAAGCTGTAAAGATAAAAGCAAATGGCATTTAAAAAAAACGCAGTATGGTACTGGCACAAAAATAGACACATAGATCAGTGGAACAGAACAGAAAACTCAGAAATGAACCCACAATTATATGGCCAACTAATCTTTGATAAAGCAGGAAAGAATATCTAATGGGTAAAAGTCTCTTCAACACATGGTGTTGGGGAAAGTGGACAGAATGTGCAAAAGAATGAAACTGGACCACTTTTTTCCACCATACACAAAATAAATTCAAAATGGATGAAAGACCTAAATATGAAACCTGAAACTATAAAAATCGTAGAAGAGAACATAGGTAGTAACCTCTTGGACATCAGCCATAACAACTTTTTCCTAGATATATCTCCTGAGGCAAGAGAAGCCAAAGTAAAAACAATCTATTGGGATTTCATAAAAATAAAAAGCTTCTGCACAGTGAAGGACACAATCAACAAGACTAAAAGGCAACCTATGGAATGGGAGAAGATATTTGCAAATGACATATCTGATAAAGAGTAAGTATCCAAAATCTGTAAAGAACTTATAAAACTGAACATCCCCAAAATGAATAATCTAGTTAAAAAATGGTCAGAAGGAATGAATAGATATTTTTCCAAAGAAGACGTATGGATGGCCAACAGACACACGAAAAGATGCTCAAAATCACTCGTCATCAGGGAAATGCAAATCAAAACCACAATGAGATATCACCTCACACCTGTCAGAATGGCCAAAAGCAGCAACACAAGAAACAACAGGTGTTGGTGAGGATGCAGAGAAAGGGGAACCCCCTTGTACTGTTGGTGGGAATGCAAACTGGTGTAGCCACTGTGGAAAGCAGTATGGAGATTCCTCAAAAAGTTAAAAATAGAACTACCCTATGATCTAACAATTGCACTGCTAAGTATTTACCCAAAGAGTACAAAAATACTAATCCAAAGGGATACTGCACCCCAATGTTTATGTATAGCATCATTATCTATAATAGCCAAATTATGGAAAGAGCCCAAATATCTATCGGCTGATGAATGGATAAAGAAGATGTGGTATAAAGACAGAAGGGAATATTACTCAGCCATCAAGAAGAATGAAATCTTGCCATTTGCAATGACATAGATGGAGCTAGAGTATTATGCTACATGAAATAAGTTCAGTCAGACAAACACAAATACCGTATGAGTTCACTCATGTGTGGAATTTAAGAAACAAAATAAGTAAGCAAAGGGGAAAAAGAAAGAGAGAGAGAGAAATCATGAAACAGACTCTTAACTATAGAGAACAAACTGATGGTTACCAGAGAGGAGGTGGGAGGATGGGTTAATAGGTGATGGGAATTAATGGGTGAACTTGTGGTGACGAGCACTGGATGTTGTATGGAAGTGTTGAATCACTGTATTGTGCACCAGAAACTAATCATTGCACTTTGTGTTAACTAACTGGAATTGAAAGAAAAACTTAAAAAAAAAAAAAGAGTTGATACACACACACACACACACACACATACACACACACAATGGAATGCTATTTAGCTGTAAAAAAGAATGAAATCTTGTCATTTGTAATGACATGCATGAAGCTAGAGAGTAAAATTCTAACCAAAATAAGTCAGAGAAAGACAAATACCATATGCGTTCACTCATATGGAACTTAAAAAACAAAATAAACCAGCAAAGGGAAAAAAAAAGGAGAAAGAGAAACCAAGAAACAGACTGTTGACGATAGAGAACAATCCGATGGTTACCAGAGGGAGTAGGGTAGGGGGATGGGTGAAATACGTGATGGAGATTAAGGAGTGCACTTGTGATGATGAGCCCGGGGCGATGTATGGAACTGTTGAATCACTATATTGTGCACCTGAAACTGATATAGCACTTTACCATATTGGAATAATAATAATAATAATAAAAAGAAGACATAAAAAAAAAAATAGTTCCAGGTCTAGTGGAACTTCTGAACAACTGTGGAAATGTACATTCTTCCAAAGCTGGGTCTGTTTATCATCAAAGAAGGCTGTGAGTCCAGAACTCTTAAAGAGGCCTGCTACCCCAGAGCAGCTTTTATCCAAAGGTTTCAGGACCAAATGACTTCCATCTCATCTGAATTTTTTCAGGCACAAATATTTCATCATGGTGATACAGTTGAACATGCACACTTTTCAGTGATTCTCACGAACAGAATGGTATTAACATGTACTATGTAAAAACATTAAATAGAAGGCATCAAAAGTTTGTGGCTAATTGGATTCACTGAAAAAAAGCCACCCCCCCACCCTAGCCACGGATTAAATGCCTCTTTTTTTTCACTCTTGAATCCACATGGTCTCCTGCAGTTTCTCAACGACTCTTAGTAATTATGAGGGGATGCTTGATTAGAACTGCATTCTTGGGAATCAGTTACTGGACTGAAGAAATGCCTTAGAGGTAGAAGAGAAGGCTCTAGCAGTAAGCTTTTTGAAGTACCAAAGAGGAATTTGGAAGAGAACCCTAAATTTGTTTTAGGTCAGAAGTATCTAGGAAGGCTGCATAATGGATGTGAACTGCTGTTTAAAATAAGAGAGACCGTGGACTCTGAGCAACAAACTGAGGGTTTTGGAGGGGAGGTGGGGGGTTGGGCGGGCCTGGCGGTGGGTATTGAGGAGGGCACGTGTTGCCTGGAGCACTGGGTGTGGTGCATGAACAATTAATCTTGTAACACTGAAAAAATAAACATATTTGGGAGAAAAAAATAAATAGTTGAATTCAGCTATTGCCTGAGCAGCTACCTAATAATGGATTTGGCATCTTTGAATGTGCAATAATGTTTTCCTTCTATTAGGGTATCTTGTAGCAAATTAATTTTAGGATGTATATATCTGTATCTTCACTGTGTTTTTTAAATGGTTTAATACTCTTCTCATCTGCCACACTCTTTCATTCATATATAGTATCATATACTGGAGTTATGTGGCTGTTGGACTGTGACTTGATATTGATAATGGACTGGAAAAAGTTGTAAAGAGCCAAGCAAACCATCTTCTACTGTATGAATAGTTAATCAGCAATAGGAGTATCTTGCAGAAAATGCTGGCGCTTTAATGGATATTAGATAGCACTCACTGTTGGAAGAGAAAACGGAAAAAAAATGCCACACGGTGTAAAATGAGGTCAGGTTACACATACTCTGTATTCCCCGTAAAACAGCAAAGAATTGGTAGGCTCTGAAGTTTACCTTATGTGTTCAACAGTCCACAAAAGTTTGGGCTTTACACTTATTAAATAGTACTTGAAAAGGTTGTTTTTGTTTTTTTCCCTACATACTCTCTTACCCAAAGCTGAATTCATTTCCTTGTATAATCACCCTGTCAAATGTTAATTTATCTCAACAAACTCTTATTGTGCTCCTACTGTGTAGTAAGCACAGAATTTTGGATAAGCATTGAACTTTGTGATAGATCAATGGTCAGTTGGGTTCACTGAAAGGAGAGTACTTCTATTTGTCCCAGATAAACCTTACCCTAAGGGAAGAACTGGGAGATTGAAGAAAAGATGTGCTGATCTACAGACCAGAGTTGGGAAGACAAAAGTGGTGATTGTTTGGGAAAGAGTATGTTATCAAGAATCCACTCTAACCAGTATATGTGGCTCTGTGGTTGTTCTGAGGGTAACTGAAAACTTTCTAAGCCTTTGTAACAACAAGGAAGTTGTTTCTCCTATATGAAAAACTAATACTGGAGAGCATGTTTTGTTTTACCCAGTTCATTTTTGCTTTATCTCATCCAACAAGCATTTATAAAATATTTGCTTACTCTATGTTAACCAGTGTGCTAGGTATTCAAAACCGATGTTAAATCATTAGACGTGTGCTTAAGGGTCTTAGTATCTATGTTTTTATAGGAAAGAATTTTAAAAGTTCACTTCCTAGAACACTGTGAATGTTCTATATAATTTTAAGCTTTGTGTAAGAAATAGTAAATGGTTATTTTATTTATTTAAAAAGAAAAAACATTTATTTAAAAATAAAATTGGTGTTTTGTAAATAACATGTCTGAAACTAAGGTGAAAAATATATTCTTTTTATAACTTAAAAATGCCCAAACTAGGGGGACCTGCGAGGCTCAGTTGTTTAAGTGTCTGACTCTTGGTCTCAGCTCAGGTCTCTGTCTCAGCGTTCTGAGTTCAAGCTCCACATTGGGCTGCATGCTGGGCGTGGAGCCTACTAAAAATTATATAAATTATATATATATAATATTTTTATATATACAATATAAATATATAATATACAATAAAAAATAAAAATACCTAAACTAAAAAACTCGAACACTATAAAAACAATATTCAATAACAAATTAAATTCCCTTCTACTCCAGATCTCTCTCCCCAGAAACAACTATTGTTTGTCAGTTTTCCTGTTGCCTATTTTGGGTAATAGTTTAAGCGTGCACAGGCATATGTGATTCCAGTTCCCTTTTCATACAAATGGGTACGTATTACATAAACTCTACTGCTCCTTGTACTTTTTAAGGTCAATTTCAGTCCTTTTTACTGGCTGCTCAGTATTCCATTGTCTGGGTAAACTGTTCATCATTTAACCATCCCTAGCCAATGGACATTTAAAATTTCCCCAGGTTTTTGCTCTAATAGACAGTTATATATAAAAATTTATCTACTTTTTTTTTACATATATCTTTCCCATGTGTGTATCTTTGGGATAAATTTCTAAAAGTGGAATTGCTGGGTCAAAGAGTATATAGTTCCAATTTTGATAGATATAGTCAAAAGGAGGTCATGGAGGCTGACCAATTTATACTTTAATTAGTGCTAGGTGAGAGTACCTGAATCCCCACATTCTTACCAGAACACTGCATTTTAAAACTTTTTTGACCTTTGCCTGTTGGCTAGGTGAAAATGTTATCTCATTTTAACTTTTCTTTCTTTATGACTGAAGTTGAACAACTTCTTATGGATTATAAGCCATTTGTTAGTGTTTGTGAATTTCTGGTTTCATGTCCTTTGCCTTTTTCTTACTGCTTTATTGGTCTTTTTCTGATCAAATTGTAAGATTCCCTTTTCTCTCTTGGGGCCCTTGGGTGGCTCAGTCATTAAGCACCTGCCTGTGACTCAGGTCATTCAGGGTCCTGGGATCGAGCCCCACATCGAGCCCCACATCAGGCTCCCTGCTCAGCGAGAAGCCTGCTTCTCCCTCTCACACTCCCTCTGCTGTGTTCCTTCTCTTGCTATCTCTCTCTGTCAGATAAATAAATAAAATCTTAAAAAAAAAAGAAAAGAGTTCCCTTTTCTCTATATAAGAAAATTTGCCCTTTGTTGCATGTGCTGTCAGTATATTTTGGATTTTGTTTTTATGGTTTGACTTATGGCACTTTTTTCTTTGTATATTAAAAAAATTCTTATGCTGTCAAATTTAGCTTTTCTTTTTTAATTTTTTTTTTTTTAAAGATTTTTTTTATTTATTTATTTGAGAGAGAGAAAGTGAGAGGATGAGAGGAGCAAAGGTCAAAGAGAGAAGCAGACCCCCCGCGGAGCTGGGAGCCCAATGTGGGACTCGATCCCGGTACTCCAGGATCATGACCTGGGCCGAAGGCAGCTGCTTAACCAACTGAGCCACCCAGGCACCCTTAAATTTGTTTTATTTAATTATTTTCTTTTATAGTTTTGGGATACTGTGTTTTATTTAGAAATCATTTTCACATTTAGAGGCCAGAAAGATTGTCTATTATTTTCTTCTAGTATTTTAATGGATTAATTATTTTTACCTTTGATCAATCAGAATTTATTATGAGAAGTGAGTTAGATAGAAATTTAGTTTTATTTTTCCAGCCTACTGGTATCTATCTTTTCTCCACCTATTTGAAGTACAGTTTTTATTTATTTTACTTTTTATTTATTTATTTTTTAAAGGTTTTATTTATTTATTTGACAGAGAGAAAGATCACAAGCAGGCAGAGAGGCAGGCAGAGAGAGAGGGGGATGGAGGCTCCCCGCGGAGCGGAAAGCCCGATGTGGGGCTCTATCCCAGGACCCTGAGATCATGACCTGAGCCAAAGGCAGAGGCTTTAACCCACTGAGCCACCCAGGCGCCCGAAGTACAGTTTTATTGTATACTAAATTCTTATATAAGTGAGTCTATTGCTGGATATTTGTCTATTTCATTGCTTTTCATGCACCCAGTGCAAACTTTCAATTATTATAGCTTTATAGTATTTTAAAATCTAGAATTTTCCTGGCTATACTAGCATGTTTCATTTTATTATCTGACCTTTAGAACCAGCTTATCTGATTATAAACGACAAGAATGACAAAAATTCTGTTAGTATTCTTATTGAGATTGCATTGCCTTTATAATTTAATTGAGATAAGTTGATAATTTTATAATACTCAGGAACAGGATACTTTTAAAATTTATTTGAAACTGTATTATGGCTTTCTGGAGTCTTAAAGTTCAAAAAGATTTTACATTTGTTGTTAAACTTATTCTTTTTTTTTTTTTTAAGATTTTATTTATTTGACAGAGAGAAACATAGCGAGAGAGTACAGCAAGAGAGGGAACACAAGCAGAGGGAATGGTAGCAGGAGAAGCAGGCTTCCCACAGAGCAGGGAGCCCGATGTGGTGCTGGATCCCAGGACTCTGGGATCATGACCTGAGCCGAAGGCAGGCGCTTAACGACTGAGCCACCCAGGTGCCCCTGTTAAACTTATTCTTAGGAATTTTTTGTTTAGTTATTGTTCTTATAAATGGGATCTTTTTTGACATATTTTATGCGTTTTTTTTGTTCATAATAGTTTTCTAGTTTCATCTCATAGGTCTTTTTATCCAATTATATTAGATATAAATACTGATAATTTTGCCTCTTCCTTTGCTGTTTAGGTGTCTCATTTCTTTCTCTCTTCTAGTTGCATTGACTCATACTTTTTGGATAATGTTAAATAATAGTGGTGATAATGTATATCTATATTTTTTTCCTGAATTGACTAGAATTGTTTCTAGAATTGTATCATAAGTCACAATATAGGCCTTGGATTTCAGATACACATACATACCCCCTCCCATATAATCATGTTAAGGAACTATAACTACCTTTTTGTTTTATTAAGAATTTTTAAGGGGTGCCCAGGTGGTACAGTTAGTTGAGTGTCTGCCTCTTGGTTTTGGCTCAGGTTGTGATCTTGAGGGTGGTGGGAACAAGCCTTAAGTGGGGCTCCATGCTCAGAGCAGAATCTGGTTGGGACTCTCTCTCTTTTTCCCTCTGCCCCTCCCCTCTGTATGCTCTTCTTCTCCCTCTAAAATAGGTAAACCTAAAAAAAAGAGTTTTTAAAATTAGGAATTAGGAATTTTATCAAACATGTTTCTAAATTTAAAATTTTATCATTTTTTTTCTCCTTTGACCTGCTAATGAGATCTGGTAAATCTCCTAATATTGAACCATCTTTGTCTTACTAGTAAAAACCTCACATGATCATGCATATATTATTCTTTTAAAGTATTGATGGATTCTGTTTGTTGGTATTTTCTTCAGGATTTCTATATTGATATTTACATGAATATCTGTATGAATCGTAAATGAGATGGCTTTATGCATTTTTATTTTTTTTTAAATGATTTTATTTATTTGACAGAGAGCGAGAGATCCCAAGGAGGCAGAGGCAGGCAGAGAGAGGGGGGGAAGCAAGATCCCTGTTGAGCAGAGAGCCTGTTGCTGTGCTCCATTCCAGGACCCTGAGATCATGATCTGTGCTGAAGGCAGAGACTTGAACCCACTGAGCCACCCAAGCGCCCGTTTTTATTTTTTTTAAAGGTGCTTGAATCAGTGTTTTTCTGAAATAGACAAAGAATTTTAAATCTTTCTATCTTTTACTCCCCTACAATTAAATATTAGAATTATCCATTTAAATATCATTAGAATTATCCATTCTTTTGAGAACTTGGTAGAATTTGTCTGTGTAACTGTTTGGGCTTGGTGCTTTGTGAGGTAGGGCTTTGATATATTTCTTAGCTACAACATAGGTTTGTTAGCCTATTTTGATGGAGTCTAACATTAATGACATGATGCTTATATATTTGACACTATTTGTGAGAGTTTAGATGATCATTTTTAGCTATTGGATCTTCTTTGTCAAAATAGGACAGTGGGACAAAGTCAGGCTTTGGGGAATTTCCCGAGGGATAGCAGAACTTACCTGGGAAAGACCAGCCATATCCTGGTCTTGAAGGGTTGGCATTTTCTCTTTCATGTTAGTCAAAGTGTGTGTATTTGACTGGGGTAGGAAATTGTTAAGGATTATGTCAGTCAAGTTTAAGCTGATCTGGTAGAGTTATTTGCAGGTTGTATAGTGTTCATAGAGAATCTAGGCACTAGAAGGCTTCTTTAAGTCATCTTTCATTGGAATTTAAGCTAAGTGTTCTGGCCAGTACATTTACAGTTATTTATTTATTTACTTATCCAGAATTGTTCATTGGAATAGTGTCCCACTCATCTTGATTCAGGGTATTTTAGTGCTGCTTCTACCTGAAAGAGCATCCTTCTGTAAGCCTTGCTTTTCCTCCCGTGGGCTGGCAGAGGACAGTGGAGCAGCCGACACACAGAATTACCCTGTGTGTGGCTAAGGTTGGTGGGGATTTTGTAGCACCCCGGACACTTCACGTCCATGGAGTAGGAGTTGGGGCTCTGCACTGGGTGCTGCTTCTTGTGCTTCCTCTCCTCCTCTCCCGGGGTCAGGTGCAGGAGGTCCTTCGTGAGAGCCATGTTCTCGTGGGGAGGTTGTCACCACCAGCAAGGTGGCCAATATACTCAGAAGGTCTTCGACTTGTAAACATCTCACAGCTCATAGTATTTTCTTTTCTTTCTTTTTTTTTTTTTAAGATTTTATTTATTTATTTGACAGAGAGAGATCACAAATAGGCAGATAGGCAGGCAGAGAGAGAGGAGGAAGCAGGCTCCCTGCCGAGCAGAGAGCCCGATGCGGGGCTCTATCCCAGGACCCTGAGATCATGACCTGAGCCGAAGGCAGAGGCTTTAACCCATTGAGCCACCCAGGCACCCCATCTCACAGTATTTTCATGTGTTGTGCCCAGCTCTGTAAGTGCTTTTCCGTCTTCTGGTCTCACTTGCTAGTTTTATCAGGCTAAGGTCATAACACAGTAACTGCGGACAGCATTTTACTAGATTCCCAGTTGTCATGAGACCATTTTTTAAAGAGGGTCATACATGAAGAATTGGGTTTATAAGTTAAAGAAGGAGTGGAAACAGCACACAGGCTTCGAGTCAATGAGATGTGAAGTCATGTTACTTTTACCCTTGAATTGCTTATTAGACTTCTCTCAGCCTTCATCTGTAAATAGTAAATAGGGGTAATAATATGTACTTTGCAGGGTTTTGTGAAGATTTAATGAGATAATGTATCTGACAAGCCTGGAGCATAATTAGTATTTAATGAATTTTGTAATAAATTCATTCCTTTCCCTTAATAGCTTATAATTTAGTTTTACTGCATGATTTTCTTTAAGTCTGGTTCCACTTCATTCATTCATTCAAAAACCATTTATTGAGTACCTGCTCTGTTTCAGGCACTGTTCCAGGGGGGCTTAGAGCAATGATTAAGGCAGGCAGTGTCTGTGTTTTTATGAAATTTGCATTCTAATGCATAGGTAGAAAGGGATTAAAAAAAAAAACCAAACCTAGAAAATATCAGATGGTGCTTAGCAGTGTGATAAAAAAAAAAGAACATAAACAAGGAGAGCTAGAAGTCCAGCATTGGAAGTGCTTCCTTAGATTGGATGGATAGGAAAGGCCTTTTGGATAAAGTGACATTTTACAGAGACCTGAATAAGAAGGAGCCAGCAGTGTTAAGATCTGGAGGTAGAACTTTCCAGGCGGAGGCACCAGGTAGCAGAAAGGTGGTAGTGAGCTTGTTCTGCTCCAGGAATGGAAGGATGGAACTATTTGGACAAGGGCCAGATCTTGAGAGACCTCATAGGCCAGCATGTAGAGTTTGGTGTGAGGGGAGTTTGGAGTTTCTCATAAGCCTAAGATCTATGGATGTGTGTTAATTATCATGGCTGAACTGTTGTGGTAATAGTCTAATCTCAGCATGCACCCAGATATTATACACAATATTATCCTTCTGGGAGAATGAGAATGAGAGCCTTATCTTAATCTGGTGAAATGAGTGGATTAAAAATCAAAGTGAGGCCTAATACACATAACTAATTTTTATGTTAGCTAATGAGAGGTGATTAAAGTAATATGCTTATATAATTAACTTTTAATTATTTTTCTTAGTGACATTTAGTTTATGATAACTCTTCTTGGGATATTGTGGCATAATATGAAAAGTTATGACCACATAAGTAACAAATTTGTTCTGAACATCACTCATATTTGATGGTAGCTTAGAATAAAGATAAAGGCATATTTTTTTAAATAAATCTTTTAGAATAGTTTTAGGCTTGTAGAAAAGTTGTAAAGTTAGGACAGAGAGTTCCCACATACTCTACATCCAGCTCTGTTCTTACTAACATCTTAACAATAGTATGGTACCTTAGTCAAAATTCAGGAACCAATATTGGTACATTGTTAAGAAATGAAATTTTTACTTGCAAAGCAATTCGGATGCTAATGACCCAGAGTCAGTGCACACTCACAGGCTAAGGTCACAGTTCTCCACAAGACTCTTCTCATTTCATACATCAGCCGGAGGCTTCGGGGTTGCTAGACCACCTGTGTTTCTGACCAAGGAGCTGTAAATAAACTCAGGGGTTTCCACTAACTACTTCTCAGGTTCAGTAATATCCTAGAATGACCCAGAGCTTAGGAAAGTGGTATGCTTACGATTACAGAATTAAGAATACAGATCAGGACTAGCCAATGGAGGGATGCATAGGGCCAGGTATGGGAGGATCCCAGATGGGAAGCATCACCCTGAGGCACATTGATATATATGATTACCAACCAGGAAAACTCACTGTAGATTGGCTCTCAGTTTGGGTTTGTCAGATGTTTTTCTCATGCTTACATTGGGGTTATGATTTTTTTAGGGAAGAAGACTGTAGAGCTAAAGTGCCATTCTTACCACATCATCTCAAGGGTACATAATCAACGTGACTTATGACCGTTGATGTTGACCTCAGTCATCTGAGGTCAGTCATAGTTTGTCACCGTAGAGTTACCTTTCCCTTCCTTCCCCCCTTTTCATACTGTGCTCTTTGGAAAGAAGTTACTATGTGCAGCCCACACTTAAGGACTGGGGAATTATGCTCTGCCTCCTTGAGCATGGAGTAAGATTTAGGAATATTTGATAGAAAGAGAAAAGATTTGAAATGTGTAGGTCATTAAGAACCTGTTAACCTTTTTCAAATATTAGAAAAATGGCATCTTAGAGCTGGATGGGACCTGAAGGGGCCATAGTTTCAGACTGATAGAGTCTTGGCTGGGGAGAGGGACTGTAATAACTCAAGGGCTGCATTTACACGTTTCTGTCTCAAGGTGCTATCTGTGGAGTGGGACGTGACCTATGGTAACCTTGCTGAATGAAAAGCCATCAGTCTTCTCCCAACCGCCCCCCCAGTCCTCAACCTTCAAATGTGTTTTATGATAGGAAATACGGTGAGAGCTGCTTCTTTTCATGTATTCAGTGGTTGTGCACATTATTTAATTTCAGCTTATTAAAGTGGTGTGCATGCTATTTTCCATGAAATTGAATTCTTCTGTAGGTTGACTTTTAGAGGTTGAATTTTGATTTTGTTATCATTTTTATCTGGAAAGGTTCAACTTTTGGCTTATGGGAAATTGTTCTAATGTGTTATGTACATTTAGGTTCTGTGGTCTGGGATGTCAAATTATTTGTAGGACTGTTTAGAGAAAAGATGATCACTGTATTAAATCTGGTAGTTGGTGAGTGGGAGAAATACATTCTGAGTTGCCTGAAGTATTTGAGACCCCTACTGTGACAGGTATCCTCGTGCGAATAGCTGTCCTCATGATAAAACTCTAGCTTCCAGCCACATGCAAGTAATATGAAATTTTAAGTCAGAATATTCACAGAAAGGCATTTGGTCTGGGATGGGGGGAAGAGAAGTTGCTCACCTTATAGTTTGATTTGCATCTTTTTAATATTACTCTTTCAAGTGCTCCAAGCAACAAGCATCATTTGTAACATCTAAAAACACTTAGCCTCTTTTGTGCTCACTGTAAAACATGCAGTTCTTAATGGGCTGATTAATCCAAACAACACACTGCGAGAGCAAGTGTTACCTCCACTTTATGGAAAGAAGAACCCCTGGGGGTGATGGTGACATGATCTGATTTTTGAGGCAGTGGCTGCACCTGGTAGATTAGTTTTGGTTGTCTTAACTAACAGAAAAAAAAAGCTGCTTCTTATATGTTAGCTGGTGAACCTCACTCTACCATGCAGGGAATAACACTTGTGGGGAGAAATGTTACTTATGGACTGGAAGATGGGGAAGTCCCACCCGATAGCAGACTGTGTAATGTGTAATGTATTGCTCTACCTTTTCATCTTCAAAATGCAGATCCATCAATAAGTATTGTTTTCCCCAGGAATTTTTCCAACTTTATCTACCTATCTTTCTATCTCTTCTATCTATCCATCTATTTCTACAACAAATAGTCTCTTTTTCTAATTAACTTTAGATCAGGGTTTCTCAATCTGGATATGGTTGGCTTTTTGGGCCAGATAAATCTTCAATGTCATGGATGCTGTCTTGTTCATTGTAGGATGTTTAGCCACATCCTTGGCTCCTGCTCAGCCCCCTCCCCCCCCACCCCAGACTGTGACAAACCGAACTGTTTTCAACATTACCAATATCCTTCAGGAGGCAAAAATCACCCCTAGGTGGGAACCATTGCTCTAAAGTTAGCAAGGCCACCTCAGACCCCAGTTTTGACTGTCAGGTTTAACTAGTCAGTGCCGTGCATCTCTGCCAGCCTCCTTTTCTCTCAGGGACATGATTTGTGCCTGTTTATGGTGTTTCAGGATTTGGTTTAGAAGATAAAACAGTGATGAATAACTTTGTTTAGGAAATTTATCTTGACACAATGTTGAACAGTTTTAAAGTAATCCAAATGATATTTACAAGTTAAGTACATTTCCCCAGGTGAATTTAAACCAGCTTGTCACTGCTTAATTGTATTCCTGTCTACTTTTAGGAAAACCACAAACATTCCCCCACTTACCTCTTTGTAAAACTTCACAGGGCTCCCCCAGCAGTTTTGTCTGCAGCTCTTTCTTTAATCTCAGAGTGGTTTTGCTAGCCAGTTCCCAGGGCTAGTGATTTCCTAAAGACCAAATGGGGGTAGATCTCAGGGAAATCCCTTTACTACTTTCCCCTAAATCTGAACTTAAAGCCACAAAAGGGAATACTTTCTTTTCAATCAGGGAGTGCACCAGCAACCACAGATTTCCTCCTCTCTCCCTCTTCCTAATTCAAAGCTGAGAGTTTAGGAAACCCTGGCCTGGGAATACTTAAAGGAATAAATCCCTATGGCTTTCTTTGAGTATCTTATGTACATTGTAGCTAAAGGTTCATGCTGTTTGCTTAGATGCCCTTATGAAAGAATGAAGTAAAACAAAAGAAAACCTGCAAGCATCATCTCTTGCTCCCGTCATCTTTTCCTTTCGGATATATACATATATATCCAAAAGATAAGTTGAGAGTTTGCTTCTGACCAAAAGGGGCTAGAGTTAGGGGTAGGGATGGGGGAAGCGGTAGAATGACCTGCCTAGAATCTGTGAAAGGTATTTTTGGGCTGCATCTCTGTTACTTTGCTTCCGAATCTACCCTTCATCCTCAATTTTTGAAAGTATCTTTTACATCAATTAACACATTGTCTTCTTTTGGGTGATCTGAAAAAAATAAGAAATCCTGGGTAGAATGTACACATAAAAGGATTGCATGGGTATCAGCTTTGTGACTGTATTTTTTCCCTTTGTGGGACTCATTTAATTTGAGTGCTCTCCCTTTTACAGCTTCCCTGGCTATCCCAGGGAAGCAGAGGAGCATAATGATTAAGGGCTCCAACATTGGAGTTGGAAGGATCTGCATTTAAATTTGGTTATGCCCATTCCTAGCTCTATTTCCTACCTTCTCTGTGCCTCATCTATAAAACAGGTGTTAACACCAGTTTCATAGGATAGGAATGTGGATTAAAGGAGATAATGTCTTTTATCAGGTACTTGGTAGGAGCTCAGTGAAATGTACTTCCTGTCCTTTCACTCTCCCTTCCTGCTTTTGTTATCCTTCACCTACTGAAACCAGTCAATTCCATATACTTTGGATGATCCAGAATAAAAAAAGAACCTCCTCTCCCACCACTCCCCCCACCCCCACTATGCTCACTCTGCCTCTCTTTTCTAAGCCTCAATACCCCAAGTGTGTTCATGCCCCAGGGCCTTTGCATATACTATTCTCTTTGCCTGGCACATGCTTCCCACATATCCACATGGCTTGCTCCCTCACTTCTTTCAGGTCTCTATTCATATGTCACTTACCAGAAAAATCTTCTCTGGGGGCCCTGAGTGGCTGGCTCAGTCGGCTAAGCATCTGACTGTTGATTTTGGTGCAGGTTCTGATCTCAGGATTGTGGGATCCAGCCTTGCATAGGGCTCTGTGCTGGGCGTGGAGTCTGCATAAGATTCTCTCTCACCTCTCCCTCTGGCCCTCCCCTGTCACATTTACACACAGTCTCTCTCTCTCTCTCTCTAAAAAAATAAACAAAATGTTAAAAAAAAAAAAAGGAAAACTTCTCTGACCACTGTATATGAAATAGGACTTGCTCTATTTCCTGGTACTTCCTAACTTCCTTGCCCTGCTTATTTTTTCCCCATGCCACTCAGCATCTCTTGGTGTATTTTTGTTTCTGTACTATCTATATCTCCCCACTAGACTAGAAGCCTCATAAAGACAGGGACTCTTTGCTAACTGCCATATTGCTCAGTGCTTAGGACAATACTTTTTTTGGTACTCAATAAATATTTGTTAGATGCATGAATAAATAAATATTATTTTTTATTCATGCTACATTTTTGAGTTTTTCAAGAAAAAACACATGTGGATCGAATTTAAAAAATGGTTAAAATATTTGAATTGTTTCTTATTATTATTGCCTCAAAATATTATTCAACTTAGAGGTGACCAATTTTACCCTTCACTATTTTATATTGAAATATGATTTCTTCTGAGGCTTTTTTCCCTTATACAGTTTTAATTTTAGAGAACTTTTAATTGTATCATTAACATTCCTGTCTGTAGGTCACTGTTGTATGGTGGATTGGGAAAACAGGGAGAGTCCTATATTCTACTTATATCAATTTTTTGTGACCTTCAGTTGATTGTCAAAATCCCAGTATTTTTTCTTTCTATGGAGAAATTGAAATACATGATATACTGAAGTATATTTTCTCAATAACCTAAATTGGTGTCAAGAGATATTTTGTGATTAAAAAAAAAAGATATTTTGTGATCAAAACCCAGTTGGCTACTATGGGGGAAAAATTTGAATTGTTTTTTAAAAATTAAATACTGGAAAATTAAATTAAATTAAATTTAAAAATTAAAGTTAAAAGAAAATTAAAATTTAAAAAATTAAATATTAAATAGCATGCACTATTTAAACACCTGGAGTTGTGGTCATTTTAATTTTAGCAATCCGATGATAATTACACTTGTCAGCCAAATGATTTGCCAAGTATCTTTTTTTTTTTAAAGATTTTATTTATTTGAGAGAGAGAGAGTGAGCGAGAGAAAGCTTGGAGCAGGGCTGAGGAAGGGGGAGAAGCAGATTCCCTGCTGAGCAGGGAACCTGAAGATGAGGAGGACCTGGGGCTCAATGCTAGGACCTTGGGATCATGACCTGACCTGAAGGCAGATGCTTAACTGACTGAGCCACCCAGGTGCCCTTGCCATGAATCTTTAAAACTGTCACCTACGATGCTGTTTTCTTTCTGCTCTATTTATGCTTTACGTCTGATTCTTTACTTGGCCTCCTTTGGATTAAGAAAGCACTCTAAGAACAGGAAACTCTGGTATCCTTATGAATTCTATGGCTTTCATGTATTCTCTGCCTTTTTATTTCAGGTAGAGAACAATGATAAAGAGTTTAAACAGCTTTTTTTTTTTTTAAAGATTTATTTATTTATTTGACAGAGAGAGATGACAAGTAGGCAGAGAGGCAGGCAGAGAGAGAG
>CM053603.1:96033475-96053157 GCA_028646535.1 Procyon lotor
GGTAATTTTTGTCTCCACTGAGAATGAGGTAGCAGGCATTTGGTTTAAGATTAAGAGAGTTTTCGGGATTTATGTCTAAAGAATCATTTCTTGTTTATAAAGACTCTTAGTGGTATTAACTGGTGTGTCGTCTCTTTTTTAGGAGGTTTTTATGAAGATTGACCACTATCTATCTGACTGGATGATTTCTTGAGATTCCTTTTATCTCTATGATTAGAAAATCCCTTCCAACTGTGGACTCTGAGCAACAAACTGAGGGTTTAGGGGGGGTGGGGGTGGGGGGCTGGGCGAGCCTGGTGGTGGGTATTGAGGAGGGCACATATTGCATGGAGCACTGGGTGTGGTGCATGAACAATAAATCTTGTAACACTGAAAAAATAAAATAAACATTTTTGGGGAAAAAAATATCTGTGAATCCACATATACTGCCAAGAGGAAAAAAAAAAAAAAGAAAATCTCTTCCAATTAATCTTTCGTATTTGAAGCAAATATCTTTTTTTCAGATTTCCCATTTATCTTACTGGAAAGCTGATTTATCTGGATTGACTGTAGCACTAGTACGTATTGCTGTAGTATTTAAGCTTTTCTGAAAATGTTCTGCTTACTCCACTCTTGTTTTCGTCTTTGGGCTAACATAGACTAGGAGAGAGGGATCTGGTTGTTCTGACCTCTCTTCCCAGGGATTCTCCTCCTTGTGGGAGGAGGGTGGGGAGATGCTGGGCTTCTGGAGGGATGCAGGAGCTGTAGCCTCATTTTCCAGCCCCACCCCTTGACCCCTGCTGGCTCATTTCCAGGCCAGGAGCAATAGCGTTGTCCTAGAGACAGAGGCAGCCAGCCCAGAAGGGCCAGACCCAAAGCTCTACCCAGCCTGGATGTCACCTTCAGGGACCTTAGGACACTTGGGATATGATTTCATGCCTTGACACAGTGTGTTCCATCACAGAGCAGAGAAAGGGACTGATTAATCACCTCGTCAGCCTGGCACACTTAGCTGGATCTCTCTTCAGTCATAGCCTAGTGAATCAGAGGTTGAATTTTGAAATCCTCCCTCTGCCCACCCCATGTTTGTAGAGCAGTTCCTTCTTTCTGGAGGAAGGTCGCCATCGGAGGCTTTTTCTGCTTCCTGAACACCTGGCCTTCTGCTGACTGCTTCTGCTGCCAGCTGCCTTCCCCTCTGCCTCCCGTGATCCGGGACTGGCTTCATACATCTGCTCGGATGACTTGGGTAAAGAAGTGGTAGGCAGTAGCCCACAGAAGGGAGAGAGCGCTGGCAGCAAGGGCAGGGGAGTGATGCCAGCTGCTAATGTCACTGTGCCTGGCACCAGCGTCCTTCCCAGGATCTGCTCCCGAGGCCCAGCTCTGCCAGCACGAGGCTGCTGTGTTTGGAAATACAAAATTCTGGTTTAATTCTGGCAAAAATACTCCTTTTTTTTCCTTGAGTTTGCTTAGATTAACGTCCTGATTCCCTCTGTTCCTTTGTGGAGATTTGGCCTTCGGTGAAGGTTGTCAACATGACAACGTGGCAAGGAGAGTTGATGGTATTTGTCATGGCCCTGTAGTAAAAAATTGCCATTTTAGCTAACGACACTAGCCTCTGCTTCCTCTTCTTCACCACATCATGTTTCTAATCTGAAGACTCGACTTGAGTTCCTGGGCCAATCTGGAGCCAAGATGGACAGTATTTAAGCAGCTACGGTCTCCCAATCAGTGGAGTCCTGGTTACCTGGAGTGAAGACAGGTGACCCTTATGGACTCCCAAGGTGCCAAATGAGTCTCAGCTCTCCCACTTCCCTACTTGGTGCCCTGGTTTCTAACTTCATGTTAATAGTGCGAGACCTTGGAAACCAACTTTGGGAAGCTTGTTGGTGCCAAGAATGATGTCATTTGCTCCTATGGCACTTGAGTCCTGGCTTGTTTTTGGTGTCTCTCTCCTGTGACGGTAGATTCCTGGCCTGAGCTTGGAGACCTGCTGCTTACCAATACTACTTGCCTGTCTGACTCCTGCTGAATGTTGTCTACTCCATGCTCTCTTCTGGGAGGTTGGTATTTTTCCTGCGGGTGACAAAGTCTGATGGAATGAAAGGGCAGGTTTGATCCCAGACAGACTCAGTTCAAATGCCAGCCCTGGTACTTCCTGCTTGTGTGATCTGGAGGAAGTTTCTCTCTGGGGCTCAGTTTTTCCATCTGTAAAATGGGGGTACTAATTCCTATCTTACAAGTTGTGACTTACAAGTTACAAGTTATCATATACTGTATGTAAAATGCCTAGCACACTCCCAAGTCCTTAGGAGGAACTCACATCTGATTCCTTTCCTTTCTCTGCTTGGTGTCTTTCATCATGATTAAAATAGCCATGCTCTTTGTACACAAGGAAGCTCTTCCTTTGCTTGATTGCACTGTGTTACTGGATTTTTTAGTTGGTCACTTTCTCCAGTCTTTGTTTATCTGTGTTAGTGGGTTTTAGCTCAGCTCTTTTTTTCTGACTGCCCTGGGTTTCATGGGAGGGGATTATACAATTGGACAAAGGGAGCAAAATCCAAGAAGGGAGCATTTTATTTTTTTAAAGAATATTTTATTTATTTATTTGACAGGGAGAGGGAGGAAGGGAAGGGGGGGAGAGGGAGAGAGAGAGAGGGAGAGAGAGAGAGAGGGAGAGAGAGAGAGAGGGAGAGAAGCAAGCAGAGGGAGGGGGAGAAGCAGGCTCCCTGCTGAGTAAGGGAGCCCCATGTGGGGTTCTATCCTAGGACCCTGAGACCATGACCTGAGCTGAAGGCAAATGCTTAACAACTGAGCCACCCAGGTGCCCCAAGAAGGGAGCATTTTAATTACTCTCACTCTTGTTCCAATTTGCCAGCTGTTCCTGTGACTAAAATTGGCCTGTATTTATTTACCTGTAGCATGGGCTATGTGGTTCTACATGCAGGCTTATGGGATAAGGTACCAGTCTTTGGAATCTGTCACCTTCTGGCTTCTAACTTGTTTAGCTCAACAGTGAAAATAACATTTGTTGCTGTTAAATTGGTCCCTAGTGGCTATCTTCTGCTTCTACTCTGTAGCAACCAAGCAACTAGGCATGAATCAGCAGGGTTGAAAATACTTTAACCAGAAACACTTGGACCTGGCACTAAGGTTGTATTGCTCGGACCAAGGCAGAGGTTAGTCAGCCAACTGACAGGGCACAGGGCTAGGTATGCTTTATGGAGGGCCTGAGAGCAAATCCTGGATGCAAGTTCAGTATCTAAGACAATTTAGGAGGTCAGACATTGTACATTATTTTGCCTTGCATAGCCAAATCTGAATGTCATTTGAAATGCATTTCATTATGTGCTCTAGTGTCACTGAACTGGGTCCAGTTTGTAACATCTGTTAGGTTGACTTGATGGTTATTGTAAGTTGCAGGGAGTGTTCAGAAGCCTGTTTTACAAGTGTCATAAAGTAAATGGAAAATATTTTCTGTAATTTCAAATAGCAGAACCCCAGAGGCCTTTGATCATATTGAAAGAGTCCATGGTCAGTTCAAATCTACCTACGTTTCTGTTCATTATGTTATGGCCCTTTGAAATAGTCAGTTTTAATTAGACTGCAGAAAGAATTGATTTTCAGTGACAGGTGAATGCCCAACTTGGAATAGACAAAGGCATGGATATAGAAAGAAGAAATAAATGAAATAAATGCAGAACAGCTTCTAAAACTACTCTCATGAAGGAGTGTAAGGGACCGCTATTCTTTACACTTAATAATGAATGTATATGAAGTGACTAGATTGAGTACTGATTCTCTCCTCGCTTCCTCTTTTCTCCTCATCCGGAAACAAAAAGCTTGGTGAATTAAGACATTGAGTCAGTGCCACAGTTCTCATCCATCAGAATCACTGAGCTTTGCTTGGCCCCTCCCTGTGTTCTAACACAGGGCTCAGCACACTGGGCCATGGCTGGTTTTTGTATAGCCTCAGGAGCTAAGAATGGTTTTTATGTTTTTGAAGGGTTGTAAGGGAAAACAAAAATGAATACTCAGGGTAGGTTGCAAAGCCTAAAATACTCATTTTTTTTTTAACAGAAAAATTTTGCTAACTCCCATTTTAATATAAGATCTTTCTCTTTATGAACTTAAATTGGACTTTCTAAACTGTGCCCTCTGGGAAGTCAAGCACAGAGGAAGAGTGGAAAAGACGTGCGTTTCAGAGCTGGATGGACCTGGTGCTTCCTGGCTATGTGGCTTCTACCTGAGAACCTCAGGAGAAGTTACTTTATTTCTCTAAAGCCTCAGCCTCTTCAGGGTTTCAGGGTTGTGACTCTGTTCCTTTTACTTATAGGATTATAACAAATCATAATTCCTGATCATTTGTAAAGCCTGTCAAGAGCTGTAAAAGGATTGCAACAGGCTTGTCTGCAAATGGGCACTTGGTTGGCACTGAGCAGGCGTCATCTCATCACCTGAGTCCCAGAGCAGGTTCCTCTGGGTCTGGAACCTCTGTGGTTCCTCCAGAGTTGGTCCTTGCTTCGGACCTCGACGAGGACACTTTTTTCTAGTTCACTGTTCTGATGCCTTTGGGGCTCCTTGGCTGCCTGAAGATAGTCATGTCTCTGAGTGTAAGTACTGGGCACTTAACCCAAATATATGTCAACATGTGCGCCTTTGCTTTGCTGCCAAGAACTGTGCCTTCTTCTCTCCTCTTCTTCCTTAAAGACAGCGTGGGCATTAACAGGGTCAAAAAGAATTTGATTCTTCTTAATTGTCCTTTTGCTGAGTTGTCGGTGTGATTTCGAAGTGACTTCAGGCAAGGGATTTAAACTTTTGTTTCTTTCTCTTTCTAAATAGAGCAAAAGAGGCAACATCTCTGCTTTATACTGGGAGGACTCAGAAGCATGCATTCTAGGGTGAGAACACCTGGGCTGAAGTTGTGGGTGTGGTTTTAGAAAAGTCTCTTTAACACTTGCTGTTTTGAAATAACTGGGGCTGAGAGGTTCCCTGGCTATGTAGTTATGCACTGCTTGATTTTCCAAGGAAAGGCTTAACAGATTGCTCCTGTGGACCCCCACATTCAACCTATTAGAGTCTGAGAGGTGTGTGCAAAGATCAGGCTGTTCTCTTCCTGGAAGGGTAAGGCTGCAGGGCAAGCCTGACCTGACAGTGGTGCTTGCTTGGTGTGTGACCTCAGCAACGGGGCTGCTCGCCAAGATTTCTAACACCAAGTACGGGGAGCAAACGAGGAGTTAGGGCTCCTCACCTCTAGCACATGGCTGCATTTAGCAGGAAGTGAAGAAGCTCGAATGTGAGAAGGTCCTTGCCAGCCTTGTAAGAAAGTAGATGATGTTTTAATGCCTCTTATTCATGTAGCATTTTCCCTTTAAGACTAGAAGGCTTCATTAAGATGCTACTTAAATATTCTGTGAGAAAAAAAAAAAAACAAAAGAAATAAATATTCTGTGAGGATATTCCTTTGTCCTCCTATGTATTATCAATAAGTAGTGTTGTTGTTGTTGTTGAAGGGCCACATGGCTTTTCTGAACTGGCCTAAGAAACCCACGTTTTCTGGATGTGAAATTGATTTTTATACAATTAATGCCGTTGAACTATATACTTAAAAATAGTTCAGAACAAATTTCATGTTGTGTATGTTTTACCGTAACTTTAAAAAATCTATTTTAAATTATCAAAATTTATTTTTATTTTTTAAAAGATTTTTATTTATTTGTCAGACAGAGAGAGAGAGAGCGCGCGCTCAGGTACAGCAAGGGGGAGTGTCATGGCAGAGGGAGAAGTAGGCTCCCTGCTGAGCAGGGAGCCTGATGCAGGACTTCATCTCAGGACTCTGGGATCATTTTTTTAAGTCTTTTTTTTTTTTTTTTAAGATTTTATTTATTTATTTGTCTCAGAGAGAGAGAGCGAGAGAGCACATAAGCAGGGGAAGCGGCAGAGAGAGGGAGAAGCAGGCTCCCCTCTGAGCAAGGAGCCTGATGTGGGAATCCATCCCAGGATGCTGGGATCATGACCTGAGCCCAAGGCAGATGCTTAATCAACTGAGCCACCCAGGCATCCCAATACATGTTAACTTTGTTTAGTAAATAGCAGTTATCTCTTGGTACTTTCAATTTTTTTCTTTGGCTTTTTTTTGGTTTTGTTTTACATTTTCCAAGTTTCTTGTGTCGTTTTCAATAAATATACATCGAAGTGGGTTTTTTAGCACTGTTCTATGAATATTAACAAGTGCTCCTTATCTCTTCATACATTTATTTATTTATAGATTTGTTTATTTTAGAATGAGGGCAAGAGCATGCGTGTACGAGCGGGGGAGAGGGAAAGGGAGAGAGAATATTTTTTTTTTTTAAGATTTTATTTATTTATTTGACACAGAGAGAGACATCACAAGTAGGCAGAGAGGCAGGCAGAGAGAGAGGGGGAAGCAGGCTCCCTGCTGAGCAGAGAGCCCGATACGGGGCTCGATCCCAGGACCCTGAGATCATGACCTGAGCTGAAGGCAGAGGCTTTAACCCACTGAGTCACCCAGGCGCCCCAGGGAGAGAGAATCTTAAGCAGACTCCACACTGAGGGCAGAGCCCATGCGGGGCTTGATCTCATGATCCTGGATCATGACTTGAGCTGAAGTGAAGATTGGGATGCTTAATCGACTGAACTGTCCAGGCGCCCCTCTCCTTATACTTCTAGAGCAAATTTAGTCCATTGGGTTAACTTCATGCATACATTTAAGACAAATGTTTATTTTGAAATTCAAAAATATTTTTAATAATCCCTGCCTGAGAGATTCAGAACTGAAGGGAATGATTTTGATTCATTGGAACACTGCACACAGTGTACGTCTCCTTTGTGCTAGAAAGCAATAATTTTTGAAAACTTGACATGCAAGATCTCTACATCTGAAACAAAGTGGGGTGGTAGTATCGTCTACACATTTGGGAAACTCTGTTTATAGATACATAGAAAAGGATTTGTTATTTAAAAACAGCAACTGGCAAGATACATTAACTTGCTTCGACCAAAGAGAGTTAAATAAGGAAATATTTGGAAGGAAGTAGGGGAGGATGGGAAGTTAGTTCACAACCTTTTATCAGGAAGTTGCCTCTTTTCTCCTACCTCATGTCTCATTGCTCCCTTTCCTCTTTGGAGCTCTGTCTTCATGCCTGTCCGGGGCCTGGTGGGATCTGAACAGTAGATCTGCCTCTGAGTAGGTTCAGCCCAGAGCGCAGGGCAGGGAGATGACACAAAAGGGGAAGACCTCTGAGAGGTGACACCTCTGAGAGGTGCTGCCCGGGACTGCCCTGCATGTGACTTCTCTGCCTTTCTTCCCGTTTCTGCAGTCACATTTTATCCATCCTTAGGACCTGGCTCAGATATTCTCCCATGAAGCTATTTCTAATTCTTCCACTCCAACATAGGTGCTGTCTGCTTTCTCTCAATTCTCGGAGCACAGCTTCTTCCAAACCTTTTTGCGGAGCAGCAAATAGATGTTCATTGACAATAGCGCTGGTCCAACAACTCTGGGATTCCCCGCATGCCGGAACTGCCTCTTGTAGGGTCCTGGGTACTCATTAGCATAGTAAAAGTTCTGAGAAACCTGTTTAATCTGAAACTAAAAACAAAACCAAACCAAACCAGAAATTTTGATCACAGAACTTTTCCAGGAACAATGATTGACATTTTGAGGAAGGTCTGAGTGGTCTATAGTTGGTGCTTAGTAATAAGTATTCTTCCAGTGAATAAGTGTCCTTATATTCTCATAGTGTAATGTTTAATATTCCACCATTAGAAATTATTCCCAGGGCCTGTGCAGGGAGCACCAGATTTCTGGGATATAGAGTTACAATCAGAGAGAAGGGAAGGGTGAAGAATGCAGAGAGGGAGCTTTGCTAAAATAAACAAACATTTTACATTTTGCCTCAGGCAGGGCTCTGATTGAGGACTCACATTCCATCCAATGGACAGATATAGAAGCAATGAAAGGTTATAAATGTTTTGGGTCCTTTTTTTTTCTAGGAAGGTTAATGTGTTTAACTATATGCCAAAAACTGAAAGGAAAATCCTAAATGTAAACACTACTCTTCATTTACCAAGAAGTCATCTTTCCTCTGCTTTTTTGCATCATCACAAAGATACACTGTCAGAATACATATATGGTCTTGCCTTTGGCATAGAGCCCCCAATTTTTCCTTCAACTCAGGCAGAGATAGAGGAAAGGATAAGTTTAAAAATACCTGGATATCAATTAAACTGATTCTTCCTTCTTAGGAGTAAGAAGTATCAGGGCTAAGGAGAAAGGAGTGAATTGTATGTATGTGTACGATATATCTATGATCAACAGCAATTTCATTTTTAGGTGAAACCCACACAGACCTCAGTTTGGGGCTTTAAATATTTGTGAGTACAGTGAGAATTGTTTGTTATATTTCATTTCCGTGAAAAACAGGACGTTTTATGAAATGAGAAAGGAAATTTATTTTCCTTCGAAGATGTAAATCTAGCCTAAGAGGAAAATGCAGTTGAAATGTGAAATTTATGAAAAGCAGAAAAAGTATGTTTTTTAACCCAACAAATTACAGGCTCTGTAAAGACAAACTATCTTTGGTTTGTTGGGGGAAGGGGAAGATAATATTAAAAATTTCCCAAGATTCCTTTATTTTATATTGAGTTCTTTTCCATGTGATATTTATCTGTACTGGAAGAAAACACCCAGGGCTCTGTCTAGTTTCTGATGAGATACAGGGGGAAATCTAGAAGTCTATACTGAGAGATGTTATATTCATGCTACTTCTGTATTCCTGAATAAATGGGCAGCAAATCATATTCTTCATCCTCAGTGAGGCCTCCATCAACAGATATGGGAGCTTGTATGGCATCATTCCTGACTTTGTCTTAGGATTGCTACGAGAAGCTTGAGTACGTGGTTATTCCACAGCTAAGATATCCTTCCTTCCTTCCTTCCTTCCTTCCTTCCATTTTCCATTCTGTTATGTCAGAATCAATCTTCCTTCCTCCCTCCCTCGCTCCCTTCTTCATTTCTTTCTTTCTTCCTTTCTCTCTTTCTTCCTTTCTCTTTCTTTCTTTCTTTCTTTCTTTCTTTCTTTCTTTCTTTCTTTCTTTCTTTCTTTCTTTCTTTCTTTCTCTCTCTCTCTCTCTCTCTCTCTCTCTCTTTCTTTTTTTTTCCTTTCCCAAGTTTTTATTTATTTAAGTAATCTTTACACCCCAGGATCAAGAGTCACATACTCTTCTGACTGCTCCAGACAGTCTGTACCCCATGTCTGAGTCTTTCTTATTGGTAACTATTGACTAGAACAATGGTCAATCTTTTTAGTGCTTAGAATACCGAAGATTAGAAATTCCTGTTGGTGCCACTGGCATGGAGAAGAAGATGAAAAAGAAGTATAAGAAAGTGGTAGAAAAGAAGAAGTTATAAAGAGAAAAATAGGAGGAGAGAAAGACTGAAAAGGAAGCTATAAATGTGAGTTGAATCTCCCAGTCATTTCTTGATCTCACACCTGCATGGGCACCTTCAATCTGTGAACTGGGAGGATATTTCTGAAGTGGAAGGGCTCCCGATCCCAGTGGCAGAATGGAATATAAGATTATATGCCCTTCCCCCGCAAAGATTATATGCCACACTAAGGAGTTTGAAGAGTCATTGAAAGTCTTTGGACAAGCAAATAGCATAATATATTTGAAGCACTGGTTGATGTCAGAGGTTGATGGACGAAGTGGATGAGAAGAGGGGCAAGATTTGTTAAGATGTGAGGTGAGGAAAAGCTTGAACTAGAGCAATGGTGTTGGTGAGTAGGGGATGATGCTATGAAGACAAGAAATTCTAAAATGGAGGTGATGGTAGTTGGATGTGTATGATAGCCACTCATCTGGATTTTTATATAGCACGCACTTACAAATATATCTTCAAACTGTAGTGCTATTTGACAAATTCCAATATTTTCATATTCAAACTATTTTTTCTTTACTTGCTTTGCTTTCCTGGTGGCACTTTTCTTTTTCTTCCAATTTTGTAAGTCTCCTGATTTTGTCTCCATAAGTAAAGATTTCAGTACCTTAATGGTTGAGGGAAAAAGAGAGGCAAAGGTGACTGAGAGCTGCATGTTAGCCCCTGAGAGGGCTGTGGTGCCATTGATAAAGACAGAGAAGCTGAGAACGGGAGCTGGTTTGATTGTGGGGTGAGGGTTTGGACATATTTAGATTGGGGAGCCAATTAGCCAGATAAGTATCTATTATTGGCTATAACCCGAATGGATCGTGGGGAAGGGGACTGGAAGTAGAGATCGGAGAATCAGTTATGCGGAACTGTTGTTAAAACTGTGGAATGAGGTCTATTCATCAATGAATAGTTCGCAGATGGAGGAGAAAGGATAATTTAAAGAGAGAATCGTAGTATGAGAAAACCAGAAATGCACAAGTCAGGGAAGCTCAAGGAAGAAAGACTTTGAAGAAAAAAATTTAAAATTGTCAGATGCTGCAAAGATATCAAAGTGAACTCCGCACACCAGATATGTCAAGAAGTTTGGAAATCTTAAGAGCGGTATCAAACACAAAGGAAAGGTTATGGAGCAAAGACAAAACTGCAGCTTAAGAAAGGTTGGTGGTGAAGCAGAGACCACTATAACCTTAATGAGAATAGGACATGTTTTGTAGGAAATTAGTGCCTTACTCAAGACTGTGCAGTGTATTTGTTTGAAAGCCTTTGTCTAGTATTTGCGACACAGTTCTAGTAAACTGGAATGCCTTTGATCTGATGTCCAACTGAGTTGAGTCACTGCCCTACATTTCTTTGAGTTCTTTACCCCATTTAGTAGCATTCCTAGTACACCAAATCCTGACTAAAATAATCAATTGATAGTTTTGTAAATTCTGAAAAACAATAGACCCCACAGAAAAATGTAGCAGTCATCCTATTAAGAATCTGATTCTCCTTATCTTTCAACTGCTCTTGGTCTTTTCCGCCTGCTTTTCTTCTGCCATCATTTGGTGGTATCTTCTCATATGTTTTGGGACAATCAAAAAGAGGCCTTCCTTTGTTTTACTTGCACATAGTAACTTCTAACTTCTGTTACCCTGTCTCTTTTGGTGTGCTGCCAGAAGTCTTGCCTTGATATTTATAATTTGGTCAGAAGTGATGGATATATAGCTGTTTAACAACCTGGGTGGCAAAGATGAACGGTGGATGAAAAGAAATTTGGGAGTATGAACTGAGTATATTTATGGTGGAAAGTAGTGCTGGGTCTGAAGTGATATTTGTGAGTTTAAGAGTACTTACTAACCCTGTCTTTGATAGGTCTGACTTCAGGCAAATTGCTTACTATCAGTTGGCCTAAATTCTTTTACATTATAACAAAAACATTTTTAAAATTAAAAAAAATTTTTTTGTAAGGCATGCTGAAATGTGGATTAGTGGTATTACATAGTCTCATTGAATGTAGCCTAAAAAGTTGAGTAGTCCAAGTCATAAGAATCACTTGGGGACAATAGCAGTTAACATTTGCTGAACATTTATTTTGTCATATGTTGATCATTCTTTCAGCAAATATTTATTGATCACCTCTATGTGTCAGGTAGTATTCTGGGTGCCGGGGGATACAATAATGAAAAAATTCTTGCCCTCCTGGAGCTTATGTTTTAGAAAAAGCAGCAGTAACTAACTGGTAGTAAACAAAATAAGTTTCACTGCCTGTAAATTTTATGGCTTATTTTTGTTAGTTGTCTTTCTTTATTCACTAGCATGTAAGATCCATAAGGGAAGGTAGTAGATTAGCCTGGAGAGCTAGGTTGACCCCATTATTATTTTTTTAAGCGAACCTTAGGTATATGGAATTAGATTGATCATAATCTTCACTTTGTGACAGACTGCATCATTACATTTTATTGTTAAGTTTTTTTATGTGCTAAAGTGTAAGGAATACCTATGACCTTATCACCAATGTCAAGACTGGAACATTGGCACTAATTTTGATCTATTAGGTAGGTTCTAGTTGTGTCTAGTCTAGTTGTGACACATTTTGAAAGACTTTTTCTCTCATTATTTTTTTAAAATCTTAATTATAGTATAAGTTAAAATAGAGTGTTACATTAGCTACAGATATACAATATAGTGATTCAACAATTCTATATGTTACTTGGTGCTCATCATGATAAGTGTACTCTTAATCCCCTTCACCTATTTCATCTGTCCCCCTCCATCTGCTCTCTGTTAACTATCAGTTTAAGAGCCTGCTTCTTGGTTTGTCTCTCTTTCTCTGCCTCTTATTTTATTTTTTTGAAAGATTTATTTATTTATTTGAGAGAGAGAGAGAGAGAGAGAGAGATAGAGAGAATGCATGAGTGAGCAGCAGGAGGGGCAGAGTGAGAGGGAGAGGGAGAATACTCAAGCAGACTACCCACGGAGCATGGAGCCCAATGTGGGGCTGGATCCCAGGACTCTGAGATCATGACCTGAGCCGAAATCAAGAGTTGGCCACTCAACTGACTGAGCCACCCAGGTGCCCCTAGTTTGTCTCTTTTTCTGTTTGTGTCTTAAATTCCAAATATGAGTGAAATCATATGGTATTTGTCTTTCTCTGAGTTATTTTACTTAGCATTATACTCTCTAGATCCACCCATGTTGTTGCAAATGGCAAGATTTCATTTTTTTATGGCTGAGTAATATTCTAATATGTATATACCACATCTTCTTTATCCATTCATCTGTTGGTGGACATGGGTTATTTCCATAACTTGGCTATTGTAAATAATGCTGCAGTAAGCATAGGGGTGTATATATTTCTTTGAGTTAATATTTTCATATTCTTTGAGTAAATACTCAGTAGTCGAAGTACTGGATCATATGGTAATTATATTTTTAATTTTTTGAGGAACCTCCATACTGTTTTCCACAGTGGCTGCACTGGTTTGCATTGGTTCCTGAGAATTCTTTTTTTCCTACATCCTCGCCAACACTTGTGTTTTGATTTTAGCCATTCTGACTAAAATCATTCTGTGGTTTTGAATTGCATTTCCTGATAATGAGTGATGTTGAGCCATGTCATGTGTCTGTTGGCCTTCTGTATGTTGAAGTGATTTTTTTAAAGCAGGCAGTGGGGACAATGTGGAGTCCAGAGAGGAGGTGGGCAGGGAATGAAGTGAGGTAACCAAGGTGAGGGATGATGAGGCATAACCTGAGCAGTGACAGTGGGATGAAAAACGGCAGGGGGTTGGATTTAAGAGAGAATGCATTATCACACTGCCATTGTGGCACAGCGTTATTGTTCACTAACTCTTCACACGTGTTTAGATAAGGTGCATCATGATGAAATCACCCTTGGTTTTATTTGCTTTCATACTTTCAACATTTAGTGCTACAAAGCTAGAGAGTCTCAGAATTTTTATATGAGATTTAAATTTTTATTATAAAATATTTAAGACATAAAAGGATATGTAAAAGGATATAAAATTTAATGCATTAGACTCCCATATTCATACTTCCTAGTGTAAGAAATTAAATATGTTAGCCCCTGTATTCTGCTCCTTGACTTCATTTCTTTCTTTTCAGCCTCGGTAGTAACTTCACTATTTTGATTAGCTGTGTATCATTCCTTTTTAAAACAAAACAAAACAAAACAAAACAAAACAAAACAAAACAAAACAAAACAAAACAAAACAAAATATGTATGTATCTCTGAGAAATTTTTGGTATCATTTTGTATGGTCTTAAACTTTATATGTATGGTATTCTGCTGTGTATATTTTTGCAGCTTTATTTAGCTGAGTTATTTATGAGATTCATTCATGTTGATGCATGTAGCATTAGTTCACTCCTTTTCACCGCTCTTCATTGTGTGGCTATATCAAGACTTATTTAGCTCTTTTCCTGTTAATGGGCATTTCAACATTTTCTATGTTTTGGTACTATAAACAATGTTGCTACGAACATTTTTGTACATATTTCTTTTTGTACACATATTAGATTTTATTTTTTAAAGATTTATTTTTTAAATAATTTTTTTTTGTTTTTTAAAGATTTTCTTTATTTGAGAGAGAGAGTGAGCGTGAGCCAGGGGAGGGGCAGAGGGCAAGGGGAGGAACAAACAGACACCCAGCTGAGCAGGAAGCCTGCCGCTGGGGTCCATCCCAGGACTCTGGGATCATGATCTGAGCGAAGTCAGATACTTAACTGACTGAGCCCCCTGGGCGCCCTTGCACATGTATAAGAGTTTTTAAGATATATTTGTAGGAGTGAAATTGCTAGGTGGTAAGATAGGCACACTTTATACTTTACTAGGAATTACTAAATTGTTCTCCAAATGGGTTGTACCAATTTACACTTTCATCAGTGTGCATTGCAGAGAGTGTTCATGAACTTGACAGAGGGCAATTGAGCTTTTATTTTGTAGACTGGTGCTTTTGTAGACTAGTGCTAGTGTAGATGGGGGCAAGGCGGTGTGTGAAGTAGGAGAACCTCCCGAAGCACACACTTTTCCTTCGTCTGTTTCTATCTAGGTTATGACCCACTGGTTCATGTGTGTTGTTGGTACTGGGAACTGGGAAATTTAGTTATAAAAAGTCTTTACTTGGTGAGTCTTACTTGCTGTTTGAGAACCTTCAACTTGGTGGCTAGTCGATTTAATGCTTATACCATCTCTAAAGCTATTTTAACCCCTCATTTTGTTTTGTTTATTGATGAATTTGCCTAATTCTGTTCATTTGTTTTTTTCTTTATTTCTGCAGTTAAAAAATGGAAATATATTAGAATTCTATCTCCAGTGTTATTGTCATATACTGTCTGAAACAATGGATTGCAGTTTTATATGTAACCTTAAAATTTTTTTGCTTAGCTGGCATTTTAAAGATACGATTTTTTTTTTTTTTTAAGTAAGCTGTGTCCCCAGCGTGGGGCTTGAACTCACGACCCTGAGATCAGGATTCGCATGCTCAACCGACTGAGCCAGCCAGGTGCCTCTAGATAGGAGTGTTTTAATATAATAAAACTATAATAGATAATTAGATTTCTTTGATAAATTTTAGTTTAAAACGGGACAGCCAAGAGTCTTGGAAGAAATCTAGGATTTGGCCTTGTCACCTTTGCTAGGTTAGTTATGACTCATATCTTTGGTCTCCAGCTCCCAATATTTTGTTGTTATTATCTTCTCTTTTCATTCTGTTTGTGGGGTTCTTTCTTTATTTTGAATCCTATTACATTCTAGTAGGATTTTGAGAGATTACAAAACTAAATATGAATTTAATGGGTGTTCTTTTAATGGTAGTGCATTATTATTTATGGAGCCTGTACTATTTGTTAGGTACTGCACTAAATATATATTACCTATGGAATTGTATTTAATTCTCTTGATAACTTTAGGAGTAAAGGGGCGAAGGTGGAATTAGAACTGACATTTTCTGGTCACCTGTTCTTCCCACCGTGCCTCATAGCCTCTAGGCTTTTTATTATAATTCGAAAAATATTTATAATATTGTGTGTCTTTGTTTTTTTGTACTCTTTTTTATTAACAGTGTCAATTATATGCTATTTAAGATTTTGGAGAAATCACCCAGCACAGTTGTCATTCTTGTAGTCTTTTCATTTTAGCTTTTCTTTACAAAAGCTGACCTCTTGACAGATCATCAAATGAGATAGTCTTTGTATGAAGACATTAGTGTTCTTTTAATGGACATAATGAAGTATTCCTAGGATTTTTGGATCTCAAGTACTCAGAACTCTTATCATTTAAATAAACTAAAATAGTTCTTATCTTCTCTTACCTTTGCTCCTTTAATAATTGCTTTTTGTTACAGGACACCTGCCATGATTAGGGTCCTTTCAAAGGAAAAATTTCCTAGGGATATTTTATATCTATTAGATATTTTAAATCTATGTCATATCTATACACACACATATGTGTGTATGTATGTATATATACATATGTGTGTGTAAGTTAGGTGTATGTTTATGTTTTTTTTATGTTTATATGTAACAAGAGTGTTTCTGAGTCCAAAAATTTTGGTTTTTGCATTTAGTATTTAATACCATTGTCTTTAGGTTCCTTAAAAGTCTCTCTTTTTAAAAAATTGCCCACTTGTTTTCCACAAGTAAACTTCCTTCCTAACTTTATTTATTTATTTATTTAAGATTTATTTGAGGGGGAGAAGGAAAGAAGAGAGAGAGTCTTAAGCAGACTTCATGCAGAGCCCATTGGGGGGCTCAATCGTACCACCTGAGATCACGACCTGAGCCAAAACCAAGAGTCGGATGCTTAACTGATTGAGCCACCCAGGTGCCCCCTTCCTAACTTTATTGTTCATAATGATAGTAATTACCTATGAGCAATTTAGATTGGAAGTCATATTTCAATTTGAAATGTCCTCAAATGGGAATTCCTCAAGTTTAAGTGATAATTTATGTAGTCCCACAGTGGTGAAAATGTTTTAGTAGTAATGAAAGCTAACATGCACCAGATCTAACAGTGTTGAAATGGCTGGGCTATCCATAGATACTCTGCTACAATTATTGAACAAATAGTTCAAGTATCTATTAACATTTGACATATTATCCCAGAGACTATAGTGCATAAAATTGAATGCAAAATTAAGAAAAGTTGAATTAGAATGTCTAAAAGGAAGAATATTCAGAAAAGGACTGTGTTTAAGGAAAAGAATATGACTTCATTCTTTTTTATGGCTGAGTAATATTCCACTCTCTCTCTCTCTCTCTTCCTGCATATATATGCAGAGATAGAGAGAACACACACACACCACATCTTTATTCATTCATTAGTCAATGGACATTTGGGCTCTTTCCATAATTTGGTGCTTTTTAAAAAAGATTTTATTTGATAGAGAGTGAGCACACGCAGGAGGGAGAGGGAGAAGCAGACTCCCTGCTGAGCAAGGAGTCTAATGTGGGGCTTGATCCCAGGATCCAGGATCATGACCTGAGCTTGAAGGCAGACGCTTAACGGACTGAGCCACTCAGGTGCCCCCTAATTTAGCTATTGTTGATAGTGCTGCTGTAAACATCAGGGTGCATGTATCCCTTTGAATCAGTGATTTTTTATTTTTTTGTATCCTTTGGATAAATACCTAGTAGTGCAATTGCTGGATCGTAGGGTAGTTCTATTTTTAACTTTTTGAAGAACTTCCTGTTTTCCAGAGTGGCTGCACCAGTTTGCATTCCCACCAACAGTGTACAAGGGTTCCCCTTTCTCTGCATCCTTGTGAACATCTGTTGTTTCCTAAGTTGTTCATTTTAGGCATTCTGACTGGTGTGAGGTGGTATCTCATTGTGGTTTTGATTTGTATTTCCCTGATGATGAGTGATGTTGAGCATCTTTTCATGTGTCTGTTAGCCATGTGTATGTCTTCTTTGGAAAAATGTCTATTCATATCTTCTGCCCATTTCTTAACTGGATTGTTTTTTTGGATGTTGACTTTGATAGTTCTTTATATATTTTGGATATTAGCCCTTATCAGATATGTCATTTGCAAATATCTTCCCCTATTCCATACGTTGCCTTTTAGTTTTGTTGTTTCTTTTGCTGTGCAGAAACTTTTTATCTTGATGAAGTCCCAGTAGTTTATTTTTGCTTTTGTTTCCCTTGCCTCAGGAGACACATCTAGTAAGAAGTTGCTATGGCTGATGTCCAAGAGGTTACTGTCTGTGTTCTCCTCTACAATTTTGATGATTTGCTTTCTCACATTTAGGTCTTTTATCATTTTGAATTTATTTTTGTGTATGGTGCAAGAAAGTGGTCCAGTTTCATTCTTTTGCATGTTGCAATGATGTCAGTGGAGCTAGAGAGTATTATGCTATGTGAAGTAAGTCAGTCATAAAAAGATAAATACCATATGATTTCACTCATATGTGGACCTTAAGCAAAATGAATGAAACTGGGGCAAGAAAAAAGAGAGGTAAACCAAGAAACAGACTCTCTTTTAAAACAATATTTTATTTATTTATTTGTCAGAGAGAGAGAGAGAGAACAAGCAGGGGGAGTGGCAGGCAGAGGGAGAAGCAGGCTCTCCGCTAAGTAAGGAGCCCCATGTGGGACTCGATCCCAGGACCCTGGGATCATGACCCGAGCTAAAGGCAGATGCTTAACTGACGGAGCCACTCAGGTGTCCCCTAAGAAAGAGACTCTTAACTATGGAGAACAAACGGAGGGTTACTGGAGGGCATGTGGGTGGGGGATGGGTTACTTGGGTGATGGGTATTAAGTATGGCACTCGTTGTAATGAGCACTGAGTGTGGTATGTAAGTGACAAATCACTTAAATTCTGCACCTGAAACTAATATACTGTATGTTAACTAATAGGAATTTAAATAAAAATTTGGAGGAAAAAGCGAACATGAGCTCAAAAGGGGAAAACATACAAACAAAAACTATGAGACAAAAGGAATATGAAAAGTGAATATTAATAGACAAAGAAAGTGAAAAAAAAGTCACTACTCATAAGATCGAAACTGTCTTCTGTTATCTCAAGAGAAAAAAACCCCGATTTACATAAATTAGTATGCATCATTTGTACAAGATCTGTATGCCTGGAAGATTGCCAGTGTAGCCTTTGGTGAGACAAAGTTCAGGGGAGTTCTAATTTACAAGAAACCAGTTAATGTTGTTTTCTGCTCTTTATCTAGTTGTTTACTGCCTTTGATTTTTCTTAATGCTCTTCTTGATTACAGATGATGGCTAGAGAAGTGAGGGAGTTTTAAAAAATGGTTGATATATATTAATAGGATCTTCATGTTAATGTTAAGACTAATGTTAACATTAATGTTAAGATTAAGATCTTAATCTTAATATTAAGACTCTTAATCTGGTGTGCAAATGTATAAATGATTATACTTTTGATCTTCATATATAATGATTCATCTTTCTAATGTTCATCATTCATTTTCTATATTTATAAAATCATTATTAGAATAGATATGAGCCAAGGTAATTAGTATAACAATAATACTAAATAACTGCTACCATTTTTTTCACTATTTACTATGTGCCAGGTACTCTGCTAAGTACTTTTTATGTGTTGGTATATTTAATTTTCACAAGAATCCTACGAGGTAGGCATATTAGTACGCCTCATTTATAGATGATGGAAGTGAGGCACAGAGAAGTTAAGTAATTTAAGTTCCTATAGTTTCCAAGTGTGGGATTTAAATCCCAGTAGCCCTGACAACAGTGCTATTCAATATAGATGACCAGGCTGATTCAATCTAAAGTTGGTTTATTTGAATTACTGTGGACATAATATCCAGAGACTAGAAGAACTCTTGCTTTTATTATGCAGTTCATATCTAGACATAAAGTTCTCATTGAATTTCAAAAACAGTTATTTATGAGTGCTTGTTAAACTACTGAATCATAATGTTGGTGGTATTTTGAGTACATGTTTTAGCATTGTTAGTGCGTGATTAGGGGAGGGAGTTCTTAAGAGGGAAAGGTCATGGGCTGGAATCCCGTGGGTGTCCGGTAGCTTGCTCAATCTGTGTGGTCAAAGTCTGTCCTTTTTTTTTTTTTTTTTTTTAATTTTATTTATTTGACAGAGAGAAACACAGCGAGAGAGGGAACACAAGCAGAGGGAATGGTAGCGGGAGAAGCAGGCTTCTCGCAGAGCGGAGAACCCGATGCGGGGCTCGATCCCAGGACTCCGGGATCTGACCTGGGCCGAAGGCAGACGCTCAACGACTGAGCCACCCAGGCGCC
>CM053603.1:96053657-96105505 GCA_028646535.1 Procyon lotor
TTTTTTTTTTTTTTTTAATTTTATTTATTTGACAGAGAGAAACACAGCGAGAGAGGGAACACAAGCAGAGGGAATGGTAGCGGGAGAAGCAGGCTTCTCGCAGAGCGGAGAACCCGATGCGGGGCTCGATCCCAGGACTCCGGGATCTGACCTGGGCCGAAGGCAGACGCTCAACGACTGAGCCACCCAGGCGCCCCAAAGTCTGTCCTTTTAACTCTAGCTGCCCATCTGACAAAAGTGGGCATTTGGGCATCGTGGGTGTCAGATGTGAGGATGTGGATAGATTAGTGCACCTTCATTGCTAAGGTGATGACCACAAATCCAAGCTCATCGCTGAAAGCCTGGAAAAAAAATTGTATAAAGTAGTCAGTCCTCCCTTGTCTGTGATTTTGCTTTCTGAGGTTTCACTTACCTTGTCAGGATTTCATTGTTTTCAGATGTGACCTCCCTGCAGGAAAAAGTAATAGTCTTGCCTCTGAGATTAGTCTTATGATAGACATAGAGATGTATTGGCATTTAGGTGTTTCAGCCTTAATCGTGGAAAGAATACGATAAACTGCAGCTTGGGCTTTCACATAGGTTTTAATCTATGACTCAGATTCTGGCTTGGGGTCTTTTTTTTTTTAAGTTTTTTAAAAAAAGATTTTATTTATTTAACAGGGAGAAAGAGAGACAGAGAACACAAGCAGGGGGAATGGCAGAGGCAGAGGGAGAAACAGGTCCCCGCTGAGCAGGGAGCCCAAGGCAGGGCTCCATCTCAGGCCCCTGAGATCGTGATCTGAGCCGAAGGCAGAGGCTTCACCAACTGAGCCCCTGGCTTGGGATCTTGGTTGGATGGATCCTGGCTTAATGAAGCCATTTGGTTTAGTATTTTCTTCATTATACTTTTAAATGTCATCAGAAGCCATTAGGACAATTGGTAAATTAAGTATAGTAAATGAAATGTTTTGTGAAATTAATGGAGATGTATTGATAGTGAAAAAAGTCGCACTTGAGTATTGAGTATTATAGAGCTTCTTTGGCAATTTTACATATTAATTGCTAAAAATGTATCAGCACCTTTTATGTGATGATACTTACCAGGTACAGATGAATCCCCTCCCTGATAGAATCATTTTGCAAAGTCTCTTTAGATTTATTTCATCTTTATGTCTCTTAAAGATCATTTTTAAAGATAATGTGATCTTGGAGTAGAGACTGAAGCAAATGGTGAAAATGTTATCTCCTGCTACTATTCAGCCTAGTTTTTCTAATTGAAAAGTATTATCTTTAAAAGAAAATATGTATTTACAACACTCATGGAAGCCAATTTATTGGATAATGGCAATAGTTCTTGGGTCAAAAACAGCAATGCAAAATTTGACTTAGTTTTATCACCCTCAGGAATTTTTATTAGATCCCCTGTACAGAATTATCAGCTATAAATAGAGATCCGCTAATTTGATGAAGAGACTCTAGGTCTACAGATAATTGAACAAATATATCATGGTTTAAAAAAACTCTCACATGAGGAGACAGTAACAGTGAATAGGGCAGAAGAAAGAAAAGAAGTGGGAAAGAAAAGGAAAAGAAAATATAAAGGAACAATGATGGATTTGTGTGCAACAAAATGCGGTTCCAATACCGACCTACTTAACACGCTTTCTCACTGGGAGGCCATTGTTCTTTCTCGAACTCTTTTAGCTTGGCTGCTTTCCCTCCCCATTTAGAAGGAGGATAGTCCCCCTCCCTCCTCCTCTGCTCCTTTGACCAGAGACTAATGTTGCTGAGGTTGTTGGGGGATGTAATGGAATTTTGCATCTGCAAATGTGGTCAGCCTCTGTAAGGGCTAGCTTCCAGCAGAAATCTTCTTATCCTCTGAGATACATTGTTACTGGCTGATTAAAAAATCTTAATCTTTAAAGAGGTTTCTTTAGATAGAGAAGTAATAGTCGTTTTTGTTCTTCTCTCTTTTCCCCTTCTAGGGGTATGTATGCCTTGATGTATAAAATGCCTGCTGGGAAAGTGTTTTGCTGTTAGGTGCGTGCTCATGTGTGTATATGCATGTATTTAAATCCCAAGGGTAGGACTGGCAGAACTGGGGAAAGTGTGCACATACTCTAATATCCAGAAAGACTTCTTTTAAAGAAGACACTTGGAGGGATAAGACAGAAAATATAAAAATATATGACCAAATCACAGTGCCTGACAAAGGGATAGCTATTAGACTATTTACACAGGCCTCTGCATTCCATCCGATTGATTGATGACTTAATGTCATTAGTGTAGATTAATGTATGTGGAAACCATGTGGGTTAGTGCTTCTTTTTTTTTTTTTTTAATTTTATTTATTTATTTTGAGAGAGAGAGAGATCACAAGGAGGCAGAGGCAGGCAGAGAGAGAGGGGGAAGCAGGCTCCTTGCTGAGCAGAGAGTGCGATGCGGGACTCGATCCCAGGACCCTGAGATCATGACCTGAGCCGAAGGCAGAGGCTTTAACCCCCTGAGCCACCCAGGTGCCCCGGGTTAGTGCTTCTTGATGCTACCTAAGTATGGTGCTTACCTATCTTTAGAAATGGCAAACTATTAAGTAGTTTTAACTATGATCGGCAGATTTCAGCTACTTTAGCTACACATATATGTATTCCATGCCTTGCTTGATCATATTTGCTAAACCCTAAATCATGACACATGATGTAGTCAGGGAGATATTTATGGGCTAGTGCAACAAGTATTTAGAATTGGGACCATCCCATAGAATTTGTATATTCACCATGCATTCAGCAAGTACTCATTGAGTGCTTGCTCTATGCCACGCATTTTTATGGATTCCAGGAAGGCAGTAGTGACAAAATAAGAGAAACCCCTTATGTTCTAGAGGGGGGAGATAGACAATTAATAGATAAATAGGTAGGAAACAAAAAAAAGCACAGTAGGTTAAATAGTGATGGGTACTAAGGGGAAAACGAAGTATAGAAGGGGGCTAGCCAGTGTTGCTGGGGTGGGCGGGGATTGCAGTTTTTGATAAGGAGTGGGATACATGGTCATGGGCCACTTACATGTTATTCCCAACCACAGCTCTTGAGTCTCTCGTATTCTCCCCTTAGAGTCCATAAACTGCTCCGACCTCAAGGAAGGAGAACCTTTCAACATAGACGGGTAGAACCACTAAAAACTAAACCAAAGCACAACACCCCAAACACCTTTTATTTATAACAGATTACCAAGATACCCTGATACCCTAAGAGATACATAATTTAAAGAACACAAAAAACCCCACTCTCGATGGAAACGTTTGTGTCTGCATCTGTGCACCTCCAATAGGATTGTCATTCTTAGCTTAGTTAAGAAGACCAGTTGTTAGAAGGAGGCAGTATTTCCAGGGCAGGGAAGTCACACAGCGAGACCATGATACATGTTATCATTCACTGGCCCGAAGAAGAGCAAGTGGTAGAAGACTCTGGTCTCCTCGCTATTCCAGAACATGCTCTGTACTTGCTGCCTACCTCTGCACATGTTGTTTCCCCTACCGAGTAGGTGGGTTTCTTTGACCTGGAATGCCCTCCCTCCTTGTTTTTGTGGATCAAAACCCCACGCATGTCCTGGAAGGTAGGGACCCAGGCCTTTATCTCTGTGTCCTAACAGTGCATGTGGTCCGGCACCACTAAGTGGCCGATAAATGTGTGATATATGATCAGGTGAATGGAATGAAAGAGGGGAGCACAGCTGGCATTTACCTACCTCACTTTTCGGTCCCCAACGAGCCGTTAGAAGCTGCTTTTCCAGGCTATGCCCCATCGCGGATTTGTCTTGGACTCTCCTTCCTATCACACTCCTCTAATTAAAATAAAGCAAAACTGAGGTCGAGGCGGCTGCCAGACAACTCGCTCAACTACTGAAGAGGGAGGCTCTTGTGCTTTCCTATCTCTAAGTACATTAGATAGAGTTTACTGTTTTCCCATCCACCTTTTAGAAAAGTGATTTTTTAGAAAACTGATTTTCCCTTACTGGGGGCCTTCTGTTCCCTTCTTGCCTCACTAACTCTGTTCACATCCTGCAGGTAGACAGGCTGGCACAGGGTTTCGTCTGTCGCCTGTCAGTTCTACTTCTCAGCTGGCAGAGCTACGGTTGAGCCTTAAGAGGGGCTTGGGAGGTCGGGTTAGTAAGGGAACAGCAGCTTTGGTTTCTCAGGGGGTGGGAGGTGCAAGATGAATCCACAGGTACTTTCCAGTTCATTAAAGAAGGCAATGATCTCAAGCTTTGGTCCCACCGGCATACCTTTCCTGGCCTGTTCCTCAACACGTGAGGGTTGTTCTTCACACGTGCTGCACCTCAGCCTGCAAAGGTGCAGGCTGGCAGCTGCTTCTCAGCCCTGGGAAACTCCAGTGGACTGAGGTCACATAAACAGGACTGACATCCTTAGGGTAGCTGGGAAAACAAGAAAGAATTTCAAAAGCCTGGCACGATGAATCTTGGCTCTATGAACTGACCTTGCTCTATGTTTAGGCGTTTCTTTGAGTACAGTGGTTTTTAGCTTACTTTAAAAACAAAATGTTTGGTTTTCTTTTGTCATCATTATCATTCTCCTCCTCATCACCCTTTTGGTCATTGTCATAGCTGCTATTTATTGAATAATAAACTCCGAGCCAGCTGTGGTCTTTATGCTTTACATGGATTAACTCATTTAATCTCCCAATAACCTTCCCAAGAAAAGATTGACCCTGAGCTTTATACCATAATCTAGTACTAGATTAGAAAGAAAAAGCATATAAATTTTCCTTTGGAGGCATTAGTTTGAGGTAGGGTAAAGCCACGAAGGCAAATCACTACAAACTTTTTCCTGAGAGTGAGAGTACTTTATATAATTCCCACCCTACCTTAAAAGTTTAATATTTAGTTTTCTAAATGGATCCTCTAAATGGATTAGAGAGGTTTGGATTCACACGAAAGAGAAACAAGTCAATCATAATTATACTTTGTTGCTCCAAAAGTAAATTTTCGTTTATTGCTGAATTTTTTTGGTCTCAAGATTATGTAAGATTGATAGGTTAGATTCTGTCCTCAGTCTATAATTGCATGTTCTGCAGTGAGGAAAATTAAGACCTAAAAATTGTACTCAAAGCTTTTTTTTTTCCCTTGGTGAAGCTGGATATTACAATTTCTCATGAAATTTCAAAACTAAATAGTTAAAAAATATCCTTAAGTCTGCTACTTGTAAGTGTGCATAAGATTACAGCTGTAGTAGATTTAAGAGTATTTAAGAACTTTAAAGAAACCTTCTAATTGCCCACTTCAGCACAGATTATAAATCAACACAACATTTTCCAAATTCCTGTTCTATGCCAGGAACTATGTCAGGTGTTGGGGATAGAATTCAGTTGAATAGTACCAGCTATAGCCTCCACTTACCTCGGACAACACTCAAGAGGGTTTAATAGTGGACACATTGGAAATGCACTTGTTTAAACATGTTTCATATGTTGCCAGGGAGAACCCTGGTTTTTCATTACTGGGCACATGGTTAAAAATCAGCCTATGTGTGGTCTGAATTAACTTTTTAATAAAAATCAGTGACGAGTTAGGGGTAAGGGGGCATTAGGTATGGTTTGAATATGAGTTGATGGCAGCAGAAGCTTTGCTCATATGTATTTTCTTTTTGTCAGCAATCCTTTGTGATGCTTAGTATCATTCTGTAATTTGAGTGGAATGAAGCTTAACCTGTTCAGAGTTATATAACTAAGACATTATGTTTCGAATACTATTTGAAGTTCATCTCAGCCAGCTAACATGACCGTCTGCTACACAAAGACTGGTACAGAGAGGATGAGAGGCAGGTGGCTCGGCTCCCCTGCATTGCTTGTTTATGGCACTGATTTAGTGTTTTGCGTTTTTCCCCCGGGCTACCTTCTAGGGCCAGACAGGCTGTTTGTGAGAAGCTCAGGATCTGTGCAAAGCAATGAACAGAGGTGTAAGAAATCTGGATTTGAAGCCCAGCTTCCTCTTATTTACTACCTATGTGATCTTAATGAAGCTTAAGCTCTCTGAAGTTTGATGTTCTTATCAGCGAAATGGATATAATAGTACCTACTTGCAGGTTGTTGTGAAGATTGAATCCATAGAACCTAGCACAATGCCTGACATGTTTCAGGCAAGTGCTGGCAGTCTCTCTTCGACTCCTGGTGATTTCCAGCTGGGAAACAGTGCTGGGGCAGACACTGTGGATTGTTCCAAAGTAATACTTATGTAGTTAATGATAGTTTTATATTGTTCTATAACTAGTTCTTACACTGATTGCAGTTTGGAATATAGTGTTTTCATTATAAATCAGATGTACATCTATATTTACTTATTGTATACCTTTTATGCAGCAAGTTTTTTTTTAGAACATTTAAAGTATAAAGACGAATAGGACTTCATTTTATTCAAAGAATTCACAGTGTATGGAGAAAAGGGATGCAAAGTTAGCTGACCAGAGTACAATGTGGTGACGTGTTTTACTCTGAGTGGATACACTGCTCTGGATTATGGGGATGGAGAACAATCTGAACTCTGCCTCATAAGGTGGGAACTCAGGCCAGGCAATGCTTTCTGGAGATGTCATTGAAGTGGGTCTTGAGATATAATGGAGTTCTGGTAGGCATAGAGGGGAGAGGAGGAACACTCCAGCAAGAGAAGAGTGACTAAGAGAGGCATAGGATGCTGGCCAGGGGACTGAGGAGCCTTCTGCTGTAGTTCTGTTCTTGTAGCTCTCTAGCAAGATGTGTGCCTTTGAGCAAATCATTTAACCTGATTTTCATAATTTATAAAATATGGGGGTTCAAGTGGGTTTTTTACAACTCTAAAATTTTGGTATTTGTGATGCACGGATGCAGGGAAGCTAAATGAATTGTTTAATGTTTTAGTCAGATTGGGCAGCAGCAATAAGATATCATAGACTGTGTGGCTTAAACAACAAATATTTTTCACAGTTCTAGAAATTAGGGCCCAAGATCAAGGTGCCAACAGATTTGGTTTCTGGAGAGGGAGGGATTTCTTCCTGGTTTGCAAATGATTGCCTTCTTGCTGTATCCTCATAGGATACAGAGAGAGAGAGAGAGAGAAAGAGAGAGAGAGAATGAAAATGAGAGAGCTCTGTCTCCTCCTTGTCTTATAAGAGCACTAATCTCATCATAGAGGCTCTACCCTCATGATTTCATCTAAAATGAATTACTTCCCAAAGGCTTCACCTCCAAATACCATCAAATTGGAGATTTGGGCTTTAACATACAAATTTTGGGGCAGACACAACTAGCCATCCGTAGAACTTAAGGTCACATGATTCACGAATGGCAGGGCCAGCGCTGGAACTCTGTCACTGTTAACATTTTATTCTTCTCCTTTATTGTGGTGGATGGAACAACTGCTTTGTACAGGGATAGTCAGTTAGCTGAGTGGAGGTTGGACACCTTCTTTGCTTTCTGAATGGACTCCTTTAGTCAACTGAGCAGTCTTGGTTATTACCATGTACATTCCAAGCATTTTTCGGTTTCTTAGATTGGTTGGTATCCTTTTGACCTCAGTGGGTTTTTATCAGTCTCATTTGGTAAGGGCTGAAGTCCTAAATAATGTTCTCTAAATGCAAACTGATATTCTACCTCTCTCTCTCTTTTTTTTTTTTTTTAATATTTTTATTTATTTATTTGACAGAGAGAGATCACAAGTAGGCAGAGAGGAAGGCACAGAGAGAGAAGGGAACCAGGCTCCCCGCTGAGAGGAGAGCCCAATGTGGGGCTCGATCCCAGCCAGGGCCCTGAGATCATGACCTGAGCTGAAGGCAGAGGCTTTAACCTGCTAAACCACCCAGGTGCCCCGATATTCTACCTCTCTTAAAGAGACATTAACTCCAGGGGAAGAAAAAGACACAAAAGTTTATTTCATTTTAAGAATCAGAGTTCTCTTGCCCTGTTATCTAAAGCATCTTTTCTGCATTAAATTGTTTGAATTCCGCCTCGATATTTTTTTCCTGAGTGCCACCCTTACTGTTATTTCCTTAATATTTTTCATTAAAATGCATACTTTATATTAATTATATTTTAAAAATGTAATAACCATGAACTCACAGGTTGATATTATATTCTTCATTATATTGGTTCAATATATATTTTTATTATATGTTAAATATTGTTTATTATATATTTGTTTCATTATATTGTTTCCAGTTTGCTTTAATATAAGTATCTAATATAAAAATATAAAAAAACTAATATAAAAAAGTATCCTTGTACCATCTAAAGCCTTCCTATGTGTATGTACTATGCTTTGGAACACCTTAAGACTATATGGGTCTGAAAGAAGGGAGGAATAAAAAATACTTAAAGAAAAATGGGGCGCCTGGGTAGCTCAGTGGGTTAAAGCCTCTGCCTTCGGCTCAGGTCATGATTCCAGGGTCCTGGGATCAAGCCCCGCATCGGGCTCTCTGCTCAGCAGGGAGCCTGCTTCCCCCTCTCTCTCTGCCTGCTTCTCTGCCTACTTGTGATCTCTCTCTGTGTGTCAAATAGATAAATAAAATCTTTAAAAAAAATACTTAAAAAAAGATAAATAAAAATACAGCTCTTCAGGGGCACCTGGGTGGCTCAGTCATTAAGCGTCTGCCTTCGGCTCAGGTCATGATCCCAGAGTTCTGGGATCAAGCCCTGCACTGGGCTCCCTGCTCTGCAGGAAGCCTGCTTCTCCCGCTACCATTCCCTCTGCTTGTGTTCCCTCTCTCGCTGTGTTTCTCTCTGTCAAATAAATAAAATCCTTAAAAGAAAAAATGCTGTTCTTTTAAGTTTCTAAGTTATATGGGTGATAAATGAGAACAGAAACATGAGTTTATAAAAGACAAACAAGTAAGTTTCCTTGACTTCAAGCCTCTGTTACTGTCGAGGTAAATAGTGCACGTAAAGAAGGAAGTCTAACAAAAATGACATTCCATTTTGGCCTTAAATATTTGCACACTCTTTTTTTGTGATTTTTCTTCATTCTATAATGCTGGGGTGAAGACCATGTAGATGTAAATGCTTTGTTATACATCTTGTCAAGAAAGTTCATGTCTGTGCCAGAGAAAGGAGTACTTGTCCTTATTGCAGGAAGGTAAAATAGAGTCAGAAGCAAATGAGATCAAATTCAGACTGTCAAACCTAGGGCAAGACTCTTAGCAGTGAGAAAAACAGATTGGAGGATTGGAGAGCAAGGTTAAAAGAAAAGGGATCGATAGGGCTAGCCTCACAGGCATGTGGCCTATGTGGTTGCTCAGGTTCCCACATTTAGAAGGGCCCCATACTTGGTTTAATGCTCTGTTATCATCATCTTGAAATTCTTAATAGTTTTTGGAAAAGGGACCCTACATTTTTATTTTGTAATGGGCCCTGCAAATGTAGCCAGTTCTTGGGGTAGGTTATGGAAATGTTTGTAGAAGCCTTCATAGTTTAGGTTCATGGGGTAGGTGTGGAAGAATGAAAACTAGAAATGGGTTGTGAAAAGCTGGGTTGAGGTCTTACCTGGTGGGTCCCTTTTGATTGACATTGACTCATAAGTTAAGGGATCTAACAAGGATTTCTTTTACCTTAAACTCCTAGGGTGGCGGGCTGCCTTCCTATCTTCTTTTTATAGTTATAGGGTAATAACAAATAATATAAAGAAAACTTAGATGATACAGTGAACTCATCCTTAAGAATTTGAAAACATTGTGCAGTAAGATTGTTCTCTGTGAATTACATTGTAAAGTTAACCCACTTTGGATCAAGCGGGGGCTGGCAATGGAAATACCCACCAAGAATAACTGTAAGACAACAGTGAGTGGTAGGCAGGAGGGTGGGCATCAGGGGAAGCATAGCTTGTGTTCTGTTTCAGTCTGTTATTGCCGCATTGTATTCAGCCATATCCTTGTCTAGAGTGGCTAACCCCTCTGGTTTTTTAGGAGCTGGAAATCTGGATTTTTTTGGTCTGTGACAGTTTCCAATTAAAAAAAAAGTGCTGTGTGGACTAAATTAAACATGTCTAATTGAATTCATTTCAGTCTTTAAGCAGACATTTTTAAACAACTTATTTTCTATAAATAAACATGGGAAATGACTAAATTACTATTTCGGGGGAGGGTCCAAATGACCTAATGGACAAAGGGGCTAATTTTAGTATCTTTGATGAAGACATCCTCAATACAGAGATGGAGTTAGGGCAAGAGCTGCCAGTGGATGTTGAGGATTATGATACAAAAGGAACTCCAAGGGCACCTGGGTGGCTCAGTGGGTTAAAGCCTCTGCCTTTGGCACAGGTCATGATCTCAGGGTCCTGGGATGAGCACAGTATCGGGTTCTCTGCTCAGCAGGAAGCCTGCTTCTCCCTCTCTCTCTGCCTGCCTCTCTGCCTACTTGTGATCTCTCTCCTCTCTGTCAAATAAATAAATGGAATCTTAAGAAAAAACAAAAAACAAAAACAAAAGAAACTCTAGATTTTCTATATTGGAGAGGCTTGGAGGTTAGCAGGAACATTGATTTTGGGGGACCTATTCTGAGTTGAGTTTGCTTAGCAAACTCACTGTTTTTACTTAGGTTATGTGACATAGATCATAAAAAGCCAGCTATCTCTCTAATACATTTTCCCCCACACTGTAGATAAGATTGAAAAGACAGCAACTGCTCATCTTCATAGTTTTAGGACTCTTAGAGATTTAAGGAGGAATACAAGCTTCTCACACCCTCAGACCAATCTTTTGCCCAGTGCTATTATTGCTTCTTGTTAAAGAAGATATTACGAGATGGACACATCAGGCTTTCTTAGTCCAATGCCACTAAAAATGCAAAGTGATCTAACCATTTCCCTCCTGATTGTGTGCTTACCTGAATACGATTTGACCTCCTGAGTGGATCTATCAGGGGGAGGGAATGAGTGGGTTCTGCAGTTTAGAATATAGAGGTTTCTATGGCTACTTATTGTTAATGGTAATTTAATAAATTGACATTCTGGTGTTGTGTTATGACTGTGGTTACTGGGGAGCTGCCAGAGAAAGGTAGAATCTCTTTGATACGTGGACAAACTCAATTTTGAACTTACCCAGCTCAGGGCCAGACCTTATACTATGGTAAATTTGCCAAAGTAGTGAATGCCACTTTGAGAGGCCCTCTGGGGGGCCTCTCCCTAAGTGACACCAAAAATATACCTTGAGTATATGCATCCTTCCTATTTGAATTTCTTTAGTAATAGAGATGAGACACATGGTACATTAAAACCATGGGGTGAAATAGGATAGCCCCATGAAAGTGTTACAAGGATTTCAGATAAGTTTGAGAAATGCTGGTTTACGTGATGGCAAATTGACTTCCTTTTTTTAAAATCGATTTCTTTTTAAGAGTACTTTTCCAAAACATTTCATCTAACCAGTGATCTCTAGTACAAATACATTGTAAGTAGTTTTTCCCAACTTCATTTGCTAATGTCACCTTTAACATGTTTCCTATGGCAATCAGTGCCTTTGGAAAACATCATGAAATATTTGCAAATCATGGTCTTAAGAACACAGTAAAATTGAAGTATTTCTGGAATTCTCCTGGAGGAGAGATGTGTGTCTAGTCAGCTTGCAGAATTTATACTGAGTCCCTGTTTGCCCTGGGTTCCATAAGATCTACTTGAGTTTTCTGGAGTATTTCCTTACCAGCTGTGTGAACCTGGAATTGTCCCAGCATTGACCTGGACAGAAATACAACTCAGCAATCTGGAATTGGGAATTTGGATCTACATATTGTGAGTCAGCCTGGAATTCCCACAGTCCGTGACTTCCCTTATTAGTATGTTTCTTCTCCTGGTAGTTCACCTCTTAAAAGGGCACTTGGGAGGTTGCTTCCTAAGGCAAGCTTGGAACTCAGCTGTTATCCCCACAGCTAGGACTCAATGAATGTGATTGTTATCTATATAGAGATTATTTTTAGAGAATCAGAGATCAGATTATGGAGTAATATGGTTTTAGAAACACATCACTTTCTTTAATTCTAGAATAAGGAAAATGAATGCAGAACTCTATTTCCAAATATGAAATTGTGATTGCAGGTACAACTCAATTGTGTATTCTTTGCGTATAATGACAACATTGAGAGGAAAATTGATTAGTATTTTTAAACAGCAGGAAAATTATTTCCTGCCCAAACATTGATTAGTCTTTGAATAGACTTTCTTATAATCCTTTTCTTTCATTGACTGCAGGGAGCAGCACAGTTGTATTTTATGTGGAGTCAAGCAGAGAAACCTACTTGCTGCGATTAAACTTATTGGTGCTTTTTTCAGCGGGTGCAAATAACTTTGTCTTCAGTAGTTACACTTTCCTAGCTTGATAACACATCAGGACGTCTGTAGTTTTATTTTGATTAAGAGATTAAAGGAGCTTTTGTTTTACGAAATATGGAAACAAGGAAATATTGAAGTTTTCTGGTGATATATATTCCTCCCTTTGGCTTATAAATAGCCAATTTGCTTAGCATCCTTGTATGAGTGCTTTAAAATCCTATTAACTGAAGGTCATGTAACATTAATTTGTTCCTGGTTAGATGTTATGTAAAATATAGGGATAAAGAAGATTGAAGGGCGCCTGGGTGACTCAGTGGTTTAAAGCCTCTGCCTTCGGCTCAGGTCATGATCTCATGGTCCTGGGATAGAGCCCCACATCGGGCTCTCTGCTCAGCAGGGAGCCTGCTTCCCCCTCTCCCTCTGCCTGCCTCTCTGCCTACTTGTGATCGTTCTCTCTGTCAAATAAATAAATAAATAAACAAACAAATAAATTCTTTATAAAAAAAGAAGATTGAAGCTCTTTCCCTCAGGGAACTTCAGGTCTATTCGAGGAGGTAAGACATAGAATTAAGATAAATAAATATTAATATGAGAGAGGTTGTGATGAGTCCTAAATGAGTGGCTTAGAATACGACATAACTGGTATAAGGATTTCAGAGGAAAGAGACTTTTTTTTTGCCTCCTGAGGTAGTTAGGGAGCACTCATGCAGGAGTTAGGCCTTGAACTGGTTCCTGTGGACAGAAAGGATTTAGCCCGGTTAGTCAGTTAGTTAGTTAGGTGGGACTTGGGTGGCATTACCAAAGACAGCTAGACCAGAACGTGCCAGCCTTTTCACCAGCGAGGGCATCTGTTTGGCTCTACATAGGACTCACGAAGGAGGATAATGGAAAATAAATCTGGAAAGGTAGGTTGAATTCAAATTGGAAAGGGCTTTGAACATCAGGCAAAGGAATTAGGACTTTATTCTGTAGAAAATGGATAAATAGTGAAGGTTCTTGAACAAAAATAAGTAGAAAAGGCAAGAAATGGCTTTGTAGTTAGAGGTGAAGCAGTGCACATCCCTGAACTGAGCTGCCTTCCGGTGAAAGACAGTAGTAAAAACAACTGTGAGCAGCTCTGTCTTCATTTGTGACGGGCCTATAGGTTGGGTTAGCTGCTTAATTTTCATTCTTTCCTTTATTTTTCCTGTTCTCTTTTCAAAGGCTTGTATAAAAACTTTTTTTTTTAAGTCTCAAAATACCTTAATTCAAATCTGACCTTCCTTACTGCATGATAGTTTGAATGCCCAAAGCTATTTTCAGTTGTTCTAGATTGTCGCAAGAGTTTGATGTCCAGGAGCCAACTGGAAGGGCCAAACCTGGCCTGTGGAGGATTGTTTTTAAAATCTGATTCTAAATTAAGCACTTTGGGACAGAAAAATGAGATGTGGCCTACTTCTAACTCACTATTTAGCCGAAAGTATATGTGTTTTTTTTTTTTTTCCCTCTGCTTAAATATTTGTCTGGCTCTTTCAGACTCAAAAGGAATATAACTCAGAGCTAAGAATATTTAGATTCCTCTTCATTCCATTTTTTTTCCCCAGAGTAGTTTTTGGCTTCCACTATAAAAAGCAATACTTGTAAAGGCCTCTCTCTAAATATTGGGTAATAATTCTTAAAATTTTTTTTATTCCTAATCCTATTCCATACCTCACAAATTATTGAAATGGAATTAAAAAATTAAAAATTAAAATTAAAAAAATTTTAAGTTTGAGCCATTGACATAAGTTAGACTTTTAAATGTCTAAAATTAAGTTCTAGATTAACAGCACTTGTGGTATAGGGGAATAGATCAGAGTACAGGCTTTGGAGCCAGAAAAACCTGGTTTCAAATCCTCCCTTTGCCACTCCACCACGGTGACCCGAGTGAACTGCTCGATTACATGTCATTTTCCAAGTTGCGTGGGTAGAATTTGAAGCTGGTTTTCTTTCTATATAAGTGGAATTTATTTGGAGACTCACAGTGACAGAGAGTGGATAAAAATACAAATAGACTTTTAAGGGTATCTCAGCTTAGAGACCTTCTAAGATCTATTGAGATATAGAGTCGAGGATGTGGAGAGAATCTGTGGGCAAAAAGGGAAATTAAATGTTATGTCACCTCAGATTCTAGGCTTTTAGCCTCTCTGAGCCTCAGCTACTTCATCTTTAAAATGGAGAATAATACCTTACAGGGTGGTTACGAAGATAAAAATAGATAATTTAGCACAATATGAGGCCCATATTAGGCACTCAGTAAAATAGTAACTGTTACTGTTTTTAGTAGTGAGATTTGGGTGGGTTTGATTTTTTTTCCAGCTGTGCCATTCTTTTTCCCGTATTTTATTTCCTTTCCTACCACCCTAGAGGATATAGATATGTTCAGAGCCTAGGATCTTGAGCTAGGAGAAAGAAAAAAACAAAAAGTCCTTAGAGATCAGAGTAGTCTTGTAAGGAGGGTGCCAAGATGCTATCATGTGATACTTACATTGATTCCAAAACTTAGTCACATGGCCCTACCGGGCTGGAGTGGAAGCTGGGAGACGTAGTCTCCACCCTGGGTGGTCTCTACGGGGAAGAGGGGAAGATCAGATTTTGATGGCTAACCAATAGTCTCTGCCAAGGTATTCAGTATGCTCCTGTGACTTAAGCCAGTGTCCCCATAGAAACAAAACCAATTATGATGTTTTCTTATGGATATGTAACCATCTTAAATATTCCATAAATGTGTTTCCATTTGACCAGTTCTCTTAATGTAGAATATTTTATCCTCAATTTTTAATCTATGAAGCATTTTGACTTTCCAGTTAAAAAGTTTAAAATTTTGTTTTTAATTACTGAGTCCACCATTACCATTATTCCTTTTTTTAGTTATGATGTCTTAGAATTTGGGATCTGATCTCAACAGAGTCTCATCTCCAGCCCCCACTGATATATGCTTTGTGCCACTTTCTGCTTTGCAGGTGCAGATAGCTGTACTGGTCCTCACCTCTGAAATTCTAAGGGTTGGACTCAGTAAAATATCACCATAATCATGTAACAACAAATATGTATCAACATTTGTCATATATCTGAAGATATCCTTTTGGGTACTCAAACCTGCTATTATAGAAACTCTTATCTATTTTTCATCATCTGTCTATTTGGGTCTTTAAACTAGATTAATTTTTTTTAAATTTTGAGATAATTATAGATTCATATGCAGTTGTAAGAAATAATACAGAGATATCCTACACACCCTTCTCTCATTTTTCCCCAATAGTAGCATCTTGCATAACTATAGTGCAATGTCACGACCAGAATCCACAGTGCTTATTTAGATTTCACTGGTTTCACATGCACCCAATGTGAGTGAGTGTGTGTGTGTGTGTGTGTGTGTGTGTGTGCGCGTGCACTTCTGTGCAGCTTTATCACATGTATAGATTCATGTGACCACATCACAGTCAAGATACAAAGCAGTTCACTCAATATAAGACTCCTTTGTGTCACTCTTTTTAGCCCTAACCACCTCTCTCCTGCCCTGCCTCCCTAACTCCTGGCAACCACTAATCTATTCTCCATCTTTGCCATTTCAAGAAATTATATAAATGGAATCATGCTGTATGTTTCCTTTTTTTAGGCAGACATTCCGGGCCTAGGAACCACTCTTTTACTCTTTTACCTAAGTCTTTTACCACAGGAGAAGGACAAACAACAGCTAATCCTCTAGGCTCTAAGATACCTTCCCTCTTTTGCAGAGGTATTTATGAAAATGTATAATTCTGATGTGCATGATTTTTTTTATTAATTGAATTTTTTATTAAGCTAATTGCATATGTAAGCATTTTCAGATTGGCTCTTTTCACTCAGCCTAATTCCCCTGAGATCCATCCAAGTTGTTGTGTTTATCAGTAACTCATTCCTTTTTAATGTTGAGTAGTATTCCACCATATGGATGCACTACAGTTGGTTTAACCATTCACCCACTGCAAGGATATTGATTGTTGTCAGTTTTTGGCTAATACCTTTAAAGTTGCTTTGAGCATTTGTGTACAGGTTTTTATGGATGTAAATTTTCTTTTCTGTGGGATAAATACCCAGCAGTGCAATTGCTCAGTCTCATGAGAGAAGCATGTTTAGTTTTATAAGAAACTGCCATACTCTTTTCCAGAGTGGCTGTAGCATTTTACATTTCTATAAGCAAAGTATGAGAGATCCAGTTTCTCTTCATTCTCTGAGTTCCCACTGAAATTGATATTATCTCCATTTTTTTGTTTTTACTTTAGCTAATCTGATAAGTGTGTAGTGATATCTCATTGTGATTAGGGAAATTAGCATTTCCCTAATGGGAATATGGGAATATGTGCTCGTGTGTGTGTGTGTGTGTGTGTGTGTGTGTGCATGCGTGCACTCACGCACATGCATGTAATGTGCACATGAAGAGAATATGGTATATCTATTTCAGAGAAATATCTATTTGGATTCTTTGCACCCTGACCCCCCCTTTTTTTAAAGGAAGGGTGAGAGTGTGGGACAGGTAAGAGGCAAAAGGAGAAGGAGAGAATCTTAAGCAGGATCTCATGATCCCGAGTTCATGACCTGAGCAGAAATCAAGAGTTGGATGCTTAACCAACGCAGCCACCCAGGCACCCTACCTTTGCCTGTTTTTAAATTGAGTTATTTGTCTTTTTATTGTTGACTTCTAAGAGTTCTTTATATATTCTGGAAAATTTCTTATCAGACAGATGATTTACCAATATTATCTGCCATTCTTTGGATTGTCTTTTCACTTTCTTGATGGCATCATTTGCAATACAAATATTTTTAATTTCACTGAAGTACAATTTATCTTTTTTGTCTTCTGTGTGCTTTTGGTGTTATATCTAAGAATTCATTGCCTGACCCAAGGTCACAAATTTACCCCAATGTTTTCTTTTAAGAGTTTTATAGTTTTAACTTTAAGTTTAGGTTTATGGTCCATTTTGAATTAATTCTTTGTGTATGGCATAAATATTTCTTATGCTTTAATTTTTTTCAGCTTTATTGAGATATAATTGCCATATAACATTGTGTAAGTTTAAGGTATACAACATAAAGATTTGATACACTCATATATTGTGAAATGATTATCATGATAAGGTTGGTTAACACCTCTCTTAGCTCATATAATTATCTTTTTTTGGTAGTGATAACATTTAAGATCTGCTCTCTTAGCAAATTTCAAGTTATACAGTATTGTTAAGTATGGTCACCATGCTGTACATTGCATCCCAGAACTTATTCTCCTATATCTTATGCTTTAAAGTTTTATAACTTTAAGTTTTACATTTAAGTCTGTGATCCATTTCAGTTATTTTTGAGAAAGTTATGTCCAGTTGTACCACTACCATTTGGTGAACTCAAATAAAATTTTTAGGTGAAAATCGAACTGTCCCATATGCAGTCAGACATGAAGGTGGTTTTTTCTTCTCAGAAAGAAGTACATTTGAGTTGGAATCTTCCACTTATTAGGCTTTATTTTTTTTAAAAGATTTTATTTGTTTATTTGCGAGAGAGAGAGACAGAGAGAGAGCACAATCGGGGGGGGTGGTGGTGGAGAGAGCATATGGAGAGATCATGACCTGAGGTGAAGTCAGATGCTTAACCAACTGAGCCACCCACGTGCCCCCACTTATTAGGTCTTAAAGGAGAAAAATACATAGAAAGTAGAGGTATCAAGAATCTAAGAAGTAGGGGTGCCTGGGTGGCTCAGTTGTTGAGCGTCTACCTTCGGCTCAGGTCAGCATCTCAGGGTCCTGGATCGAGCCCCACATTGGGCTTCCTGGTCAGCGGGAAGCCTGCTTCTCCCTCTCCCATTCTGTCTGCTTGTGTTCCCTCTCTCGCTGTCTCTCTTTCTGTCAAATAAATAAAATCTTAAAAAAAAAAAGTCTAAGAAGTGACTGTGCCATCTCAGTTTTGCACCTGCAAAAGGAAGATAATACTTACTTCTTGCCAAAATAAAAATATGAGGATTAATATCAGAAATACCAATTTCTTGTTATAAAGGTACTTGATAATGTCACTTCAAAGACTTACAAATGGAATAGCACTTGAGTGGAGAGGAGGCAAGATGGCGGAGGTGTAGGATGCACAGAGAGCCCTGGGAATCAGAAGTCCAGCTAAAGAGGTAGAAAATCACTCTAAAAGCCGGCAAACGCAACAGCAGAGAGAAGAGAATAAGAACAGCAATTCTAGGAGCAGAAAATGGCATAGCACTTGATAAGTTTATGTCCCCATAAAGAAAATAGAAAGGAAGTTTCTCCTTGAAGATGAAAACACATGTATTATTTTTAAACTTCCAAAGACTTCAAGCTAAAATAATGAACTATGATTAAAAAAAAAAAAGAATTGGCTTTTCATATTTCAAGTCGTTTTGTCTGGAACTTTGTTCATCCATGGCTTTTTATTAGGTTTGTGAACAGTTGGTGCACATATGGTGCAGTTACACCTCATTAATAGAAAATAAATTTTCCATGTGGTTTTGTTGCCTCTTTCTTTGCAGTTATTTTGCTTTAAGACAAATTTCTGTCTTATGAAAGTTTGGCCTTCCTGTCTTGGGAAGTCTCTGCAGATACTTTATATTTGTTTTAAATTATCCATCTTCTCTTAAGTTTTGCAGCCATACATTAGATGCTATATATCTCATTAAAAAATGTGTATCATTAAATTGCTCAATGTGTATCATTAAGTTGCTCAATTTGAAAGATATATTTCAGAAAAGATTATGGCATATAAGATAAGCCTTTAAAAGTACAACAGTCTTGGGGTACCAAGACTGTTGGTGAGCAGTAATTCGGTGGGTTGGTAATTCAGTTGGTTGAGTGACTGACTCTTGATCTCAGCTCAGGTCTTTTTTTCTTTTTTTTTTAAATTTTTATTAACATATAATGTATTATTTGCCCCAGGGTACATGTCTGTGAATTGTCGGGCTTACACATTTCACAGCACTTAACAGCACATACCTTCCCCAATGTCCACAACCCAGCCACCCTATCCCTACCCCCCGCCTCCTGGCCACCCTTAGTTTGTTTCATGAGTCTAGGAGTCTCTTATGGTTTGTCTCCCTCCCCATCCCTTCCTGTTTCATTTCTCTCCCCCACCCCTCCCCCCAAACTCCCTCCTTGCCTCTCCAATTCTTCATATCAGAGAGATCATGTGATACTTGTCTTTCTCTGACTGACTTATTTCGCTTAGCATAATACCCTCCAGTTCCATCCACGTCGTTTCAGCTCAGGTCTTGATCTTAGAGTCTTGAGTTCAAGCCCCACATTGGGCTCCATGTAGTCCCCCCCCTTTTTTTGCAACAATCTCCTTTTATCTGGAATAACTGAATAACAGAATTATCCTATATACTAGAGGTGGGTTTTCAGTGAAATCAGTTGGTTAGTTATAAAGTATATTTTGACAATGTGTATAATGCTTTTGCTATGTTCTTTTTAAAACATTTTATTGGCATATAATTTTATAATTCACGTATCATAAAATTGACCCTTTTAAAGTATACAGATAGTGGTTTTTTGTGTGTTCACAGAGTTATACAATCATCACCACTAATTCTAGAATGTTATGTTGATTTTTTTGTCAATCCCTTTTGACTTATTTTTGCCAATTTTATGTCAAAACAGATCAGAGGTAGTTTACAATAGGATACTCATTGTAACAGTATGATTTAAGAGTTCAAAAACATTAGTTGGAAAGGAGGAATAAATATATGAAAAATTTAAACTGAAGCTGATGTAATATTCTTTTAAGCAAAGTGTGTAATTCTACCATTTTGAGTCTGATAGTGCTTCACTTCTATCATGGATCCAAACTTCTATTCCTAAAAACAGGTCATCCTCCACTTCCCTCTTTAAGACTCCTTCTTGATTCCTATAGCCAAAGATCATGTTTCAAGTTAATGAATGAGACTCTTTCAAGGTTATGCATATAACCTTGGTGTGTGGGTAGGGGTTTGTGTGTGTGGGTAAACTTCGCAAATCTTTTTATAGTATCAACTCTACCTAAACATTTTAGAGAAAAACTAATATTTTATATTAATTTGAAGACGCTGCTTAATATAAAAAACATAAAGGGTAGAATGCAAAATTTGCATGAAATACATTAGACTTCATATGAATGTTGTGTTTGATCTCAGTTGGTAAGAGGTATGATCCCAAGAACTCTTCCTAAATACATTCTCTCTTTGCCTCTAGTAATTCTGCCTTGAAAATAACTGAAGTTCCGGCATACCAAAACAAATACACAACCAAAACAAACTCCAAAGCCCCACCCACTGTCCTTAGCCTGGTATGAAATCCCTTCACAATATGCTAAACTTCTCACAGATCTGGATCAGTATCCAACCCTTTTCAGATTCTTTCTGCCTCGGACGCCCCACTGTCAACCTGTTCTGCCTCATCCTGTCAGATTCTCCACCCCTTCCTCCATTTCCAGCTTACATAATTTCTGTCCATGTGTTCTCTATTATTATGCTGCTCAGGTACCTTCTTCCTGTTTCTGTTGCTGTAATTACCATGGTGTATTATTATGTCATTGTGGGCAGTCTGGTTAGGTAGAGAGAGGTGGTCATGGATGTATATTTCTTTGTAACTGTAGACTCCTCAAAGAGAGGGCTCGTCTTGTATTCATCTTTGTATTCGGGTGCATCATATGGGTTCTGACACACGGTGGAGGTTTAATAAGTGTTTTCTTGAGTTAATGATATGAATTTGGGATGACAAAAATTTGTGGAGTATAATGGTGTGATAATTTTGTTTTTTGAAGCTCTGTGGATTTTTTTTTAAATTTCAGAATAAACTGAGGGTTTGGTGCTTCTTATTCCTTCTTCAGTGCATTGCAGTTGGGCTTCCAGCACCCATCAGAGTACTGACATCGCTTTTAGTAAGTCAACAATGACCTAGTTTTCAAATCCAAGATACCACCTTTTCCCATTTCCCACAATGCTTTCTTTCTGGAGCTCTCTGCTGATTTGACACTGATATACTATTGAAGCTCTTTACTTTCTTATTTCTGGAGGAGTACTCTCTCTCTCATCCCCTCACATCAACCATCACACTTCCATAGGCTCCTCTTCCTCTGACTGCATCTTAAGTTGGTGTCCCCAGGTTGTATCTTCTGCTCCCACCCTTCTCTACACTGCATTGGAGCACCCAGCCACTCTCCTCCTTGTTCTCTGACCATAATCTCCAGATTGGGGTCCTTAACTGCAGTCCTTTTGAGCGAGCATTCTTCTCATCTTCATGGCTGCCTCCTTGGCATTGTTACTAAGCTAGTCCAAAGCCTCACAAACTCTACACGTCTAAAATGAAATTGCCCTTCTTTTCTGCTGAATTAATTTTTCTCCTGTAGTCTCATTTTCTTTCTCTCTCTTGGTGAAACCACCATCTACTCATTTACTGAAGCTAGCAACCTGGGATCCTTCTTCCTCACTTACCCCTTTCAAATTAGCCAAGAAGACCTCTCAGTTTTATTCCCAGATATTTTGTGAATTAATTTCAATATTCCAAAGCAATTGCCTTCCCTCTCTGGTAATGCTGCAGGTTGGCGAGTTCTTGTAGGGAGTGGAGAAAGTGACACTGTCCAGCCCAGTGATTTCATTTTGAACCTCAGGCTAGTAATTCAGGACTTGTCAGTTATATGGACATAAATCAAACATTAAATATTTGTGTTGTTTTTCTGGCCCTCACATTTCTGGACCAGAAATCTTTTTTTCCTCCTCACCTACACATGCACTGTTTCTTGAGTTCTCTGCTGGTATGAACTGCCTTAGGATGCACTGGACTGCCCTAGACCTAGAAAGACTTGGGTCTTTAACAGGGCCACAAGGCATGTCCATTAAGGAATGTTCTCCAGACCATCTCTCACATTCAACATATCCTGTATTTGAGTGGCAGACAGAGGATTCCGCTATGTCCAGGAGACCTGTATTCTCCTGGTTGTTAAAGAGCTTGGGCTGGAACTGGGGGCACTTTTAAATTTTTCTGGGCTGGGCAGGGAATAGGGCTGTTTAGCTGTCTCCATGTCATGGCTCCACTGCTGATTCCATGGGAGAAGGGAGCTTACTTTACTTTAAGGAAGGCTGCTTTTTGGTCATAATTGTCATTATTCTCTCTGTGTCCTTTCCCATACTTGTCAGAGAGTAATTTCTTTCCACAGTCATTCCTATAAGGGTTTCTATGTTCTTTCCATTCCCAGTGCCCGTCCCTCCCTAAAGCCATCCTTGTAAATATTGCCAATCCGCACATTAATTTTTATTCCCCTCCTTCTTTCACAGAGGATATGAAGTATTATACAGCTATAGGACCTGCCAGATGCTAAATTTCACTTATCTTATGGGTAGGATTTATTTTAAACATGGGAGTGGTATGATGGGATCTTGTTTCTAAAACCAGAGGGTTAGCCCCTGCCATCAGAGATGATTACAAATTAAAGACAGTACCTGCCTCTTATTAATCTATATTTACTTAAGTAGATGTGTTTTTGGTGGTCAATGACCTAAGGTTGAAAAAAAAAAAAAGCATCAAAGCAGTGATTGTATTTTTTTCTTTGGAAGGTGGAGGACTGTGTCCAAACTTGAGGCCAACCTATGTGAAAAAAGGCAATCCAAATGACTGTTTTTTCTTAGAAGTAAATTGCCTCTGTAGGTAGGTTCCATGGCTGCTTTGCAAGAGTAATTTGGTTTAGTACAAGGCTTTCTAAGTTGAGGTAAATTATTCCTCGTAGGAAGTTCGATCTTCCTGGAAAAAGTAAACACTTCATCTTTGAGAATAACTTATCAAAATATTGAAAGCCTTTGTTGAACATCTAACATGCAGCTTTGATGGGGGAAGAAAAGAGAAATTTTTGAGAATAAAACTTTTTATAAGGAGGATGTCTTGGGTAAAGTGCCTCGTAGGAACCTTGCTTGACTAGAGGGAAAGATCAGATATTCGGGAAACGGAGAGAGACAAGCCAGGAAACAGGGAGGGCAGGAGGAATGTGGGAAGGCAGCTAGACACACCCTGCCATTCTTCCTTAGAGCGACCCTGGCTTGAGCCTGATTTCTCTGAGCCAAGATCTTCCATTCTTTCAAGTGTCAGTCCTCCTTTTGCTCTTCATAGAAAATGAGTTCATTGTTGTTTTTGACATCATGTCTACTTTTCTCCCCTGGGATAGATAATTAGAACTCTGTGATGAAGAAAAGGTCCCGTGGTATGTTTTATAGATAATCATTTTCTGAACTGTCAAGCAAAATTCAGCTTTAATCTTCAGAGCAAGTGAAGATTAGTTAGGATGTATTACACTCTGAGTTTAATGTTCATGACAAGTGTTTCATAAAGGAAGATGCTTGCTATTATCCCTTCTCAGAAGGAAATTGTTGATAAGAAACCATTTTGAGAAGTGAGATTTATGTTAACATCAGAAGCTTGAGATGCTGGGGCTGCTAAGCATCCGGGACAATCAGGGCACTTGGGGCAACTGAGATTTCTTGTGCAGTCTTATGTCTTACCAAAAAAAAAAAAAAAAAAAAAAAAGCATATTTATGTAGTCTCCTCCCTGCAGAGCAATTAAGGAAAATATTGACTCTTTAAAAGTAGAACTCTATTTTAATGAAGCATGTTAATTCCTGACAGAGTTCAAGGAACTAGAAAGAGCTTCCCCGGTTCTCATCTTGTTCTTTTCCCTTGCAAATAAAATTGTTATAGTTGCATAATCTATTGATTTAGGATACAGTGGATTGGTAAATTTAGCTTGATCATCCAAAGGAGCATATGACCCAAATGCAAAAAGTCAGACCCTTATACTACAAAAACCAATTCATCTCTTTTAAAAAAAATGATGGGAAGGGTCCCAGATTTCACTGTCAGCAACTATACTTTTAACAGTGTATTTTTCTGACTGCATTCTGTGCATAGTCACCTCTAAAGGTACCTGAAGTGGTTTATTGTAGAATTTATATTTATAATACAATGGTATCTATACTTTATTTTCCTTGGGGTTCATCCAAAGCAGAATCATTTCCCCCAATTCACTGAAAACAGATATTCTTTATGATACTGTATTAGTTTCTTGTTGCTCCTGCTACAGATTACTACATATAAAGTTGGTAGCTTAAAACAATAGAAATTTATTCTCTCACAGTTCTGGAGGCTGGATGCCTGCAATCAAGGTGATGGCCAGGCTGTGCTCCTTATGGAGGCTCAAGGGAAATGTTCGTTTTTTGCCTCTTCCAGCTTTTGGAAAGGCTCTCAGCGTTTTTTGGCTTGTGACATCACTTCATTTTCTGCCTCTGTGGTCATATTGCCTCCCTCTCTCTGAAAACTCTTTCTGATTGCATTTAGGACACACTAAACTCCTTCAGGTCCTTGATTTAATCATATCTTTTGCTGTATAAAGTAATATTCATAGATTCCAAGGATTAGGGTGTGGACCTATCTTTTTGGAGGCCATCATTCTGCCCATTTTGTCCTTCTTTACTGGTCTATAAGATTTAGAATGTTCAATATACCTATTCTACCTGCATTAAGAATGTATCATCATAATCTTTCTACAATTCTGAATAGATCTAAATAGAGGTGAAAATATGAACTTTTGCCTTTCCCAGTAATCAACCTCAACTTAATTATTCATGCTATAGATTGCACTAGTGGAATAGAAAATAGAAACTATGAAAGGGAAGATAATCCCAGTACTGCTAATATTTGACCTTGGCCAACTGTAAAGTATAAAAATATTAAAATTACTAAATACTAAAAGTCATTTTTACCATCATTTATACAACAAGAAAGTACCGAATGATAAGGAGTACATTTGGGTTATGCTGAATGGATATTGAAAATAATTATTTGGGGTTGATTTTGTCAATGAAATAATCCATAAAGTGCATACATTATAAACAATTTAGCAAGAGTATTTTGAGACAAAGTATTTGTGAAACTAAAGATAGTTTGCACTGGATTTGTTTCCAATTTAAGTCATTTTGACAGATGCCAATAAAATGTTTCATCTTTTTATAGTATTTGGAATAAGAGCATGTAATGTCAAACTTTAATTAAACTTTCTCTGCTTATACCTGGACTTTCCTTACATAAACAGGTGTTTATAATTATGAATCCACAAACATCAGTTGTTGATAGCAGTGTCAAGTTCCTGTGTACCCAGCTAGTAAGGTTTACTGAATTTTTAGGGGGTCTTAGCATGCTAAAGAGGCAATGCCAAGTTATTTAGAAATCCCTATTTTGGACCTTAAAAATGTCTTCTGTGTGTAAACCGGATAGATATCTTGACCCCATTATGTGGTTCAGCAAGTTTAAAAATGAAGACTAGGGCCTGGGAAGGAGTTGTCCTTGTTTGTTCACATTTACCTGAAATTCAAGGAACTCATTTTGAAGGAGTCAGAGCCAGTTGGTATATCTCTGTTCTTAGACTCTTGGGCTGTTCTTAGACTCTTGTCTGGGTGGTGTTTTTCTACTCTTTTCATAGAGTGGCAAAAGTGATAGAATGTACAGATGAGGTCTTTTTAGAACATACCTGTCTAGGTGTCACAGAGAGTGGATAGGGAACAGAGGAAGATAAGAGTGGAACCGTTCATTGAATCCTAATCATATGGACATCGGGGAGGGTACGTGCTATGGTGAGTGCTGTGAAGTGTGTAAGCCTGATGATTCACAGTCATGTACTCTGGGGCAAATAATACATTATATGTTAATAAAAAAAAGTAGGCTTAGAAATTTGGATTTTGTACTTTTTCTGATCTTCTCATTTAATCTCCTTCTTCCCACTTATTTCATCCTAGATGGCAGTGCGTTTGCTTAAACCTTTTTTTGTGAGGATCAGTAATATTTTCCTTTCTAATAATTTTAAACAAATTTCTGAACCTCTTTTCCAAAAGTGTGTTTTGAGATTTGATTCTAAATTTCCTGTCCTCTACTTGGCCAGGAGCAACAAACAAAAACACCTGATTTTGGATTTTTAAAGTTTCTACCTCTATAAAGAAAAAGAAAGAGGTTAATATTCTTGATGTTATACTTCTCTTTTAAAAATGCCTTTGGTTTCCAGACAAAAATATGGAAATTTGCTTCCAGAAGGTCATGATTTTTTCTTTCTAATTATGCTCTTTAAAATTCTGACAGTGTGGGCCCTGCAAATTATACTACCATAACTTTTAAATGTACTTTTCATAAAATTCAACACATTTCATCTTTATTCCCAGTAGTTCATAGGACTTAAACCAGTATTCAAAAAACTACAAGTTTAGGGGGCGCCTGGGTGGCTCAGTCGTTAAGCGTCTGCCTTCGGCTCAGGTCATGATCCCAGGGTCCTGGGATCGAGCCCCGCATCGGGCTCTCCGCTCTGCAGGAGGCCTGCTTCTCCCACTACCATTCCCTCTGCTTGTGTTCCCTCTCTCGCTGTGTTTCTCTCTGTCAAATAAATAAAATCTTTAAAAAAAAAAAACAAAAAAAACCTACAAGCTTAGAATTCAAAACCAAAACAGAACTCCTGCTTTCATATACAACTAAAATTGTTTTGGTTGTGTTTCTGGTTGGATCATCAAGGTTACCACTCTGTGACTAAGCGTTAAATTATGATGGCTGCCTTAAAAGTATAATGCAAAAACCAGTCATCTCTTGTCTTTTGGGACCATATCATTTTCTGAATTTCATATGTGTAATACTTCTTTTTTCTTTTCTTTTTTTTAAAAATACTTTTCTGTGGACTCAATTTCATTTATAGTGTACTGCTTATTCGTTCATTCTTTCATAGTGAGTATCTACTCTGTACCAGTCCTGTGAATACAGAAATGCAAGGTGTGGTCCCTACCCTGAAGAGGTTATGGGCTATGGGAGAGACAGCCATATAAACAAATAATTATGGCCTAAAATAATAAACACTATTATAGTGGTAAGACAAAGTTCCCCTTGTGGCTTAAACTCTCTACCCACATTCCCCAACTGATTATTTCCTTCCGTGGGTCTTTTCTCCTTGTCCCTCAACTTCTTTTTCAGATACACACATGTACATATTGCTTACATAACTCTTTTCTGCTTTTATTTTATTTATTTATTTATTTATTTATTTTTTTACTCTTTTCTGCTTTTAGTTTTCCCCATTTTAGGTGTAAAAACTTTTTCCTGCAATTACTTTTTTTCCTGACTATTCTAGTAGCTTTCTCTAATATTCTAGCTTTGCCTTTAAATGTTAACAGAGAGAATAATAATGTGTCTTATTTTTTGTGAAGCATGTAAGGTGTTGCAACTGATATGAAAAATGGCAGAGCCTATTGTCCTAAAAGGAAAAGTATCCATATTATATAATGTGACCTACTTATAGAGTATGGAACTAGGTATATTTATATACACATATACATATATATGCAATAAGTAAGGCATTTTAGGACAAACAGCCTTAAAAGTAGCTTCATGGGTGATGAATCATAGTAGAGACTTATCTCCTTATTTGTTTTTATAATGAAAGAGAATATATTACCCTTAAAGGGAAATTTCTTCCTTTATTTCATAATATATCTTGAGTGAAAATACAGGGCTTAAGAGTGTTTGGTAAACAATGAAACACAGGTAAATAAAATCCAAGATTATCTGTGTATGTGGTATTAATTTATCTGTTTAAATTTTGAATGAGTTACTGAAAGCTTGAGATATAGTCTTAACTCTGAGCTTCGGCACTTCAGTTTTTCCAGCTGTAATAATATGGTAGACATTTATTATTTTCTGCTAGCTTCCATTCCTTGTTATTCTTGAGAGAGTTGCTTTCCCATATTTGGTCTTCATTATTCAGGTGGGTCCACCCCAATCTAGCCCCTTTTATCCAGAGGTGTGTGTGTGTGTGAGACCTAGACCAGGTCAATTAATTGCTGCCTTCTCTGGTCACTGTAGTTGGTTAGGGTCAGTGGGCAACCCCAGGCAGGGCAAATCAGAAGTCAGCTGCTGGGCTTTGTCTGGAACTATTGGGAAATTACTTATCAGAAGGTTCCCAAGTTAAGAAGGATGAAAAGCTGGAATTGTAGGCAAAATCTGCATGGGGAGATGGAGGTGGAGCCTATACAGAAGAAAGCAGATCGCATAGATACCAAGATCGTCTACTGTCTTTTCAGATATTTGCCCAATAATAATAATAATAAGTTTTTCTTATGTCAGTTTGAGTTGTCCTTTCTTCTGCTTCATGCAAATGGCAAAGTACAGGGCCAATTCATTTGGGATAGTTAACCTCCAAAGCCTTTCCATTTTCCACATTCTCTGATTCTCTGCCTTCCTATATCACATGCAAGTTAGAATACTTTGGTCTAATAAGGTTAGACAAATAATAACAGGATATTTTCTGGAGGAGTAACCTCTCCAGCTGAGAAATATCAGTGGAAGCGTCAAGTAGTTGTTTTACATTTGATCTCATTTATCTTTATTTTATAGCATACTTCACCTTTTGTAACTTTTATACGCCCGTGATCCAATTGTATTTACCAGAGCCTACAAAATAGAATGACAACAGAAAGAAAGAAAGAAAAAAAGAAAGGAAGGAAGGAAGGAAGGAAGGAAGGAAGGAAGGAAGGAAGGAAGGAAGGAAGGAAGAAGGAAGAAAGGAAGGAAGAAAGAGAAGAAAAGCTCTGTTTGATACTAGAAATGATAAGCAAAACTTATTCCTCTCTGAATCATATGCACAAGTGGTCCCTTTCTAAACCACTCCACCTCTGGGTTAATATGTGCATTTTGTAATGATGACTTTTGAGAAATACTACATAATTATATAAAAGAAAGCACCTGGGGAATGCCTGAAAAACAATGTGTTTGCGGGAGTGTTCTTGAGGTAGTGAAGTAGAATGGATGGGACATAGTAACGTGGTAACCGGTATGTAAAATGAGGTAATGTGGATGCAGAATTCTGTCCCAGGTGAGTGTCCTGACTCTACCCTTTATTTACCTACAATCTTGATAGGCCTGTAAGCTATCCTCATCTGCCCTCATGTTTGGGTTGTTTGCTGTGAGGAAAATGTGGTTTAAAGTGTGTAAAAGCAGTTTTCATACACAGTTTGATGATGGCTGAAATCACTGGGGAATGAATGAGCCCTGCTTATTCAGTGAGTTTCACTGATGAATTTGTGACAGAAGCAACAGATTGGGAAATATTGGGAGATAAGATTAGATATGAGACAGTTTCATATTTTGAAATCCGGCCTGAGAAGTTTAAACTTGTATGAAGAAGTGAGTGTTAGCTACCACTTCTAGGTGCCTTCCCCCAGAGCATATCCCAACCTTTGTTCTTTTCTCTTCATTCCCACAACCAGTAAAAACTCCTAACTCACCTGGTGGATGCCAGTATATTCCATATCCAACATCCTGTTGCTACATTTCCCTTCCTCAAAAGTAGTATGCTCTAATTATACAAAGTAGGCAGCTGGATGTGGTGACTGATACAATATAGAGTGAAAGATAGGACTGAAGACTGACTAAAAGTATACATGAGAGACTAGGACAGTGGTGGTATTATTAACAGAAGGAGGCATTTTGGTAAAGAGCCCATGATGAGGTGATAAGACACCCAACTGGAATCATCATATAGGAAGTTATAGATTTAGTACAAGCACTTGGGAGTCCCTCTATATTTGGAAGTCATCAGGTTATTGAACTTTATAGCCTAAAGGGTCCTGTCTTTGGTTGGGCTGCTGTAACAAGATACCACAGAATAGGTGGCTTAAGCAGTGAACATTTATTTCTCACAAGGCTGTGAAGTCTAAGATCAAGGTGCTGGCAGGTTCACTGTCTGGTCAGGGCCCTCCCTCTTCCTGGTTTGCAGACAGCTGCCTTCTTGCCATATCTTCACATGGCAGAAAGAGAGGAAAAGGAAACAAGCTCTCTTGTGACTCTTATGAGGCCCCTGTGCCCATTCCTGAGGGCTTCACCCTCCTGACCTAATTATTTCCTCAAGGCCCCACCTCCAGATACAATCACATTGTGGATTATGACTTCAATATATGAATTGGGGAGCAGGGAGGAAGAGTTCAGTCTATAGCAGGCTCTTACAAAGTCATTTGGCTTTGATTTTTTTCAGATAAGAAGTTGAATCTAAGTGGAAGATCACACAGTAAGAACATTGTTAGTAACACATCTAGAAATAAATTTTTATTTGCTGATGCCAAGGCCGGTGGTCTTTCTTTTCCACCATATAGCCTGTCTGTGACATCAACCCAGAGATTACAATGAACCCTGTAATGATAAGAGTTAGGAATACAAGGAGGATCAGCTAACGTATTGATAGCTGATCCTTGTTATTTAGTGACTTAAAACAACACAAGTTTATTATTACCAATGTGGAGGTCAGACTCCTGAAAATGGGTCTTATGAGGCCATTGAAGAGACCATATTCAGGAAATGAAGAGACCATATTCAGGAAAGTAGTAAAAAAAAAAAAAGCTTGAGTAAAGTGGCAGTAGAATAAACGATGATCAGCTTTTTACAAACACTAGTGTAGAGAATACCTCTTGCTTTAATTTTCCTAATTTATTATAAATTATAGGTCTGCTGAAGAGAAAAAATAGAGAACAGGCTGTCATATCCTTTAAAAACAGAAATCAGACAAATGTTACACAGCATGAGGATATTCCACTAATTTTGACAACTGCCTAATGTGTTTGTTTACTAGCCTTTCTCAGACACAATATCTATGTAGTTTTTCTTTTTCCAGAATTTCCACCATTTTCACATATTGGGTGGTTTTATCAATTTATAGCATAAATTAGAATATTTTTTTCTTCAAATAAAATAGTACAGATTAAAATAGTGATTTTAAAACTAAAGTCTGTAGAGTTTTAAAAATACAGACCTGAAGACCACATTCAAACAATCCATAGTGAACCAGAGGCCTTCGTTATCTGTTCTAACTGTAGCTTTCTATCCTTCTTTCCCAGCTTCTGGGGTACCTAGGGCTGTCTACCAGCCAGCTAACTTCACTCCTTCCTGCTTGACCTTTATGTTTCCCATTATCCCATTAATTGCCTTTGGGGATTATATTATTTTTCCTACAGAAATTTAACTTCACCCATCATTATTGCTGCCTGGAGACAGCTTGGCCATCATCACGTAGTGATGAAACAGCTTGTCATTTCTTGGGGTGCCAGGGTAGCTCCAGTTAGGCATCGGCCTTCAGCTTCAAAGGGGTACCTGTGCCCCTATGTGTATAGCAGCAATGCCCACAATAGCCAAAATATGAAAAGAGCCTAGACGTCTGTCTACTGATGAAAGGATAAAGAAGAAGTGGTATCTATATACAATGAACTATTACTCAGCCATCAAAAAGAATGAAATCTTGCCATTTGCAATGATGTGGATGGAACTAGAGGGTATTATGTTAAGCAAAATAAGTTAGTCAGAGAAAGACAAATACCATATGATTTCGCTCATGTGGCATTTAAGAAACAAAACAGATGAACATAAGGGAAGGGAAGAAAAAATAAAATAAGACAAAAACAGAGAGGGGAACAAACAATAAGAGACTCTTAACTCTAGTAAACAAACTGAGAGGGTTGCTGGAGGTGAGGTAGGTGGGGGGATGGGGATTAAGGAGGGCACTTGAAGTAGTGAGCACTGGGTGTCGTATGCAACTGATGAATCACTGAATTCTACCTCTGAAACTAATAATATAGCATATGTTAATTAAATTGAATAAAAAACCATTAAGTGCTAAATGCTTACTATTTTAGATGATGTGTTCATGATGAAAGTAATGATACTGAAATAATGATATGTATCACCACATAATATAAACATTGAGTGTCTTTGAATTTGAAGATTTTCAGCTCCAAACCATTTTAATAGATCTCTCTTAAAAGTCAGTTGTGATATCCATGCTACTATACAACGGTGTGATCATGGTAAACTACCATCCCAAAGTAACCTGTTCTTTTTTATATTTGAGGTGCTTTGTCTTTATTCTTGAGGTATTTTGGACAACTAATATGACATCTGATTCCCTTTAGACTTAAACAAAAGGCTTTTTTTTAAAGATTTTATGTATGTATGTATGTATTATGTATTCATTTGCAGGGGGCATGGCAAGGGAGACGAGGGAGAGAAGCAGGTTGTCTGCTGAGCAGGGAACCCCATGTGGGGCTTGATCCCAGGACCCCGAGATAGTGACCTGAGCCCGAGGCAGACCCACTTAGCTGACTGAGCCACCCAGGCACCCCAACAAAAGCTTTTTTTCATTGTCTTTTTATACTCTTTTTAAAAATGCCTTTTTATAGTCTTAGAACCAATTGATTTTATAACTTTTAAAGGAACTGAGAGAAAAAATAATCAGCAAATAACATGTAGTTCCTGGAAATTACTTACTGTTTTTGAATTTTTAGCTAACTCCTAAAAGTACCTGAAGCCTTCCTTGACATAGTAGGAATCTGAAAATCAGACTCCTATTTATTATCGTGGCCTACAGTCAGTTGCATACTCGGTTTCCTGCAGTAGGGCAGACAGGCTTGTTGTTTATTTCTCTCCTTTTATTTCCAGTTCTAAGTACATATACCCAAGTAGTACTTTGGGTTCTCTGTCTTCCTCTTCCTTTCTCCCTTGCCCGACACATACTCTATACTTTTAATGTGTCACTAAAATTTTATTAGTTATAGGTAACTTTCCTTGATATGTATTTTTTAAGATTTTATTTATTTAAGTCAGAGAAAGAGCACACAAGTGGTGGGGAGAGGTAGTGGGAGAGGGAGAAGCAGATTTCCTGCTGAGTGGGGAGCCCGATATGGGACTCAATCCCAGGACCCTGAGATCATGACCTGAGCTGAAGGCAGCTGCTTAACAGACTGAGCCATCCAGGTGCCCCAACTTTTCTTGAGATTTCACATTTCCTAGCCTTCTCTCCTTCCCTTAGAATAAATTTTTATCCTGAATAAAATATTTTGTAGTCAGTATTGCAAACAGACAATTGTAAACCTCATCTTTGTTGATGAAGTATATAGAAAATAGGATTCATTTTCTTCTTTGTTGTTTCGGTTAAAACGCCGCGGCGAGGTTTTGATGAATGACAGGTGAAATGCAGCTGGCACAGTGCAGTTGGTGGCACGCAGTCATCTTAAAGGTTAAACAGCTGTGCTGAAAAGAGTCATTTTGGTTTAGTGCTTTTAATTGGGAACTTTTTTGGAGGCTGAGTTTCAGGACAGAATGTCTATGACACTCTTAACATATTTAACATATTCTCTAAAACAATTAGAATTTAGGCTAAGTAACTTCAACCACTTTACTTCCCACTGGATTACATTTTGGTTGTCAAGAAAAAATAAAGTTGGTGTTTTAAAAGAGCAGGCTGGTCGGCCAAAAGGCTCGGAAGAAATACCAGTCTTTGATGAAACTGAGAAGTATCACAGAAGCCTTAGGTTTCTAAGACTAAGGAATTAGAGGCATCCTGTTTTAATCCTCTGTAACCCAGCCTCATGCGTCAGACTCAGTGCTGTTAATACCTGGTATTTTTAAAAAGGCTGAGACCTGTTTTTCTGTGGACAGTGACAAATATGAAAGTGATGTCTATTGCCTGTTCTCCCTATTCCCACAGCCCCGGTCTGAGAGAAGGGGGGCTCTGCCATTTTGTACCTGGAAGTGTAGGTGGCTGACAGCATATGCAATGTTGGTGACTCCCCAGACTGTGACTTGTCTTCAAGGTCCCCTGCCAAGACTCCAGTGTAGGGGCAGCTGGAGGATTCGAGTCAGGTTTCAGGGCCTCACCTGGTCAACAGGGCCGTAACAGTGGCCCTGATGTGTCAGACCATTTATATAGTGCTCCTTACCTCCTGGCCACCAGAGCAGGGCCTACTTATAACTGGTCCCGTTTTCTTGGATGGGTTTCAATAAAAGTGTGAGGTTTATTTTTCATTTCACCCCAAATTGAGGAATAGAGATCTAATTAGCCCTTAATGAGGCTGCTCTATTTTACTGAGGTGGTTTGGTAACATGTAGGAATTAAGCTTTTTTTTTAAGTCACGGTTTCACTATTAGTACCAAGTTATGCAGATTTTAAATCAAATGCACTTAATCTTTGAATCTAAATATATTTAATATGACTCTTAACTTTGCCTTTTTCAAAGTGAGAAAATTGCATTCAGAACTTTAAGAAATTTTGGGGTGCCTGCGTGGCTCATTCGGTTAAGTGTCTGACTCCTGATTTTGGCTTGGGTCATGATCCCAGAGTTGTGGGATTGAGCCCCACATCAGGCTCCCCACTGGGCGTGGAGCCTGCGTAAGATTCTCATTCTCCCTCTCCCTATACCCCTCCACCCCCCAAAAAAGAGCTTTAATGAATTTCCTATGCAGTAGATACAAACATTTCAGATTCATGGAATGTGGTGCCTCTGGCTTTAAGTTACTGCTTTGGGTTTAAAACTCCAAGGTCTTGCCCTTGTTCTCAGGAGGCATCTTTTATCTAAATAGAATTTGTAGGCTTGTGCTGTGCTCAGAAGCTGGATCAGAGCTCTCTCTGAACTGGGAATCTGGTCATTGTCATACCTGCTCAGAGAATTTGCTTAAATCACTCAGCTTCTCTAAACCTTAATAGCCCCAACTGTACAATGATACCTAGCTCCCCAGGTTGTTGTGAGGTTTTTAATGAGCTCATGTTTGTGAAATCTAGTAGTACAGTGCCAGGGACAAAAAGATTCTTTTTTTGTTCCCTTTGCTCCAGTCTAAATTAATAACTGGACATTTAGGAGCATTAGGGTAAAGGCAGAGCTATAAAATTACCATTATCTTAATAGTAACGGTGATAGGGGCGCCTGGGTGGCTCAGTGGGTTAAAGCCTCTGCCTTCAGCTCAGGTCATGATCTCAGGGTCCTGGGATGGAGCCCCGCATCCGGCTCTCTGCTCAGCAGGGAGCCTGCTTCCCCCTCTCTCTCTGCCTCTCTGCCTACTTGTGATCTCTCTCTCTCTGTCAAATAAATAAATAAAATCTTAAAAAAAAAAAGAAACACCACAATTAAAAAAAATAGTAACGGTGATAACTATTTACATATAGAAATTTTCTGCCTCTTCTTTTGCGAATATCCTGTTCACATCCTTTGCCCATTTCCCGATTGTTTGCTCAGCTTTGGTTTGATTTGTAAAGCTCCCAGCTGTTATGGATATAAACCTTATGTTAGGCATGTTGTGAATGTTTTTTTCTGTTTTGCCTTTTAACCATATACATGGTGTTTCCTGTCATGTAGAGATTTAAAGTTTTGTTTTCATGACATGAGTTATGTTTTTTCTTTGAATATATGAACCATTGATTACATGACATATTTTGATTTTTAGAGATGTCAAAATGTGAAAAAACAGAGTCTTAATTTCAATGAAAGAGAATATTAATTTTTTTCCTTATAGTTCGTGCCTTTGGTGGTGGTGACGGTGGTGGCGGTGTGTTTGTGTACACGTTTGTATGTACAGAGAATCCTTAAGTTACGATGGTTTGACTTACGATTTTTTTACTTTAGGATGGTGTAAAAGTGATACGCACTTAGTAGAGACTGTATTTTGAGTTTTGAATTTTGAACTTTTCCTGGGCTAGTAATATGCTGTATGATCCTCTCTTGTGGTGCTGGGCGTGGGCAGTCAGCCACTCACCAGTATACTGACAACTCTTCTGAACCCATACAGCCCTTCTGTTATTCACTTTCAGTACAAGATTTAATGAATTGCATGAGACAGTTAACACTTTCTTATAATATAGGCTTTGTGTTAAATGATTTTACCCAGTTGTCGGCTAATGAAAATGTTTTGAGCATGTTTAAGGTAGGCTAGAATAAACTGTGATGTTCAGTAGGTAGGTATATTAAACGCATTTTTTATTTATGATTTTGATTTTCAACTTACAATGGGTTTATCTGGACATGACCTCATTATTAAAGCAGAGGAAAGTTCCTATGTAAATTGCACTTATTTTCAGTATTCAGAGATAATGCAAACATGACTGGGTATGGCTGGGTCTCTCCAGCCAAGTAAATTCTAGAAAGCATGTAGTTGAACAGAGCTCTGAAGCCTGGCATGTACTTTAAGTATTGCTGTAAGATGCTTTAACCTTGGCTTGTCCATTACCAGAATCACGTGCTGCCCTGGCTGATGCTCTTGGCCAACTGTCACTGTAACTTGATCTCTCCTAATATCTATCTGTGGTGGCCACAATTCAGAATTGGTTCTGGCTTAGTATTTCCTGCCTGTACCTGCCAGACCCTAACTATAAGAGAAGCAAGGAGCAGGGAGTGGGGGGGAGGGAGGATGACAGACCCTGTAAAGCAGGCCACAAAGTGGAAAGCTCAAATACTGGGTAGCCCTCAGGGCAGAGTGCTATAACTACCTCTGTAAGAAAGTAAGAAAGTCATCCTGTAAGAAAGTCATCCCTTCCTCTTCGCCCCCAAAGAGTCAAAGTTGGTCTAAGGTCATGAAGCAACTATCCTCCTAAAGTAACCCAAGAATAAAAGAATATAATGGAAGACTGCTTATTTGGGAGTCAAGACTCCAGGGATATTGAATAGTTCAAAAAAGATTTTACATTTATTACCCAGTTAAAAAATCGTGCCACTATAATAATTAAGAGCCATTTGCTCTAGTGTAGGGCATGGTAATCACCAGCAAATCATTAGGGGATGATGTCACAGTGGCCTAAGAGACCCACAGTACAGAGAGGGTGGTGAGCACTTAACAGAACATTGCTGTATCTCCGTGGTAATTCGTGAACTGCAACAGTTCTTTGTCATTTCTGTGTTTTGGCAAGTAAAGGCTTTAAAGCCATTGAATCTAAAACCTAGACTTGCTGAGGTCTTCCAACATAAGACAGGTCTTTACACGCAATTTATGAAAACAGAATAATTAATAGAGAATTATTTATTTAAATTTGTCTTCTGTAATATTTCATTTAAACAAATGTTATGGTATGGTTTTAGCTCTTGGCAAATCCTGACATCATCACCATCATCATCATCATCATCATCACCACCACCATCATCACCATCATCATCATCGAGTGAAAGCAGCTGTGGAAAAGAACAGTTATTTTTGAATCTCAGTAGACAAGTGGGACCTGCCCACTCATCTATTGAGCGTACCTTTGGTGATTTCTCAGAAATTAAATAGCATGACCCTTTGATTGAATCCAAAGGTGGAAATTTAAATAGATAACTTCAAAGTAATTGGCTTGAAATCCAAGGATCTATTCTGGGATATGTTAGAAATTTTTATTCCCCTTTCACCCCAGCCTTAATATCTATGTCTTTATCTGTATCTGTATCTATATATAATATATATCAAGACTTCAGTTTCCAAGTCTGCTGTTACACTTCCTCTATTTTCTTATGACTGACACTTTTTGGAATAGGATTTGAACTTGAGTGGGAAGAGAAGATGGTTTGGAGGAATCAAGAAGTATATAACAGTTGGATCTAAGAACCAAAACAAAAAAAGGTTGAAGGGACAATTTGATTTATTCTAGAGGAGCAAGTGTAGAAAGCTGATATATTATCATAAAGGTCTTTATGCACATGAACTGTTTGATTTTAGACTTTGGGGATTAACTGTTCTTCATCTCTGCTAAGGGCAAAAGAAAAGGAAATGGTTTTAAGACTGAAGCATGAAGAGGCTAAGGTGAGACAAGGAAGCATTTAGAAATATTTGTTTATTAAACCAAGTACCTCATCTAGATAAGACAAAGTATACCAGGAATTCCACCCTATTAGTCTGATTAGGTTGTAGAATTTTCAGTCTTCCCTAGATAGCTTTAAAACTGACATGAGATGGTTGGGTATGTCTCAAGGTTATTTCCAATCCCAATATTTAGTGATTTATTTCAGCAGGCTCTGTAGCTAAATTATATGTGTATTTCCCTCCTTCCTTCTCTGCTTTCCTCCCTCCCTTTTTTTTTCTTGTTTTGTGTAATATCGAAGAGTATTTTACATAGGTATCATTTAAAAATTTTAAATTAAAGTGCCCCCTTTTACTGTGGTTCATGTGTATGTTCAGATAGCATAATTGGAACATTTTTATTGAGCAGGAAATGTCCACTTTTGTGTTCCAATTAAAGCATCCTTTCGATCCATTACTTATTTTTTAAAGCAGTTCCTGAACACAGAAGCTATGTTATATGCAACACAGATCTTTTGTCCATCTTACTCAGAAGAATAATTTCCAGAGAAATAAATCTTTGCTGTAAGCGAGACACTCCTGTAGTGTTGAAAGGTGATCTGGGCTTTTAGTGTGCACTGAAGCTAATAGCCGGCAATCACTCAGCAGTCTAAGAAATGTGTGTTGGCCATTTTCTGTCATTCTTGGTGAGGTATAGTAGGGCAGAGATAAGAGACGAGGCATGAGTTTTGGAGGAGAAAGGGTTAGGGGTGATTTACAGTATCCAGCTATCCAGAAGAAATGAATGAACAATTCTTACAGAAGATATCATTGGCCCAAATCTTTTTTCTAAAAAAACAAACACAAAAAAACCCATTATCATTTTCTTTTTCCTTTTTACTGTTTTTTTTTTTTTTTTTTTTTTTTAAATCCTCTCCCTTCCCATCCACCTAAAGCTTCAACAACAACTAATTTTTGTCAAGCACCTCTATGTACCTCATGCTAGGAACTGGGGACATAGGACTGAACAAGACAGACAGGTCAGGTTCTTGCTCTCGGGGAGGTTACCATTTTCTCCATTATTCTGTGCTCACCTACGTAACAAGGAACACACTAGAATTAGTGTCTGAGATGTAGCACATAGGAAATATTTTGATTACATTTTAATTTATTGTTAAAGTAATATAAGAAAACACCGGGTGTCCTTCTAGTTTTACACATTCAAAACTTACATAAAGATATTAATTATGCTGTTCAGGATTTTGGGAGAGTTACTGGTCTGTCAACATTTGCATTCAAAAGTTTGTTCAAGATTTAGGTAGATCCTTTGTCCTGATATTTAGATGGTGTCTAAGATGACTTTTCAAAAGTCAGTGTGCAAAATTTCCTTCCATGCCGACAGTCACCTTGCCATGGGAAGCCTTTTCTCCCATCATATCAGTGTACCTCCTTTGCTGCCACCGAAGACAAGACAAGGAGAGTCTTTCTGATGCCAAGGCTAAGTCAAGGATGTTCAAGGTTTTGATGAGCTTCTGGGTGATTCCTCCTCCCATATAAGCCATGTTCTAAACACTGCTTATGTTCTGTAGGCAATATTATTGTCTGTAGTCCACTGCATACATTTTTTCAGATTACTTACATGCTTATGTGTCGACCTGGCGATCTAGTCATTGTTTGGAAAATGTTGTTTTAAACTCAGAACAGCTGATCTATAGGTGGATGTTGGAAAATATTACCTACCCTTGCACTGTGTGTGTGTGTGTGTGTGTGTGTGTGTGTGTGTGTTTATAGCCATCCTCTGTGAATTTGTGGGTTGTCCATTGTGTTAGAATTGGCAATGCTCCGGTAGAATTATTATCTTAGTTAACTTAATATGCTGTGAGGAATGTTTTCATCCTCCTGGATTGCAGGATGGATTGAGGATTTGGCCTTTATTCCATGTTAAAATCTGGTTATTCATCAACCTCTGTCTTTGCTGCCTATGATCTTTCATTTCAGGGTTGTAGAGGACTGTTAGTTTTCTTTGTGTATCAGACATTTGCTGGGATTTTGGCTACCTAGCTCCTGAACTTCTGTTCTTAGTTGGGTGAGTTACTTGCTTTATGGGCCTTTGTGGGAGGCAGGGAACCAGATCTTCCCTCTTCTTGTCCCTGTTTACTAGATCTCAGACATGTGGTAGGCTAAGCCAGTCGGTATCGCTCAGATCTTTGAATCTTGAAAGCATGACTCCAAGAAACATGGGCACTTTATTCTTTTTTTTTTAACATTCTTTTTTTTTTTTTTTAAGATTTTATGTATTTATTTGACAGAGAGATCACAAACAGGCAAAGAGACAGGCAGAGGGAGAAGCAGGCTGCCTGCTGAGCAAGGAGCCCGACGTGGGACTCGATTCCAGGATCCTGGGATCATGACCCGAGCCGAAGGCAGCTGCTTAACCAACTGAGCCACCCAGGTGTCCCCGGGCACTTTATTCTTGTGAAAAGTCGTGGTATTGAGAGCCCAGCAGCATCACTATCCAGTCATGGCAGCTGGTGGTGAGAAAAGTGTGTTCAGCAGGATTCTTCTGTGGCTGAGACTTCTGTTTCCCAGCCTCCCCTAATTCTGGCTCATTTCCAGGCCAGGCATCCAGCCTTTTCCTTGAGTCTTAGAATCCTCACTATCCTTCAAATAAACTCCTTTTTTTTCTTCTTTAAGTCTGCCAAAGCTGGTTTCTATTGTTTATAACCAAGAACCCTGACTGACTTGTTGTGTGAAAGCTGATTCTATCTTCTAAAAATAGTCCCACCAATATATAGCCTATCTTAGATGCCCTTTTTACAGTGTGGTTTCACAGACCTGCAGGAGATATGTGTTCCTACTCATCCTATTCTATCAATAGAATGTGGTGGAACTGATGAAGGGTGACTTCCAAGGGGAAGCCATAAAAGGCAACAGTTTCTTCCTGGTTCTCTCTCTCTCTCTCTTTTTTTTTTTTTGTGCCCGTTTCCTTATGAGCCTGAGTCCAGGTATCCTGAATCCACCATGTTGGAAAGATCACATGGAAAGACAATTACCTCAAGTCAGTGAGGAAGCCAGAAGAGTCCCAGCTGTTCTGCTCCCAGCTGATTGAGTTTTCCCAGTTTAGGTGACCTACAGTGAATGAGTAAGCTTCCAGATGATTTCAGCCCCCAGCCTTTGAGCTGGCCCAGCAGATGCTGACTGGAACAGAAATAAACAGAAACAAACTATCTCCATTGAGCCCATGTTGCAGATCCATGAACAGAATAGGTACACTATTGTTTTAAGACACTTTGGGTTTATCATACGGCATTATATATATCCAGAACTATGACTATAATAAATATTCAAACCAGGACACCTAGTTGTAACTAATAGTATAGAATCATGTCTTCAGATCCATAAAAGACAGGGATATTGATGTGAAATGGAGTTACTGATCTAGTTTCTTCCGTTTTGCATTTTATAGATTAGGAGAGTAGAATTTATTTGGTCTGTTATAGAATTACTTACCTGGAATAATATTACAGAGCTTTATTATTGTTAGAAATACAAAATATCAAGGCTATCTTCAATATTGAGGTGTTAAAGATATTAAAACTGGTCTTCTGGATATTTATAGCAGCTTTACATCTGATTCCATTGCGGCTGTGATAAAACGTTGCTTGGACATCGTGTAAGTAAGTCTCTAAATGTAAATACGTTCCCTCTGTTAAGGCACATCTTTCAGAAGCAAAATGAAAATCCTAATTTTCTTTTGGGTTGGATGTCCCACTTAACAGGGGATTTAGAGAGAGTTTTAGAAATTAAGGAAAAATAGCCAGAAGTTATTGAGAATTTAACTATGTGTCAGGCACTATGCTAAGTTCCTCCAGATCTTCTCATTTAATCACCACAGTAATTTCACGAGGTAGATTTCATTACTCTCCCTATTTTATAGGTGAGGAAACACACTTAGGGTAAATAAAACTTGCCCAGATCACATAGCTGGCAGCTGGGATTTGAACCCACCACTGTCTCTAAGGCCATACATGCATTTGTAACCACCACGCTGTACAGCCAGAATGACTGTGAGTGATACTTGGGCATTTAGCTTCTGCCTTCCTCTTCCTTGTCCTGGATTACCCTTAGGGCCCCTGATATCCAATGACAAGACACACGAACGCTAGCTTTTGCCGCTAATTTTCCTCTCAGAGTCAGACAAAGAGACACTTTTCACACCTTCTCCCTAGTCTTGAAGTGTTTGAAGAAACTCCACTTCTTCTTTTAGGAAAAGCAGGAGAACAGATCCCCTTTATGGGCATCTTAATGGCCTCTGTGGCACCCGTTTCCACCAATTCTTTAAATCAAATCTGTTTTCTGTAGGAAGTGTACAAATTGTATCCAAATGATGTAATTTATCCTTCATGATGACACTAACTGGTAATGGTTTAAAGTAGAAGATTCCTACCCCTAATACGTAACATTCGGGAAACTTTGACAGTAATGCAAGGGACTGAGGGCTTCTGAAGGAAGAACTTGGAGATTCTGGTGCTTTTATGTGTTTGCCTGTGCTCACTCTCCCTCCGCATTGTTGGCTTGGGATGACAGCAAACTGCGGACCTCGAGTTGAAGGAGAACAGGAAAATGATATTGGTGTAGAATGAGATCCTGACTACTTTAGCTTTTTTTTTTTTTAATGTATACATCATGCTTAGCTTCATCAGCATAGATGATTTATAGGAGAAAATTCGCAAACAAGATCTTAGAAAGAATTCATCTCTGTGTTCCTCACCAAAGCCCAAATCTCTTCTCTGAAAGTGCTCCTGTGTGTTACTGCAGATACAATGTGATGCCATATGTTAGCACCACTGAATTTTCTATTTAGAGGAATTGATTTCCTAGCAAACAACAGGGCCCTGGAAATTCGGAACACCCATATACCCTGCATTGAGTTACCAGAAGTCCTTTCCATGCACAGGCTCCGTGCAGTAACAGCTACAATGGTTGAAGTGCCTTATTGGGAGATGGGCATGTCCCATTTTCCCTAATGACACAAAGGGAGTGTAAAAAGGCTTCATGTTCTTTTTGAGTTTTGCACACAGCAACCTGAGCCTAGCATATGACAAAAAACCTTTGCTGTTTTTATATCCTTTGAGAATGATTTCTGCACCTAGGTAACCAATCATAGCCTGTGAACCCCCAACCGCAGAGAAAAGAGAAGTTTTACTAATTAGCCGCAGAGAATGGGACATAGCCACATTCTAGAGCATGTAGGTTTGCAAGAATCCAGCCTAGGACAAAGGTTTGCTTTTTTTTTTTTTTTTAATCTAATATTTGCTTTGGTGTTTCACTGCAGAGACCTGGATTTAACTTGAATTCTCCTGTAAGGGCTATTTATTATGAGCCATGTGCGTCACAGGTATAAATCTGACTTCAAACTCAGGCCTGTAAGAAAGAGTCACAATTTTAAAATGCTTTTTGGCTCAGTGAATTTTCAGCAGAGGACTTTGCCCATTCCCACCAGCCTGGAGAGAAATTTGATCTTTGCCATCTTTAAAGTTCTTCCTAGGTCTGAGTTCATGACAAGCTGGGGAGTGCCGTTGGCTGCCGAGATGCCCCTTGCCTAGTATTCACCTCCTCTTTAGGTCTGGCAACTCTGGCTTTGTGATTATGCCTGGTTCATTTGTCTTTCCTGGAGGCTGCCATCTCTCCGTAGGGTACCGCTTACATCAGCCCAATTGGACTACATGCAGATAATTCAGCTCACACCTGAATCGGCATAGATAGACAAAAGGTTTTCTTATCTTTACTAAGGATTTGGGGTCAGAGGTCTAGTGAGAAGCCATGGAAGAAAAGCTCTGGGTTGGGGGCGTACATTAGTCTACTCAGGCTGCTGTACCAAAATACAATAGACGTGGCTTAAATAATAAACATTTATTTCTCACAGTTCTGGAAAGTTCAAGATCAAGGTACCGGCAGATTTGGTTCCTGGCGAGAGCTCTCTTCTTGGCTTAGAGACAGCTGCTTTCTTGCTTTGTCCTCATATGGTAGAGAGAGAGCAAGCTCTTTTGGATGCAAGAGCTCACAGATGACTTTGGAGGGCACTAATCCCATCATGAGGACCCAAGCTCGTGACCTCATCTAAACCTAATTACCTCCCAAAGGCTCCATCTCCAGCTACCATGGGGATTAGAGTTTCAACGTATAAATTTGGGGGTCATATAAACATTCAGTCCAAAAGAAGGCCTGTTTTCAGATCGGCTTGAAGAACCTACCAGATGTATTCATTGGAGAAGTGGAAGAACCTAGGAGAAGCCTTCCTCTTAAGTGTGTAGACACTTAAAAAATATGGGGTTTGGGGCGCCTGGGTGGCTCAGTGGGTTAAAGCTTCTGCCTTCGGCTCGGGTCATGGTCTCAGGGTCCTGGGATCAAGCCCCGCATTGGGCTCTCTGCTCAGCAGGGAGCCTGCTTCTCCCCCATCACCTCTCTGCCTGCCTCTCTGCCTGCTTGTGATCTCTCTCTGTGTGTCAAATAAATAAATAAAATCTTTAAAAAAAAATATGGGGCTTAGGACAGGGGAAGTACAGGTGATCCTTTCCATCATAATGTGGAGCATCTCTGCACATTCTGTTTAACAGGATACACGCTCAATGCTAACAGAACCCATCTGAACAAATTCCATTTATTTAGGCCAGATGGAGGAATTCCCCTGTGGTTAGATCCCCCCCAGGAGCCACCACTGAGTTCCCAACATTTTTAAAACTGAGAACCTGAATCATTAGCAACTGAGCAACCAGTGCCACTTTGCTCAAGGATAGAGAGGACACCCTGTGTGTGAGGGGAGATATTTGCCTTTCATGATGTGAATGTAGCAAAGAAAGGAAAGGCAAACAAAAGAGCACTTTCACATTAAAAGAGTTTGGAAGGTTAGATCTTGCCACAGGGGTAACTAATGAATGTTCCCATGTATATGATTCCTACTGTGTGCTTCTGAGAAAGAAATGCTACCTCTTCTTCCTCTCCTCTCTATTGAAGTGTGCCAAACCTTTGAGAGAAATATTTTATACAACTTTTAATTTGTTTTTCAGTTGGATTATCCAAATTCAGAAGCTGAGCAGTTCTATCTTAAGAATGAGTGAATCCTCTCTAGACTGTATAAATTGGAGAATGCAGGTCCTTTATTCCTAGATCATAATGAAAGGAAGTAGATATCTCAGGTGGATGAGAGTATTATATTAAAAAAGGGGGAACTCTGTCCAAGGTCTCCCTCCCCAGTTTCTGTCATTAGGAATGCTCGTTATGTTTGCTTTTGCTTATTAGCTCTAGGAAAGGTACTACTGGGGGAGAGAAAGCAAAGGGGACAAGGGAAGAGAGAATTTTTGCCCCAAGGATCTTATAAATTAGTTGGAGAATGTATACACATAAAAATGTTTAGTAACAGTTCCAGTAGCATATGATTAAAAGCCAGAATGAATTGGCAGATAGTAAGTTGCTGTAGGACGTGGTTAATCAAGTCAAACTCCCATCGAATGCTTGTTGAAACAGATTCTGTGTCCTGCCCCTAGAGTTTCTGATTCTGTAGGTCTAGAGTGGGGCCCAAGAATTTGGATTGTTAATTTCCCAACTGGTGCCAATGCTGCTGATCTGGACACAGCAACTTGCTAACTGCTGCTCCAGGAGATCAGGGACTAGAGAGATGATGGCAGAGGTATGATTGACAGATACTGAGATGGTGCCCCTTGTTGTCACCCATGTGATGCAGTTACCCACGCTTCGCTTCTCTGGCCCCATTTAAAGAGGACAGCTTGTAACACTCTGTAAAATATCCACATCTGATATCATAAGCAGAGAGCAAGCTCTTTCCTATAATTAGGTAATTCTTGACAGGGAGAGGGAATTTATATCACCTTCTTGGCAAATAATAGGAAGGAATCTCTATTCTTGTTTTTGGTCTGACCATTCTTATTTTATCTTTCATCATGCTCCTACCTCCCACATTCACCCCTGCATCCCCTAATGTACATTAAGAATTTTTTCTGCTGCCAAATGCAAATCAGAAACATGTGTCTCTGGATTCAGGACCAGTTAAGTTAAAATTAGGAAAATGGAGAGGAGTAAAATCCAGGAATAATGTAGGGTGAAGGGTTCAGAAAACAAGCTTCCTTGGAAGGAGTTATTTGATGCTTGGAGAAGAACACTTGCTGATTGAGTATATACGTTTCTGGAGAAGAAATGCAATAACATTTTCCCATCCTCTAGATGGGGGTTTGTCATAATGTTTTACTGCAACAAAGTGGAAGATTTCATTGCTATTAAGTTAGTAGCAATCCAAATGATTCTACTCTCAAATATGTGTTCTTACTACTTCGTATTACTGAGGAAATAGCATTATGCAGCTTGGTTTTTTTTTAAAGCAAGGTATCCTTATTTTAATGCATTTGAATCCTTACTTTATTGCATTTGAAGTTTTTATCAAATACCAGTACAAGTAGAATAAGTTTTACTCAAATATCTCTGTCCTATGGGGAAACCAGCTTCTAACCTGTTGATAACTCAATGTTGATCTAATCAAATTGATCTGGGGCATTCTGAGCATGAAGAAGTTACAAGTCCTTTTCCCTTCCAACCCAGATTTTTCAGCTTTATCCCTTTTCTTCATTCTCTTCTGTTGATACACATTCAAATCCCCAAATACAGTGGTATTAGGATTTGGGATATAGTGAAACTCCGTATGTATTTCATAGGACAGTAGTTCTTTGTTTTACTTTATGGTAATTTTTTAAATGCTTGGTTGCTTTTGAGTCCTAATATAGAGAGCAACTTGTTATTTTTTCTTACTTTTTTAGCAGCATTAAAAAAACACCACTCTCTAAAGTAGTGTTCTTTTATCTTAAAGGATACCAATGCATACATATAATTAGGCACTAAGGAAGACTATACTTTTTTTTTTTTGCAAAGATTTAAACTAGAGGTTTATACAACAATCCTTTGGATGTGAAGATGCATGTTAATATGATGTCTGATACTTTTGCTCTATTTTTACTTCTAAGAAGATTGAGGACCTGGTTCCAAGAGAGGGCACCATTTCTTTTAAATGTTTTCTTCCAATTTTTTTCATAAAGAGAAAACACTAAGTTATGCTATCAATTTCTGGAAACTGAGTTATCAATTTTTTCTTAATTTGGCAGTAGCATTGGACCAGAAGGTTAGGAGAGAGGATAGTGGGAAGAAGTTTATTGAGCTTTTTGTACATAATGTTGTTTTTGATCAGTATCTTTTCAGAATAAATTTAAGACACTTTTCCTTTACTTTTTTAAGATGATAGAATCCTCCGTCATTTGTCTCTAGTTATCATCCTCTTAACAGTAGAGTTTTAGTGATTTCAGAATCTTCTTCCATTTTCAACTATTCTCTCAATTGTGTCTTTAAAATTTTTATATGTATTCTTCCTTTTCAGAATTCCTTATAGGGTTTTCATGCCATGGTACATATCCGGGGACCTTACTCTCTTGCAGTTTGCATCTTATCTCCCAAGATCCTTCTCGAAAAAGTCAAGTAATTAATGTGTACTTGATATCATTAATCTTTGAATAGAGGGAAGGAGAAAGATCATCTGTCTCATGTACATAGTTTAATAGCACTTAAAAACTTGATCTTAGGGGCGCCTGGGTGGCTCAGTCGTTAAGCGTCTGCCTTCCGCTCAGGTCATGATCCCAGGGGCCTGGGATCGAGCTCCGCATCGGGCTCTCTGCTCAGCAGGGAGCCTGCTTCTCCCGCTACCATTCCCTCTGCTTGTGTTCCCTCTCTTGCTGTGTTTCTCTCTGTCAAATAAATAAAATCTTTAAAAAACAAAACAAAAAAAACTTGATCTTAATCTTAATTCTCTAAGATACATGAATAATGCTTTCATTACAAATTGATATAATCTATTTCCTCTACAATTATTTATTAGAGTAGACATCATCTTAAAGGACAAAATTATCTGATTTCTGGATTTTCTAGAACCTTTCCCAGGCTACCACAGTATTCTGGCTTCTCTCATACAGAAAAGTTTCACTGCCCTAAAAATCCTCTGTGCTCTGCCTATTCATCCCTTCCTTTACCCTAATCGCTGGCAATTGCTAATCTTTTTATTGTCTTTATTGTTTTTCCTTTTCCAGAATGTCATATAGTTGGAATTGTGCATGTGTAATCTTGTCAAATTAGCTTCTTAATTTAGTAATATGCATTGAAGCTTTTCCATGTCCTTTCATAGCTTGGTGGCTCATTTGTTGTTAGGGCTGAATAATATTCCACTGTCTGGATGTACCACAGTTTATTTATTCATTCACCTACTGAAGGACATCTTGGTTCTTTCTAAGTTTTGACCATTATAAATAAGTTGCTGTAATCATTTGTGTGCAGATTTTGGTGTGGACATAGTTTTCAACTTCTTTCGGTAAATACCAAGGAGTGTGATTGCTGGATTCTGTGATAAGAGTATGTTGAGTTTTGTCAGAAACTGTCAAATTGTCTTCCAAAGTGGCTGTACCAATTTACCTTCCCCTCAGCAATGAATCAGAGTTCCTGGTTGCTCCTGGCCAGCATTTATTTGGTGGCTCAATCATTGTTCAAGATTATGACCACTTTACTAGATTTGTAGTGGTATCTCATTGTTGTTTTAATTTTCATTTCCTTGATGACATGTGCTGTGGATGGAGCATGTTTTCATGTTCTTATTTGCCATTTTTATGTCTTCTTTAGTGAGGTGTCTGTTAGGACTTTAGCTGACTTTCAATTGGGCTGTTTTCTGTTTTCTTACTATTTTTTTTACTTGTCTATTTTCTTACCATTGAGCTGCTTTTTTAAAAAGATTTTATTTATTTATTTGAGAGAGAGAGAGAGAGAGAGAGCATAAGTGGGGGGCAGGGGGAGGGGGAAGCAGGCTCCCCACTGTGCAGGGAGCTGATGCAGGGACCCAGGACCCTGAGATCATGCCTGAGCCAAAGGTAGACACTTAACCTACTGAGCCACCCAGGCCCCCCTTTTACCATTGAGTTTTAAGAGGGTTTTTTTGGGGTATATTTTAAATGACAGTCTCCTTTATCAGATATATCTTTTGCTAATATTTTCTCTCAGTCTGTGGCTTGTGTTTTCATTCCATTGAGCTTACTTGATTTTGATTAATTTTTTAATTTTTAATTTTTTGTAGTATAGTTGCAATGTATACAATTTTAAAAGTACTCTATTGTTTTCCTAAGGTTGCCATAACAAAGTATCACTCTGGGTGGTTTTAAGCAACAGAAATTCACTCTCTTATGTCCTGGAGGCTACAAGTCTGGAAACAAGGTTTTGGTAGGGCCATGGTCTCTCTGAGACTCTAGGAAAGAATCCTTCCTTGCCTCTTCTAGCTTCTGCTGCATAGGGAAATCCTTGGTGTTCCTTGGTCTGCAACTGTATCACTCTGTTCTCTGCTTCTATCATCAGTGGGGTTCTCCTTCTGTGCCCCTCTATGTCTGCATTCAATTTTCTCTCTTCTTTTAAGGACATTGGTTATTGGGTTAGGGCCCACCCTAATCTACTATGACCTCTTTTTAACTTGATTATATCTGCAAAGACCCGCTTTCCAAATAAAGTCACATTCATAAGTATGGGGAGAGTGGTGTTGGGACTTGAACATGTCTCTTTTTGGAGACACGGTTCTACCTATTAAAGATATAAAAGTGTGTAAATGAAAAGTTTCTCTCTTACCTGTGTTTCCAGGTCAACCAGTTGCCCTCCTGAGAGGTCACCAATATTATTTGAGTTTATTTTAAATAATTGCAACTGGTCTAAAAAGGACTTAATTGAGGAAAGTCTCATTTGCTCCTAGAGGAGTCAGTCTTATTCTCATCTGTTTCATTCATCAAAACTTCCTGATTTTTAGTCATCAGATTTATCCCATGTCCTTGGCTCAGTTCAGGGATGGGGAAAAAAAGGTGAAATGTTCAAGTAGAAACTAAATATAGTGAACCTATATTAATCATTGAGCGAAACATATTCTATATCCATGTGACTCCCTCATTAAATGTAAGACATTTTGTGGGCAGCACTTAATCACTCACTTGCTGGCCCAAAGTAGATTGTCACTAGTTTTAAATCCTAGTAACTTTAAATTCTATTGCATTTGGTTGTGATATTTCTTATTTAGATGCACGTTATTAAGTGGTTTTGAAATGACTTTATATTATGAAAATGATGCTATTAAAATAAAACTCTTTGAGACACCGCTCTATTGACTTAGATGAAACTTATGAAGCATAGTTCTGTTCTTGGATACTTAAAATATGTGCCAATATCTTGTGCCCTCTAAAAATATGAAATTCATATACAAAAACTGTATATAATGCTGCATAGTATTGTATTAAATGATATGCAAAGTCGTGCAGTAAGGAACCAATATTTTTAACTTTGTTTTGCATGCTGTTTTCCATAAAGCGCTTTTAAAAAAATGATTTGCATCTCTCATTACTATTGTTTCCCAGAATATACTTGGAGAAATGAAGGTCTAAAAGGAGAAGATAGGGGCGCCTGGGTGGCTCAGTGGGTTAAAGCCTCTGCTTTCGGCTCAGGTCATGATCTCAGGGTCCTAGGATCGAGCCTGCATTGGGCTCTCTGCTCGACGGGGAGCCTGCTTCCCCCTCTCTCTCTGCCTGCCTCTCTGCCTGCTTGTGATCTCTCTCCTCTCTGTCAAATAAAAAAATAAAATTTTTTAAAAAAATAAAAGCAGAAGAAAGAGTTAATACATTGAGTTAGAAACCAGGCAATGAGTTAGGGCAGGTAGAACTTTTATGTTACTTGATTCTAAACATTCTTTTTGTTGCCATAGGAACCATTGGCTTGCTGTCTGAGAGGTGGGGGCATGGAGGATAAAGGGAAAATCCTGGGTTTTGGAGTTGGACACTCTGGTATAAAATCCCAGCCCTGCCACTTACTAGTTATGTGACCTTAGACAAGTGTTACACTTTGCTAGGCTTAAATTTCTTCATCTACATGGGGAGAAAACATAGTTCCCATACCCTGAAAAATTTGCTGTCTTATTAGAGGATGAGATTAGAAGACTATGGTTATATGACAAGAATTTGATTCTTGCTTTAAGAGATATTTACAGTGGTTGGGGAGGTGTTTTTTGTTTGTTTTTTTTTAAGATTTTATTTATTTGACACAGAGAAAGAGAGAGATCACAAATAGGCAGAGAGGAAGGCAGAGAGAGAGGGGGGAAGCAGGCTCCCCAGTGAGCAGAGAGCCTGATGCGGGGCTCGATTCTAGGACCCTGAGATCATGACCTGAGCCGAAGGCAGAGGCTCAACCCACTGAGCCAACCAGTCGTGAAAAACTTCTTTGTGGAGAAGCTGGTGTTTAGGTAGGTAGATGGACCTGGGTTGGTAAGGCTGACATTTAGAGACCTGGTAGGGGGAAGCATTCCAGGCAGAGCAAAAAACAAAAGCAGTGATATGGAGATGAGAAAGAAAAGACATTTGAGGTATAATAAGTGGCCTTATTTCTTTAGAGACAGTTGAGATTAAGCAGCCATTATAACTTTGTGGCCTGTGTGCTCTCAGGGACCCAGTGGTACAGATAGTTTTAGCACTGCTAATAGTAGCTTTTGAGTAGACTAATGCATTTAATAACCACTATGACACCATTACCAAGTAAATAACCTTGTACTTGAATAAGATTAAGCTTTTACTGGATGTTCTTAGAAATCTGGTCACTGTACTGAAGCGCCAGGACACATATACCCTGGCACAGAGCCCCCATACAATGGAATAGGGACATTTTCCAAAACACTTCAGGATTTCTAAATTATCCTCCCAAATTGGTGTTGAGGGAAAGCTTAATAGATGAATAAAATGTTAATATCATTAAACAAAGTTAAACAGGTTTCTTTACTACTAAACTTTTTTGGAAAGCTTACTGTGCTAATGCGCAGTGTAAGTCCCATGAAGGGAGATATAGCAGGTGTTGTTTCCA
>CM053603.1:96106005-96173291 GCA_028646535.1 Procyon lotor
TTAAGAGTCCAGAAAAAATTAAAACTCAAATTTTTGTTACATGTTATCAATTGTGGAAGTTGGGGGAGATTGTAATTGCTTATTAGATTCTTGGAATTCACTGACAGTAGGGATCAATCATTTCGGTAGAAATCAGTATTCTTTTGTCTGCATAACTGTATTTCTTTTTTAAATCTATGTGTTCAGTATTTTGACAAAAATCTCTAATTTTTTTTCTTAATAGTTTCCAGGTAGAAGAGTGTGTTTGTGCAAAATTGCATGCCTAATGTAGTGTCATGTAGTAGACCCATAGAAGACTGTTTTCAGTGATTCTCAGAAGCAAGATGTGTTTACTTTCTGACCCAAGTACCTCAAAATATACTGAATTGGCTTTCCTTTCATCATCAAAATGCATATGCTTCCTATTGGAAATGATAATATCTCTCCTTTTTGTGATGGATAAGAATTTTTTGTATATAAAAGGCAGGGAACCAATACAAGAAAATGCCGAAAGGAGTGTGTATAAGTTGCCAAAATTTATACCTCCTGAGATGTTTCTACAAGCATCATAAATAGCATATAGCGAATGCCTTCTCTCCAGCTGAGCCTTTGAAATAGCTCACTCAGCACTTTTGTTAAATAATATCCCTGGGACATGAACTGAATACCATTTCCTGTTCAGTCTCATCTGTCATTTTCCCCAATTCCACAAACCAGTCTCCAGATGTCAAAATATAAAGCTGAAAGTGAATGAAATTGTTTTTATTTACAGAACTCCCTAAATCAAACCAAGATTATCCCATGACCCTATGTGTCTCTAAACCATCTTTAACCTTCATTGTAGTTTAAAACAATATACTATACTTGGAGGCCATTTTAGCTGAGTTATATAATCTGCTGTTATAAATTCTGCCAGAGTAAAATTATCATGGGTCTTGGATAATCATTGTAACAAATGCTTCCAGAACCTTTATAAATACTACACTGAATCTCCGTTGCTATTTTACAGCGTTGCAAGAAAGATATATATCATTGGTTTCTATGTCTGTTGCAAGTACTTATGAGTGTGGCTTCAAGATGTGGAGGAAACATGAAGTGAAAATGCACCGTGAAACACTAAAGTACTATGTAACTATTGGGGTATTATATTGGTTCCATGAAGCTCGACTTATCAGTTCTGTGTACACTTTAGGTATTCAGGTGTGCAAGTTTTATTATATTCCATTAGGGGAAAATGGCTTATGTAGTCTTTAGAATTGCGTCTCATGTGTCCAGAAACTTTGGTATTAGTAGACTCAATTTTAGAGAAGAAGGACCCATAAATAATACCTAGTTGAGTTGCTTCATTTTTCAGATCAGAAACTAAGTTCTAGAGACACGAGTTACCTTGACGAAGCCAGTTAGTGACAGTGCTGAGTTAGGAGTTGTCTAGCTGTCTAGCCTGATCCCCAGTTTATTATTCATACTTCAGTTCAGTACACATGGAATCTTGTCAGACAACAGCACCAACAACCACAAAACGTGTTGGCTTTGCCCATATTTTTAGCATACTTTTTTTTTGCATAAAAAAAATCCTCAATAATAAATCTGCCTTCAGCAGATTTGATTTTCCCATGATCAGGCGTCATGATCAATTTAGCAGTGTGGATCTAATGATTTTTAAATTCTAGATTTTTTATAATATTTTAATTCACTTCGTAGAGACTTGTTAACTTATTGTTACCTGTTTTTATTACTTTTTAAAATACAGGTTTTAAAAAATGCACTCCTTTTTCCTCCTGCGACTTTTATTACACTGTGTCTTGGAGGAGAAAAGGAAATTTTTGTAGCTTGTATCTGATATTACATTCACATTATTGCTTGAGAATAAGAGTTAGATGTCACTTGGGACTTTACTACAATACAGCCTGACTCTGAATTTCATCCTCACATTGGTGAGCTGGTGTGAAAAGCTCTTAACATTGGATGACCTGGCTGAATTCCTGCAATTGCTACTTTTCACCCACTGTTTTCATCTGGGTCATCACTATGCCCTCTGAACCTGTTTTGTGATAGATACAATAGGAAGAATACTTGTCCAGTCTGTCTTAGAACGTGACAGTCATAGGATTTCTGAGAAATTTTTAAAAGAGTGTTTTATTTTGTTTGGAAGCCCTTGATCCTTTTGGATATTTTCTCTCAATAGGGACATCAAGGGGTCATCTTAAACCCCCATATCTGTTCCTGAAGAAGAAGAGGGAGGAGTAGTATGAAGTGGGGGAGGAGGAAGAGAAAATGTTTTATAAATTGAAAAATGTAATCTAAAGACAGTATAAAGTGGTCTAATATTGTTAGCAGGAAACCCCCCTCCTTCAAAGGTTTTTTTAATTGATACCTTGGGACATTGCTCTACTCTGCTATTTGCTATCCTGTCCTGTTTTTCAAAATCTTATCCTTCCCTCATGTCACCTCTCAAATGCTGCTCTTCTTGAAGCTTCTCTGATTCCCTAATCTCCCCCCTACATTAGGCTGGGTATCATAGTGGTTTTTTTGTAGTTACTCTGTAACTAGAATGAAAGCTTCTTCAGGGATTGCTCTCATAAAGCATTTAGGAGAAGGCCTTGCACGCTGTAGTTATTCAGTAATATTATTAAATTGATTTTGGGGGAAAATGCATTTTTAGTATTGTTTCTCAATTCTTTCCTTATAATTTTACTTTGAATTATTTGCCTAAAGTTGAACTAATAAATAAAATTTTTTATTAACTGGAATTTGAGGGGTTGAAAAAAGTCGTATTTTAGAGGATCATAATTTACTTTATAAATCAATTCAGCGGCACATCTTGATTTTTAAATCTTATTTTCCATTCATATATTTTTTAGTGATCATATTTAAGAATTCTGAGCTAAGAACTGAGTCTTGGGCAAATGATTCCTCCAAAAATTATATTCATTTTTTAGAAGGAAATTTATTTCCATTTACTCATAAAAAATTAATTTTTAGGGGACAAGTGTGTTGTCTCAAAGATTGATGACATGTTCGGGATGGTGACCAGAGCATTCCTACCCTCTTTCAAAAGTATGTGTAGGAGCCATTGTGAATAATGGTGCTTCACATTTTGTTTTCCAGTACTAGAGTGTTCTAAAGTGATAAAAATCATTCTTTACTATATTCTGGTCAAAAAGAAAAGATATATATTGGCTGAGGGCCGTGTGTTTCTAAATCTTTGTCTGGAGTTGTGATGGAGATTTTGATAGAATCATAACTCAAGTTGACATTAATGGAAATCGCTTCCTTATGAACTTGTCTAGCCTTATTAGGAGGTCACTTGGAAACTTTAGATAATCAGATGGTTCTGTGACCAAGTAGAAATAGTGCTTTATCTTTTGTGTTTTAATCTTTGGGTGGTCCCGCTAAGTACAGCTTTAGTGTGCACCCTTCCTTTGACTGTAACATCTCTTAACGATGATTATTAGGCTAGCCACAGTGACCAACTGACATTTCTGTTATTACTGACTTTCCTAAAGGTTCATTATCAGATGATGACAGTACTCCTAAAGTCTCTGACTAGGTAGTCGCTCTTTGCTTTTCTTAGTCTTCTGCTGTGACCGCCCCTTCCCCATGAACCTCTAGTGGAGGTGGCCTTTACCTTTACTCCTTATGTAAAGAAATGTGGAAAGGGGCAAAGAGACCAAGAGAGCTCAGTGGTAGCATTGGCTGTGACCCCTAATGAGCTTTAGAGCTTTGAGCAAATGACTCCCGACTTCATTTTTCTGATCAGTAATATGTAGGTTGTATTAGGTAATTTCAAAGATGCCTCTGGCTGTAAGATTCTCTAATTCATCAAAATTCATCTGCCAGAATGGCACTGTAATAATTAGATAGATTGACAGCTGGATGCAGGGAAATGGCAGAGCTAAAAGCTTCAGTCTACACTATCCCTGGTGAACATTCATGTTTGCATATTTTAATAACAATATTCTCAGCATCCTACCTCCACCCAATCAGTCACTTAGCAAGAAGCTTTCTCTCTCTTAACATGTTACAACTATGTAATTTAATGAAATTTATTAGTACCAACAAAAGGAGTAACAGTGGTATTTTAATATACCTTTAATATTATTGCTTGTATTTGAGAAACCAATTGAAAGATTTTTAGCTTTGACTTCTAAGGAAGAAAAAAATCTCCTGTCTTCATTTAATGGAAGAAAAAAGACCTCCAATAAAGAATAATGCCCCAGAATTTTCATTCACTTCACACTTGCTCCTTTTTAGGCATGCAGAACCTCACGTGTTCTTAAGCATAAAATGGAAGGTGACACATTAAATGAAGGGTCTTCCTGAAAAATAAAGTAGACAAAATCACTTTACTCTGAAGAATAGTTGTGAAGTAAAAACCCAAATAATAGCTTATTCATAGTTAATATTTGGAGGGATTTCTTAAGTCCAGAAAGGTCAGAGGGAAATCCAGTAAATGTCAACACTGTTTGTCAGGTGGGGAGACTCACAACATCTCCTGAGAAATTTAATTTATATTAATGAGGAGTGAGACCTGCCTACGGCTCTCTCAGAGATTGCTCTGGTGTCAATTTTAATGATCTAACTTCATGAAAGGGATTTTTAACAAATTATTCAGCAAGACAACCTCATATGAGATTACTTTTTAAATTGTGAGGCCTCAGTTACTCTGACCCCAGCTGAACCACAGTCACATGTTGGGGCTTCTTGAGGACTTGCCTCCCTAAATTGATAACTTACTATCATTTCTGGCCCTTGTTGTGTTATCAGGGGACCAAGCCAACCCAAGTGAGATCCTGACAGTAAAGTTCTAATTCAGTTCAGCAGGCATTCACGCAGACCTCTCACTGAGGCAATGTGGGAGTGACAACAAGGGCTACTATTTATAAACACTTACTGTGTGCCAGGCACCCTACTAAGCGTTTTATATTGCCAGTTTCTAAACTCAACAGTAGTTTTACAGACTTATAGAGGAGGAGACGGAGACTCAGAGATGTTAAGTCACTTGCTCAAGGTCATTCTGTTAAGTGATTGGCAGAACCAGGATTTCATGAGTCTGTTTGGCTCCAAAGTCCGTGGTTTCCCACTATTCACCTGTTTCTTGGATTTTTCCTTTACTTGTGTGACTTCTTATTGTTCACAACAGCTTCCATTTATCTAGCAAAGGTATGTTTCAGATATTGTGCTTGGTATTTTATTACGTAAACCTCTGAAATAGACTTCCAAGTGAAGAAGGAAGGCTAGAGGCTTAAGCAGCTTGTCCCATGTCAGACAAGCTTGGAGTCAGCTCCAAAATAATGGGGCTAGGATGCTAACTTGAGTCTATCTGATCTCCCCAACCTATGCTCTTACTGTTACAGAGCTGGGACTCCAGTAGTGTGTCTTGAGCTGGTAGAAAGGTGACAAAGCCCGCTCCCCACACTCTAGTACCAGGAAGTCCACTGGGTTATAGACACAAATTCAAGTGTCTATAAAGCCAAGCAGAATGATGTAAATGTGAAAGGAAGTGATTTTTAAAAGGTGCTGGGGAAACACAGAAGTAGGAAAATTAGTGCCAAATAAAAGGTACAGAATGGTTTTGCCAAGATAGAGGCATTTAATGAACTAGATTTCCATATACAGGGAACAAAAGGAAACACATTTCAGGCCAAGGAACTAGTGTCCCCCTTGAGTACAGCTTTGGCCATATTTTTTAGATTTGAATGTATAGTGTTTTTGTTACTAATTTCAAAGTTTATAACTTTAGTTTTAATTTTCTCATTGGTTCGTGACTTAATTTCTAGTTGTCAGAATCTATAACTGGTTAGATTTTTTTGTTATCTATTAAGTTGTTTTTGTTTGTGTTTTTTTGGGTCAAAGAAAATTAGTAAACTATTCTTGGTTTAGGAATTCATTAAGGCTTTCTGTGTTGCCTATTAAATGATTAATTTTTATAAATGTTCTATGGAGGGGCATCTGGAGGGTTCAATTGGTTAAGCCTCTGATTCTTGATTTTGGCTCAGGTCATGATCTTGGGATCATAAGATCGAGCCCCACGTCCCACTCCCCGATCAGTGGGGAGTCTGCTTGAGATTCTCTCTCTCTCCTTTTCCTTTTGCTCCTTCCCCCTCTAAAATAGATAAATATTTTTTAAAAAAATAAACATTCCATGGATATTTGAAATGAATATTCAAATGTAGATAAATTTTCTAAAAAGTCAAAGGTATGATGAACCTGTTCATTTATCAAGTTCATTAATTGGATTATTCTAATCCTAACTTATCTTTTCTTTGTCTGAGGAGCTAACAAATTCTGAGACAGGAGTCTTCCACTGGTATTTTGGATTCATGGAATTCTTAATATTTCTCAGTTTTTACTTCTCATAACTAGATCTATGTGTTTTGGTATATAAAAGTGTGGGATTGTTGTATCTACTTTAATTATACTTGCTAATCAATATAAAATATGTATTGTACTCTATTTAATTTTTTGTGAATTAAATTTACTGTAAAATAGGAGATGAGGAGATATAGGCTTCCAGTTATGGAATGAATAAGTCTCAGGAATAAAAGACCTAGCATAGGGAATACAGTCAGTGATATTGTAATAGTGACGTAAGGGGACCGCTGTTAGCTACATTTGTGGTAAACGTAACACAATGTATAACTTATTGAATCACTAAATGGTACACCTGAAACTAATGTAATATTGTGTGTCAACTATATTCAAATTTAAAAAAAGTTTTAAAAATTTACTGTAATAATAAATACTGTCATAGCTGATCTGTTTATATATGAGATACACTGTATCCATCGCTCTTTTCTGTCATTTTGTTTTAGGATTATCTTTTATAGTAATGGTTTTTTACTCTTGTTAAAAATGTGGCCAATTAATATTTATTTTGATTGCTCATATGTTAAATCCTATGCCTGTCACCATTTTATTTTGTGTTTTTTGATACTTTGTTGGTGTGTTTTATTTTAACTTCCAATTTTTTCTTTCACTTATTGGCTTCTTTTAAAAATGCTTGAAAATTACTCATTTTCTTTTCTACTTAGTGGTGCCTTTTGATCAATACGTATATACTTTATCAATATTCAAAATAAAAATATCTATAACCTCCAAATAAATAAGAACACATATTTAGCATGCTTTAATTTATCCTTACTCCTCCCTCATCCTTCAATCCTTCAAATATTTTATAGAAATAATCTGAAAATTTATTTTCACATCATCATCCACATAGGTATATTTTACCTATATATTATGTCTCTTTTAAAGACATTTTCTTGGTAATTAATTATATGAACATTTGTAGCCACAGTGAAGTTATTTAACTTTTTTTTTAAAGATTTTATTTATTTATTTGACAGAGAGAGAGATCACAAGTAGGCTGAGAGGCAAGCAGAGAGGAGGAAGCAGGCTCCCCACCGAGCAGAGAGTCTAATGTGGGGCTCGATCCCAGCACCCCAAAATCATGACCTGAGCCAAAGGCAGAGGCTTAACCCGCTGAGCCACCCAGGCGCCCCTATTTAACTTTGTTTTACTGGGTTCATTGTTCCTAACCATTTCATGCCTGCTATCACACCCATTTCTTGAGTTTTTTATTTGGATTAATTTGTCATTTGGCTGGAGTAATTTTTCTTCCTCAAGTAATTTTTCCAGAAAGGGTAGATGAGTAGACAGTATTATTGGTACCACCAGTGACTTTGATATTATTATATCTAACAATCAGTTCTTTGTCCTCATCTTACGCTTTCTGTAGCAACTGCCAATGGCTTTCTCTTATATTCATTTGGCTTCTAAGATGCCACTTTAAAACAATTCTCCTTTTATCTTAACTATAGAGAACAGTCAGATGGTTACCGGAGGGGAGGTGAGTGGGGGGATGGGTGAAATAGATGAAGGGGATTAAGAGTACTCTTGTCTTGATGAGCGCTGAGTAATATTTGGAACTGTTGAATCAGTCTATTGTACACCTGAAACCAATATAACACTGTTTGTTAACAACACTGAAATTAAAATTTTTAAAAATTCTCCTCTTAGCTCACTGGACAGTATTTCTTTTCTGGTTCTTCTTTATCTCCCTAGTCTCTTTATGTTACAATGTCTCAGGGCTTGTTTTTCAACTCTGCTTTCTTCTGTATGCTCTTATTCCTTAAGTGATCTCATTTAGGTTCATGGCTTTAAATGCCATCTATATAAATCCAAAGTTTACATCTTAACTCTTACCTCTCTTGCAAATGAATACCTCCCACTGTATACTTGATATCTCAAAATTAACAAGCCCCAAACTGAACTCTCATCTTCCCTATCCAAACCTGAACTTTCTTAAGTATTCCTCATCTTATTAAGTGTCAGATCTAGTGTTCCAGTTGCTTAGGCCAAAAACACTGGGGTCATCCAGTTCATCAAAGTAAAACCTTTGGGTTGTCGAATTCACTGGAAAATCTTCTAGGCTCTATTGTCCAAAATATATCCAGAATTGGACCATTTCTTACCATCATCCAGGTTACTACCCTTGTCCAAGCTACTGACGTCTATTTCGGATGCTGCATAGCCCCTAGCTGGTTTTTCCATTTCTACCTTTGGTCCTCCAGAGGCCATTCTAGCAGCCAGCCAGCATCCATTTCACTAAGGGTAAAAGTCCGTATCTATATGATGGTCTATAAGATCTGTTCCCACTCTCCAGCCCCAACTCTGAACTCATCTTCCCCTAACATGCTCCTCCTCACCCACTCTCCTCTAGCCACATTGATCTCCTTGTTCCTCCTTCATAGCAAGTGTTTATTTCAAGGCCTTTGCATTCCTTCTGCCCGAATGCTTTCTCCCAGATTTCGGTGTGGCTCCCTCCACTTCCTTCAGGTTTCTGCTCATAGGTTGCCTTATTTCCAGTGCTTAGAATGTGCCTCCCATGTTGTAATTCCTCCATAAACATTTGTTGATGTCTGTGCATAGTTGAAAAATGTCTTTATCAAGAATGGGTAGGGATGCCTATGTGGCTCAGTCGGTTACGTTTGCCTTTGGCTCAGGTCATGATCCCGGGGTCCTGGGATCGAGTGCCTCATTGGGCTCCCTGCTTCTCCCTCTGCCTGCCGCTCCCCCTGCTTGTTGCTCTCTCTCTCTTCCTTTCTCTCTCTGAACAAATAAATAAAATCTTAAAAAAAAACAATGGGTATAAGATTTTATGTCCTAATCCTTTTTTCTTAGAATTATGATCAGACTAATTTTTAAGAATCTTTTGGGGGAAAGATATTTAATAAATGGTAGCTATTATTTTTAAGGATGACATTTTCTATTACTTTGATTATCATTTTTTTTAATCCAGTAAACGTTTATTAAGGGTCTCCATATATTGGGCATGTATTAGGTATACGTGTGAGGAGGATAAAGATGGGTAAGAGAAGTCACTTGTTCTCTAGGAGTTTATACTCTAATTAGGGAGAAATTATAAAATTCTTTTTTCAAGTTTCGTCTCTGCCCCTTTCTGTCTCTTCTGGATAATGAAAGCATCTGTCTTTCACTTTATAATGAAACCGTCTTAAGGGTATTATAAAATTGTTTTCTAGTGAATGAATGAATGCCAGGGAGAGGGAAAACTGGGTATTGTGTGGATGGATGAGAATTTGTTTCCTGGTTATCTACCCCAACACTTGTGGGTATGGAGCTAGTGTGGAGAGTGGATGTGGCTTACCACCCAGCATTCTAAAACAGTGTTTTCAGTGTGGTCCTGAGTAGCTGCATCAGCATCCATATCAGCCTCACTGAGCAGCCTATTAGGCACGTTCTACCCGGGGAGATAGTCTTCTTCCTTTAAGAAGTCCTCCAGATGATTCTGATGTGTGCTAACATTTGAGAACCACTGTTCTACAGGAAGGGAGCCTTAATTTGAAGTTTAATATCTACACCATTCCCCTCTGTCCTTTGCTCTATTTGAAAGTTTTCCCTACCTATGTATACTAGGAAGGGGATATTTCATATCTTTTTACTCTGTCGGATTGATCCTTGCAACATCTGGATGAAGTTGCAAGGAATCTGAGGCTTAGAACTTAAATAAATAATCAGAGGCTCTGGAGGCAGTGTCAGAAATAGAGTTAGGTCTTTAGATTCAGAACTCTGTCCACAAGAACATACATGCTCAGGTCTTCATAAAAAAACTGACAAATTGTAAAAATTAATCATAAGAGCTTTTTGTTGATGTTTTTGTTTTCTTTTGCTTTTAGTTTCCCAAGGTGTTAATTATTAACACCAATCAATAGATAAAAACTTTTGTTGTTGTTTTGCCCTCTTATTATCACATCCTATTGCTGTTTATTCTTAGTTCTAGGTACCCTGTACTGACTGGCAAAGGAAACCATTTTGGGCCCTTAGGGTGCATCTAGAGAACCTTGGCTTTCTCTTGGCTACTTTTTAGCAAAGCTCTGTTTTACCTTCAAAGGTAAGACAAGTCAAGACCAGGGCTTTGAGATATTTATTTGATTTCATCTGTATTTCCTTTGAAGTTATATTTATTTTCCAATAGCTGTGATGAGGTGAAAACCAACAACAACAAAAAAATCAAGAAGAAGTGTTTGAGGATAAAAATCAGTTGAGATTTAGGGTAATACAAGGTATGGATAACAATATACTGAAATACATGCCACTTAGAACAAACAGGTAAAATAGGACAGTCGAAGCCCAAGTGTTCCAGAAGCTGATAAGAGTGGAAAACTCATCAACTAAAGGAATTTATCAGCCAAATGAATCTATTTCTTTCTTTAAAAAAAAAAAGATTTTATTTATTCATTAGAGAGACAGAAAGATATAATGACTGAGCATGAGTGGACATGAACCAGGAGGAGAGGGAGAAGCAGGCTTCCTGCTGAGCAAGGATTGATGCGAAGCTCCATCCCAGGACCTGGGACCATGACCTGAGTGGAAGGCAGACGCTTAACGACTAAGCCAGTCAGGTGCCCCATGAATCCATTTTCTTGCACAAAATGGATGTATTATATATACCTTTAAAAGTAAGGTTTTCAGGCACCTGAGTGGCTCAGTGGGTTAAAGCCTCTGCCTTGGGTCAGGTCATGGTCTCAGGGTGCTGGGATCAAGTCCCACATTGGGCTCCCTGCTCAGCGGGGAGCCTGCTTCCCCCCCCCCCCCCCCCCCCCCCCCCCCCCCCCCCCCCCCCCCGCCGCCTCCCTCTCTGCCTGCTTGTGATCTCTCTCTCTCCCTCAAATAAAAAAAAAAGTAAGGTTTTCTTAGATTAATATCTATTAGAACAGGCTTTTTAAGAAAAGAAATACTCATTTTACTGTCGCTGTTGTAATTTCTAGATTTGAATTGGTTCTGTGTTTTGGGATTAAATTACTCTTGGATGGATAAAAGCCAACTGAAATAAACATGCTAATTGTGTTTTTTGTTATCATAATGACTTTTCAAATAATTTGTTTTTAATTAACTTTCTTGTATGGCATATAAGTTCTTGGCTTCAACCTTTCTATTAGCAGAATTTTAATTCTAGGCATTTTCATCTCTTTTCCTCTCTCTTCCTTTTTAAGTCTACCTTTCAAGCTTAAAAAAGTTGATAAGGAGAAGGGGTGTGATTTTTATAGCAGAATAAAATCTCAGATAAACTTCTTTGACTTCCTTATGCAAGCAAATAATCTCAGTTTTAAATAGGTTTTTCTATCTGTGTAGGCCTTGTCCATAGTTTGGAAGCCTGTCCTAGACTGTGAAGCCAGAATAGATATGATACCTTGGACAAGATTTGATTTGGAGAATTTTGTGGATTGGCACAAGGAGCTAATGAGGGAAGGGTGTTGATTTGATATCCTAGGATGTCATTTGCTTCGTATTCTTCTCTAAGTAAGTCCTGGGACTTCACCCTAGCTGGACATTTAATGCATTTTATTCCAGTAACAACAACATCATCATCATCATCATCATCATCATCATCATCAATGATAACATATATTTAAGGCTTACAATGTGCTAGACACTGTACTAGGTATTTATACTGTTACCTGCTTTATTTTCCTAGCAGTCCTATTGCAAAAGGGATATTATTGTTCCCATTTTAGATGGGAAAACAGGCTCACAGAGGCTAGCAACTTGCCCATCGTCTCAGTTAGAAAGTGGCAGCCCTGGAGTATGAACCCGGATTTACTGGATTCCAGAGCCCCAGCTCTTAAGCACCAGGCTGTAACACTTCACAAGAGATTCATTACAGTACCAGAAAAAACAGATTTCACAGCATGATATAGTGGAAAACAGATGCATAATCTAAAGCCAAAAATTGTCTTGGAGAGATCACTGTCTAGGATAATGCTTATATTTCTAAAAAGAGAAAGTCAAGGTATAGAAAAGTCACGGGACCTGGTCATGTTCCCACAGTTAGTGTAGGGTAGACCAATCTAGAGCCCAGGTCTCTTGACTTTTAGAGTGGTGCTATTCCCACTCCTTCCCCCTCCATGTGTCTATCCTCTGTGGTAGGGGAGTACTTAGTGTAATCCCAGTTGAAGACAAGGAACCAATGGTTAAGGGTATGACTATGGCCTATTGTGTTCAGACGTTGAGCTCAAGTCAATGGGACAAGTCCTTACTGACCTTGGTTTTTAAAAATAGCAGCGCTACGTTGCTGTCACCTGTCATTATAACTGGATGTTTTCTATCCCATTTGACTGTAATGGCTTATTGTCACTTTACCTTCTGGGAGTGGAGAGAGAGAGAAGGAGATGAAGGAAAGGAGGGAGGGAGAGAGGGAGAGAGGAGGAGAGAGGGGGAGAGACAGAATATAACATCTTTCATGATATGAGTGATTCCCCTGTGCTATTTCTGGAGCAAGCTTGCAATGTGAGATGTGAACCTGCTGTTCCTCAGTCATCTTGGTTGCTTTGTGCCTCTCGTGTTGTGAGCCTTTTGCCATTCTTGGCGTTGTTTTGGTGTTGAAAGATATGTGATTTTGTACAACGTGCTCCAACTTCTTCATCTGGTTTACAGCAAAAAGATAAAGACCTGATTTGGTGCTGGAGGAAGGACTGGCTGAGAGATGTTATAATCTGTATTCCCATGACCCTTTCCAAAGATCCTAAGGGTAATCCTGACCATGTGATTTGCTAACCTAACTTCATATAAGGTTACTTTACTGAATTTCCCTTTTGCATTTTCTTTGTAGTCTAGAACAATTGAGAAATTTATGTTTAAGAAATTATCATAAAATTTAAAAAAACCTTATGCAGGTTTTTCTTTTTCTTTCAAGTCTATATTTTTTTATTCTGCATTCCTTCATTTTTCTTAATTGACAATTTAGTGTTTTCCCTCTTAGGTATTATATTATATTATATTTTAATTGTTTTGTTTTATCTATGGCTGAGCTTCAGTATTTTCTTCATCATAAACTAACTTGCCAAATTCCTTTCCAAGTGTTGTCACTATGTTTAATGAAAGGATGGTTTACAAAAGTCAGAGTTAAAGGAAATAAAAAAGGGATGGTGAAACATCCTTGAGCCAGCAATGGTGCGAAGCTGTCACTACCCCAAGCCTTAAAGCAAGGGCTATCATGTTGGTGGAAACCAGCAAGAGCTCAAGACAGGAGAGAGAGACGGCTCTCCAGGAACAGGAACACAGCCACTGCCAGCCTGTAGTTTGGCAGAGAGGAATCCAAAGAGATAAATGTCTTAACTTCATTCTCTTCCCACGTTCTGATCTCCCGCTTCCCACTGGCCAGATCCAGTGAGAAGCCCGAATACAAAGGAGTCCAACCGATACTGGCTATATAGGTCAGTCTCTCGGGGCAGAGCATGGGAGAGGGTGGAGAATGATTCTGGAGTAGCAAAAGGAGAATATTCAGCAAAGAAGGAAAAGTCTTTTTATTTCTTTGTATTGTCCTTGTTTGGAATATGAACCCCTTTGGATGCACTCACTGTCTACTCTAAAAGTTTTTAATTCTTGCTAGTCTTTAAAGAATGACCCTATAATGGTTACAACTAACTCAAGAAACTTGGCCTTAGGCTTTCTTTTTTAAGTATTAGCTCATGTTTGTATTAGATTCTATTTATGCTCAAAGTCATGACCTAAGAGTTGCTTTTACTGTGGATGTTTGTCCTTAAAATGACTTACAAGGAAGAAATATGGATCCTTGTTAAATTTGGAGCAATAAGAAATGGATGCCGTGCTGTTGATGCAAATAAATAATTTTTGTTAAATAGTTGTTTATCAGTTTCTTGAGCCCTCTTTTATACACTTGATTTTAGACAAAAGGCCGAGAAGCGATTGAGCCTTCTTTTATAAATACCCATAAATTTGGAGGAGGAAGTCTGCTTAACATGACTTGAGACTAAATGTAATCTACTTATCACTACTCTCCTTTTTAAAAAGTATATCTTATATTTGGAAACAGTAATCATTACACAGAAGCAAAGAGGATTGATGAAATTCATTCACCAAATATTTATGGAGGCCTGTCTACTGAACGTGAATGCGTGGAGATAGTGTAGGAATATGACTATCACTAAGATAGTGTTTGCTCGGAAGCATTTCACCACCAAGCAGGGCAGTTAAATGTATAAACAACTAACAGCAATGATGGGCAGAGTCCCATATACTCTGTTGGAGATAAAAGCTCTTGCCCTCCTTTACAAGAGTGCCAGATGATCAAAAAAGAACTAGTAGTTGAGCTGAGCCTTGAGCAGTGAGTATGATAATACAGTAGAGGAGAGAGGAATTCATTTTGGGCTCAGGGAATGGCATGAGTAAGGCACAGCTGAATAAAAATACAAATGTGAAGGCAGGTAAACTCATGTATGTACAAGCAATGATGACAATGAAGTGTGCTCAGAAACATCTGATAGAAGAGCATGCCAGCAAGAGAGAATAGGGCTGGATTGTCAAGGTCCTTGAATGCTTTGTTAGGAATTTTACATTTTGTATACGGCCTCTAAGGATTTTTTTTTTTTTTTTTGGAAGGGGAGATAAATAGTGATAGAGTTAAGGGATCATCTTGAGATGTAAGAGAATGGCACACAGAGGCTTGTAGTAATAGTGCAAGAGGGATGAGGAGGAATTTGCATGAAGGCCATGGCGTGGGAATAAAATTTGGAGATCGCCAATATGAGTCACCTCAGGTGTTGAAAATAGATGTTTGAGGGGGTTTCTTGAGTTTCATTTGGGATGATTGGTAGAAGGTGATGCTGTTACATAATAGGCAATAGAAGAGAAAGAGTTGGCCCTAGGAAGCATGTTAACAAGTTCAAATTTAGATTGGTTACATTTGAGGTGTTAGAGCATTGGTCTAATATAGACGTCCACTAGATCCATTGGAAATTTTAGTTAGAAGCTCAGGAGTTGCCTGGGCTCAGAATAGAAATCTGGGAACATCAGCCTGATGATATTTTTAAAGCCATGAGACTAAATGAACCCTCTCCATGGAGAGAAGTCATTCAGAATTTAGAGTAGGCCAAAGAGAGAACTGTTTAAGGAGAGGTTGAACAAAGGCCATAAAGAAGACTGAGAAGGAGAAATCAAAGAGGAGAAAAATCAGAGGACTGCAGTTATCATAGAAAATAAGGAGGAGTTTTGAGAAGTTAACAATGCTACATTAAGAGAACTGTGTTTATAGCAACTTGTAGGTTAGCCCCCTTGCCGCCAGGAGATCATATGGGGGGCTGAGGCGAGTCTTCATCATTTGCAGGAGTAACTGTGGAACTCTAAAAAACGTGAAAACGGTCCCTGTCTTAGTTCATACCCCTTAGTTCTGGGAAGAAGGAAGGGGGTGTGGCAGCAGAATCTATTTCTTGTCAGGATAGGTCTCGTCATGTCATGTCAAATCTTGTCATGAATATTAACCATTTTCCCCCTTGAAGCCACAAGTGGAAGAAGAAACTGGCTGTTCTGTTCAAACTTTCAACACGTGGGAAGAACAGTAGTGCTTTCTATCATGGATTTCCAGTCTTCAAATATAATCAGAACTTGAAACTTTTCATGTTTCTGTCAGTTAATTTCATGGCTTCTCTCTCTCTCTTTTTTTAAAGTTGGTTGTTTTCTAAACCTTTTTAAATGTATGTTTAAAAGTTTTCTTTTGTTATTTTTAGAGGAGGAGGGGCAGAGAGAGAGGGAGAAGGAGAATCTTAAGCAGGCTCACACCCAGCACGGAGCCTGATGCGGGGCGTGATCTCACAACCATGAGATCACGACCTGAGCTGAACTCGAGAGTTGGGCGCTTAACCAACTGAGCTGCACAGGCACCCCTAAAAGTTTTCTTAACAACTGCATATGCTAAATGAGGTCTATGAACTGTTTTTTTTTTGGTTTTTGTGTTTCCATTTTTTCAAAGAAATTGAAATAACTTTTTTAACGTTATCTTGGTTGGAGGCTGCAGTAGGTAACCAAGATGATATGCATCATGGTAAGCCATTTCTTTGGGGACTCAAAGACATTTCTTGAACTCAGGGATTTAAGAACTGAAATTTGAATTTACCCTACTCTATAAATGACTTCAGCAATATGGCATTTTTATACATAGTTTGAAGATCAAAGAACGTGAACAAACAGGACAGATTAGCATTCAGTTAGAGCCAGCAAAATTAGGTGTTTGATACATGATGGTTTGCATATCGGGGCTGTGCATCTATAGCTTCGTGGACAACTAGGATTTTTTCTACTACAGATGTACTGTTCTGATAATAACAGCTTCATCCTTTACCTGTCTTTTAGCTCTGGCGGAATAAGTAAGATCTCAATAAAGATTAATGTTGCTGACTGTGTTCTTGGCGGGAATGTAAATCACTGGAGAGTCATGAGATTTAGAGTGAGGTTTTATTGTATGTGTCTGTGATGGAGACAGTTGGAGGGATGGCGAGGCAGGACCCCAAACCTTAACCATAGTCACCTAGCACTGCCATAGGTTCTGCACCATAGGTGGTGCAGCCCTTCCTAGCAAATGCACACTGTTCATTGTGGCTGGGCTTTGATGCCAAAGCCCTCTGTGGAAGCCCTGCTTAACCACTTATGAGTAGGGACTGATGTTAGCCTCTGATCTATGACTTAAACTGAAAAGAGGCTCCCTGAGCGCCTTTCAGAAGTCCAGCCTTCTTATTTTTACTCTTGGGTTCCTGCCATTTCAATGGTATGGGAAAAATAAACCCTAGTAGTAGAAAGAAGAGTGTACTAGCATTGTTTCCTAGTCTAGGCCTTCCTGAGGCAAGGGTCCTACAGCAAGAGGCAGCTTATTACACATGGAAGAAGGCATTTCAAAGGAAGAACAGTAACATCTATTGATTCTAATTTGATAGAGTCAATAACCTCTATTGACTCTGATATAACTTCTATTGACTCTGTTGACTCTAATCCAAAAGGAACATGCCCAAAAAGTCCAGACTCTCTCATTTTCTAACATGTAGATCATTTGGCATTGATCCCACACCAATACCAATTTTTCTGTTTCTTCTTTTTTTTCTCCTTTGTCCTTTTTAGATTGGAAGAGTGTATGGAGGAGTACAGAGAGGGAAAGAGAGAATATTAAGCAAGCTCCATGCCCAGGCTCCTGCAGAGCCTGAGGCAAGTCTTGACCTTGAGATCATGACCTAAGCTGAAATCAAGAGTTGGGCACTTAACTGACAGCTACACAGGCACCCCTCATCTGTTTCTTATAGTGAAAGGGATGGGAAGAGTGTTGAAATCCTGAGAGTGGTCTATATCTCTGCATTTTTTTTTAAAGATTGTATTTATTTATTTGACAGACAGAGATCACAAGTAGGCAGAGAGAGGGGGGGAAGCAGGCTCCCCGCTGAGCAGAGAGCCTGATGCGGGGCTCCATCCCAGGACCCTGAGATCATGACCTGAGCCAAAGGCAGAGGCTTTAACCCACTGAACCACTCAGGCGCCCCTGTATCTCTGCATTTAAGAAGGAAAGCAGAGAGGGTGGTAGAAAAAGCTTTTCAGTTTTTGAGATTTATCTGTGTTTGATCAGGGGCAGTAGTGAGAAGGGAGAGTGGGGATTTAAAAGGCTTGGGAAGACCTGAATAATGGTGTGTGTAAAGCCATAAGAGGTATGGTTTTGACAGTGCTAGAACCACACACCCTGAAAGTTGAACAGAATTTAGAGAATACCTGGCATATTTAGTCTTCAGAACTCCTCCTGAGCCCAGAGTAAACCTTTCAGCTTTTCCTAACGTAGAGTTTCAGGCAATTATGCAAGGTGGGGTCTACTTGACATCCTGTTGCAAATCCATACCTCCCCACCTCTTGTAGGTTATGAAATAACCCCTTATATTTGTTAGTGTTGCATTTACAAAGGGCTTCCCTCATATGTTAACATTTAACACCTTCCATTAATCACAGAGGAAGAAACTGAGGCCCTCTTTGAGTAAAGTTTCTGTCTAGGGTTCGTGCTCTTTAAAATACTGCAGAACAACCTTCTTTTCATATTCTGTACTGGGGAGCAAACCCTTAAATGTAGGGAAAAGGATAATAAGAGACAGTTGTCTGAGAGATTCTGAAGGCATTCCCTTTTCTCTCCTAAGACCTGAAATTCCATCATTTCTAGCAATTTACTTCTTGAAGTCTTCTGTGACCTTCTATAAGAATATGACTGTCCATGGAAGAGAGTTATTTGCTTAAATCGAAGTGTGTCATATAGAAATCATTGAAGAAGTAGTAATTATGGCAGATTGGCTGGTAGTTTGATGTACAAATTCATGTGACAAACAGTTATTAAGAAATTGTGAAGTTCAGGGCATTGCTATAGGTACTGTGAGGGATAAAATGTGGAATAATAAGTTATCTCTTTCCCAGAGATTTTACAATGTAGTAGGAGATCCTCCAGTCAGGAGAGGGGGAGAATTTGGAAACAGAGTAGCTGTGGGAAGTGAAGAATAGTGTTATAAATAACCCTAAGTTTTCTTTTGTGAAAGTTGGATTTGCTAACCAATTTAAGAGGTTTATCTGGTGGCATTATGTGCTGTGATGGGCTCAGTTGACTATGAAGCAAGTTCCCAGAGGATAGATGAGATGTTTAGTGGGATATCCTATAACCAAGATGTTCTGTGAATAACACATGTGTGTCCCATGCAGATGATATATGAATTTTTCTAAATAAATGAGCTGTACCTTGGGCTGTGTTTAAAAGAAAGAAGAGTAGAGGTTCCTAACAGCACATAAAGTCTTAGGTCTCTCAACAGCTAGTAGAGTTGGATTAATGAGTTTGAAGGAGATAATGTAGAAAAAGTTAAATTATGAAGTTGCAAAATAGGTAAATGTTGTATTCTGAACGAGTGTAGGGAACCTAGGCTCTCAAGGAGTAGATCGTGAACCATAATGTCAGAGGCTGAAGAAAATCTGATTATTTTAGTCTTGCTAACATGAAACTGATTCTTAAATCAACTTTATTGAGGTATAATTTATCTATAATAAATAATAACAAACCATTTTAAGTACATTACAGTGAGTTTTGATATATTTATATGGCTGTGTAATGACCACCACAGCCGAGATACAGAGCATTTCCTCACTCCAGAAAGTCCCTTTGTGCTTCTTCTCAGTTATCCTCTAACTCGACCTTTGGTCCCAGGCAACCACTGGTATGTTTTCTGTCAGTATAGATTAAATTTGTCTTTTCTGGAGTTTTATCTGAATCGACTCATACAGTACCTTCTCTTTTGTGTCTGGCTTGTTTTTGCTCAGCATGTCTCTGAGACTCATCTGTGTTGTTGTATGTATCAGTAGTTCCTTTCTTTTCATTTCTGAATAATATGTATCCATTGAGCTATTGATGGATGTTTGGGTTGTTTCCAATTTTTGACTACCATCAATGAAAGTGCTGTGAACGTTCATGTACAAATCTCTGAATAGAAATATCTTTTCATTTTCCTTGGTTGAATACCCAAGAGTGGAATTTTTAAGTCATACATATCTTCTTTTGTGAAGGGTCTATTCAGGTCTTTGGTCAATTTTTTTCTAATTGTGTTGTTTGCCTTCTTACTATTGAGTTGTGGGATTTCTTTATATTTTCTGGATAAAAATTCTTTATCAGATATATGTGCTGTGAATATTGAGACTAATTTTTGGCCATTAGAAATTACTGGAGGGCACCTGGGTGGCTCAGTCGTTAAGTGTCTGCCTTCGGCCCGGGTCAGATCCCAGGGGCCTGGGATCGAGCCCTGCATCGGGCTCTCTGCTCTGCAGGAAGCCTGCTTCTCCCGCTACCATTCCCTCTGCTTGTGTTCCCTCTCTCACTGTGTTTATCTTTGTCAAATAAATAAAATCTTAAAAAAAAAAAAAAAAAGAAATTACTGGAAATCTTATCATAGTAGTGAGTTCAGTGCATAATTGAAACAAAAATAATGGTCTAGATGCTAAAATGTAACACATCTGCTGTGATGTCATTCATTTGAGTATACAGATTAATAGAAAAATACAGATAAAAATACTCTGTCATCTTCAACTTTCATGATGTCAGATTTCAACCAAGATGCCTGCCTACACACATCTTTTCAGTACATTCTGAAATCCACCTTTTTAAAAAATATATATATATTTTAGACAGTTTCCAGTTGAATGCCAATTTTATATTTGAGCTTTTTTCTGGCAGCACCTTTAAGAAACATATGCTTCCAACTTCAGCTACTGTTTTTTGCTCCATATGCTTCTTGTTCCATTTCTAGGTATCAGAAAGGCATTTGGGCTGAATACGGGCATGATTAAGATCATGGAGCTTATTGGTGGGGTCAGGCTTTCCAAATATGAGAGAAAAGAAAATTTGACCACTACCAATTTTTAAAGTGACTTAGAAACATAGAGTACCAAACCTTTTTCTGCCAGGAACTTTAATTTTTAAACTACAGGAACACTTGTTCATCAGCTATTTCTTATTCCGTCTCTGTGCATTCTACTAAGCTGAACTTCATGGGGGCAGAACACAGACACTGCTCTCAAGAGCTTAGGGAACAGGTGCTGAAGACAAGAGAGGGAATTAGGATTCTCGAATGCTTCCAATGCCATTCATTTCTGTTTCTCTGCAACTGCATATCATCACCTGCTTTCATTGACTTAGAGGCTTTACATGACAGCACTTGGTTCAGTGACATTGAGTAGGTATTCTGCAAATACAGTACTGGGACAAATTTGGTCTCACAACCCCACTAATGCTTAAAGGTATTAAAGAAATCTCCCAATCTACTGGCATCACAGTCTGTTCTAGCTAGATTCATGTAAGCTTATATTGTTATGCAAACTATAGAGTGACAGGCCAGTGAAAGTGCTTCTACTTTTAGAAATTGTTGACCTTTCTAGAAGTTGCACTTTTGGCCTTGATCATGTTGATTATAACTAATCAATGGATAGTAAACAAAGTGACCTCTGGATGACTAAAATAGATATCATAAGGTCCTTTCTTCCTATCTCATATACTTTAGGCATAGCAGAATTCCTTCAGCCTTATGCATAGCTTATGTATTCTTATATTAGACATGATTTTCATAAGCCTGGTTATCTGGTTTCGATGTCCACTGTTATTAAAAGCAAAAAGGCAGGTGGATGAAGAAGGACTATCATATACAGAAACACTGATAGCAGATCAGAGGAAGAGACCACCATATAAAAAAACAGGACATAACAGACACATGGAAAGATGCTCAACATCACTCATTAGGGGAATGCAAATCAACACTACAATGAGCTATCGCTTCACACTTGTCAGAATGGCTGAAATAAAAAACACAAGAAACGACAAGTGTTACGAGAACATGGAGAAAAAGGAACACTCACTCACTGTTGATGGGAATGCAAACTGGTGCAGCCACTGTGGAAAACAGTATGGAGGTTTCTAAAACATTCAGAATAGAACTACCCTATGATTCAGTAATTGTACTACTGGGTATTTACCCCCAAAATACAAAAACACTAATTCAAAGAGATATAAGCACCCCTTTGTTTATTGCAACATTATTTACACTAGCCAAATTATGGAAGCAGCCCGTGTCCACTGATATATGTGTGTGTGTGTGTGTGTGTGTGTGTAAGACAATGTGATATATATGTGTATGTGCATATATATCACATCATATATATGACATATGATGGATATAATATATAATATATATAATATTGCATTATATATTATACATACCATGTATAATACATAATATTATTAATTATGTTAATTATTAATGTGATTGATGATATAATTAATAGCATTAGTAGCATTAAGAATTAATATAATTACTTATGTTGGTATATTATTCAGCCATAGAAGAGAATAAAGTCTTGCCATTTGCAATGACATGGGTAGATCTAAAGAGTATAATGCTAAGTGAAATAAGTCAGACAAACAAATACCATATGATTTCACTCATATATGGAACATAAGAAACAAAACAAACGAGCAAAGGAGAAAAAGAGAGAGAGACAAATCGAGAAACAGACCCTTAACTATAGAAAACAAACTGAGGATTACCACAGGGGAGGTTGGTGGGGGGTGGGTGAAATAGGTGATGGGCATTAAGGAGTGTCCCTGGCATGATGAGCACTGAGTAATGTATAGAATTGTTGAATCACTGTATTGTACACCTGAAAATAATATAATGCTGTATGTTAACTATGCTGGAATTAAAATAAAATAAAGGGCATGATTGCAAAGCCAAGGCAATTTAGAACTATTTAACATAGGTATAGTAAATCCCAGTTGAACCTGAGGGCATCCCTGTGTTAGGTGATACAATGACCCTGAATTTTAAAGAAAGTATTAAATTATCATCAGTGTTCTTTTTGTTCTTTGTGTAAAATTCTAGACAGATTTCAAACCAAAATGATTAAATATATATTGTTCTGCATCAAGATTTTAAAGTCTGACCATCAGGAAAATTTTTCTTGTTCCCTGCCCTGATGCCTCTGTGTACTCCCTCCACTCCTCTGCACACATACATGTACACACTATTTAGAATTCAGAGTAGGATCACGAATATCTTTCAGATGTGAAAAACAAAACTGAATCTAAATAGTGGTACTATGGGGTGCCTGGCTTGCTAGGTCAGTGGAACATGCAACTCTTGATCTCGGGGTTGTATGTTCGAACCCCACATTGGGTGTAGAGACTACTTAGAAAGTAAAACCTTAAAAAAAAAGTAGTACTATGTATAAACATTCTAACATAATGCAGAAGTTATGGGTTAAATGCATTGTTCCTTAAGAGCTTTTGTTTAAAAAAAAAAAGATTTTATTTATTTATTTGACAGAGAGATCACGCGTAGGCAGAGAGACAGGCAGAGAGAGGGAAGCAGGCTCCCCGCTGAGCAGAGAGCCCTATGGGGGGCTTGATCCCAAGACCCTGAGATCGTGACCTGAGCTGAAGGCAGAGGCTTTAACCCCCTGAGCCACCCAGGCGCCCCAAGAGCTCTTGGTATTAAAATACCCACATCAAATTATATAATTGAATGGACTGTATTCCTATAATTTAAAAAATTATTTTGGAAAATGATACTTTAAGAATGATTAATAGTTTACCATTGACTTGTCTGAAAGAAAACAATAAGCATGATATTTTGTGGATCTAGTAATTAATAAAATGCTGTTATATGGAATAATTTGAATCTAGAAAAGAGAAAAGCACATTACTGACAAGTTTGCTAATGACCAAAAATTAGACGACAGTAGAAAACATTAGGTGATAGCATTAAATTTCAAAATGCCACATTCAAGTCATTAGACTCGGAAGCACAATGATACATACAAATGAAAGGGGCACCAGGCTTTAAGTACAGCACCAGGAATAAAACAGAGATTACAGAGAAGGGTTATTAAGCAAACCCTGGATGGTTAGTGAAAAAAATTGTGAAATTTTCTCAGAGTCGGATAATGGCTTTGAAATTCCTTTTATTTGTCTGAGTGAGAATCATAGCCATTAGTACTGTTTAATGTTAGAATAAAATTAGTGAAACCCACAAAATACAGGAAGATCAGGTTAGACCGGCTATTTTAGGGCCAGCTCTGTGAACCCTCTGACTTAGCAGTCTGACTGCCTGGGAAGCCTTTTCTGAGGTCTTCTCTTTTCTTCCCTTACTCGCTTCATCTGGCCTGTGTCAACCATGTTCTGCTTTTTCATTATCTGAGATCATAATTGGGCCACTTAAGAACTGGGCTTTCTTCCAAAATAGGGTATTTGGTTGTGGCCATTTAACAGTGTTGTCTTAAAAATAAAAAGGCACCCTTCAAAAGAAAAACCAAACCAACGAATATAATAACTATGCACAGACCTCATCCTCACGTCACCCATGGAGGATACCCTCATAGGCTCGGGGATGGAGTAAGGCTCTTGGGAAGGAAGAGAATGTCTGTTGAACATATTGCATTATTATTTATACAAAAGCTAAAGTTTAATAGTTTGATTTTAAACTGAGTTAAATTTTTCTCCTGTCAAAAATAGCTGCATCAAAATTTCAGATACCTGCTTTTTCTTGTTTTGCTTTAGAAAGTTAATAAGAGAGTAGCTGGTGTGAATTGCTCTATGAAACTTGGGCCAAGAAAGCATTACTTGTCTATTTTTATCACTCAAATTAAATCAGTTTCTGAGCCTTTCTTGCCAGAGCTGGTGTGGAATCTGATGTCAGCCATTATTTGGGTTCTCCGCCTGCCCCTCCCATACTCCCACCATGCATGCATGCACACATGCACGCACGCACTCTGTTGTCCTGGCCTTGGCTTCTCAGGGCTTATATGGTTCTGGGAGAGGCTTGGTGAGCCACTGTCATGGTCACTATGTCTCCTTCTGTTCCCTTTGCCCAAGCGCTCCCTCACTTGGGCCTGGGGAACTCCCAGAAGTGCCGCCCGTGGTCCTGGTCCTTGCAGTCAGGCTCCACAAGTGCCAGTTAAGGGCAGCATGTTCCCAAACCACCTATTTGTGGGCGCCCTGCTCAGAGCCACCCCTGGGTGCTCTATGGGAATAAGGGCTGGGGCCCCCAGACTGGAGCCTGCCCCTCTCCTTCCCAGCCTCCTAGTACCTCAACTCTGGAAGGGCCTTTCTTGGTCTCCTCTTTCCAGTGAGGTTTAATGACCCATCTGGAAGCTCTAAATGGATAAAACTCTATGACCATAAAAGCCTGTTTACCTTTCCTGCACATAAGAGGGTTGTAATTTTTAGGAATGCAGTAATATGACCTTCCATCCCCCAAGGATAGACTGCACCTTCACATGAAGCATTCGAAACCCAGCAGTTACATTTATGCATTTAGTTTTTATATCCTGCCACATTAACTTCTTAATCACCTGCTTTCCTCCCCACCCAAGTTTTTGCAAATTTAATCATGGCATGTTCTACAGCTTAAGGATTTAGGGTCTTATATTCCTTGCAAGTATGCTGTCACATAATTTTTTTTAAAAGATTTTATATATTTATTTGACAGAGAGAGAGAGATCACAAGTAGGCAGAGAGGCAGGCAGAGAGTGAGGGGGAAGCAGACTCCCCACTGGGCAGAGAGCCCAATGCAGGGCTCCATCCCAGGACCCTGAGATCATGACCTGAGCCAAAGGCAGAGGCTTTAACCCACTGAGCCACCAAGGAGCCCCAGCTGTCACATAATCTTAAACACTGGTCTATTTGTCTCTGTCTTTCATCTTTCCCTGTCTCCCTATTTCTGTCTCTGTCTCTTACACACACGCACACACACAAACATAGACACACATACTCTTAAAGATCTGAGAATATTTATTTTGGAAAATCTCTTAGCAATCAAAGAGTGGTGGTGAGGGAATCTTTTTCTAAGAATGCTAATGTTATAGTTATTTTTTCCTCATCCACCACACTTTCTCCATATATTAGAGGCTGACTATAACACCATCCAATTTTAATGTTGAATGTAGCAGATACCCAGGTGCCCTGGCAGCTAAGAAGGCACAGTTACTAGAAGGTCCTCATTATAATGTGGCCACACTTGTGAGACAGTGCACAGTAGTGTCTATGACAGCCTTTCCTCCTATTTTTATTTAGCTTTCCAACCCTATCTTGCTTAGCTTAAATCAGAAATTTACAAATCCCTTTTTAAACTCTGATTTTGCCAAAGGTATACAAATCTGACCAGATTTCTCCAGTCAAAAGTCATTGAGACTCCTGAAACTTGGTTTAGATAATCCCTGTTCTTCACTGTAGTATGTTCCCATAAAGGATACCAGAAAACAAAGATAATAAAAAATTAATATAAGCATACCTCATTTGATTGCAACTTGACTTTATTATGCTTTGCAGATTTTGCACTTTTACATATTGAAAGTTTGACATATTGGCAGGTTGCATCAAGCAAGTCTCTGGGCGCCATTTTTCCAACAGCATTTGCTCACTTTGTGCTTCTGTATCATGTTTTGGTAATTTTCACAATATTTCAGACTTTTTCATTATTAGTGTATTTGTTATGGTGATCCATGATCAATGATCTTTGATGTTACTATTGTAATTATTTTGGGGGTGCCAGGAACCATGACCATATAAGATGATGAAATCAATCGATAAATGTGTGTGTTCTGACTGCTCCACTGACTGGCCATTCCCTGTATCTTCCTTTCCTGGGGCCTCTCTTTGCTCTGAGACTCAACAATATTGAAATTAAGCCAAGTAATATAATGGCTTCTAAATGTTCAAGAGAAAGGACAAGTTACATGTCTTTCACTTGAAATTAAAAGCTAGAAATGTTTAAGCTTAATGAGGAAGGCATGTTGAAAGCCAAGACAGGCTGAAAGCTAGGTCTCTTATACCAAACAGTCAGCCAAGCTGTGAATGCACAGGAAAAGTTCTTAAAGGAAATTAAAAGTGCTACTCCAGCGAACACATGGACGATAAGGAAGTGAAACAGTCTACTGTTGACATGGAGAAAGTTTCGGTCTCTGGGTAGAAGATCAAATGAGCCACAACATTTCTTTAAGCCAAAGCCCAATCCAGAGCAAGACCCTAACTCTCGAGTTCTGTGACGGCTGAAAGAGGTGAGGAAGGTGCAGAAGAAAAGTCTGAAGATTAGCAGAGGTTGGTTCATGAGGTTTCAGGAAAGAAACCTTCTCCATGACATCAAAGTGCAAGGTAAAGCAGCAAGGGCTGGTGTAAAAGCTGCAGCGGCTTATCCAGACAATAAGGCTCAGATAATTCATTACGGTGGCTACACGAAACAGATTTTCAATGTAGATGAAACAGCCCTCCATTGAGAAAAGATGCCATCTAGGACTTCCATAGCTGGAGAGAAGCAGTCAGTGCCCGGCTTCAAAGCTTCAAAGGACAGGCTGACCCTTTTGTTAGGGGCTAATGCAGCTGAAGACTTTAAGTTAAAGCTAGTGTTCATGGATCAGTTTGAAAATCCTAAGGCCTTTAAGAATTATGCTAAATCCACTCTTCTGTGCTCTGTAAATGGAGCAGCAGAGCCTGGATGACAACACATCTGTTTACCATATGGTTTCCTGAATATTTTAAGCCCATTGGTGGGACCTATTGCTCAGAATAAAAGTTCTTTCAAAATATGGCTGCCCATTGATAATGCACCTGGTAACCCAAGAGCTCTGATGGACATGCATAATAAGATTAATATTGTTTTCATGCCTGCTGACACAACATCCATTCTGTAGCCCATGGATTAAGAGGTAATTTCAACTTTAAGTCTTATTATTTAAGAAATACAGTTCATAAGACTGTAGTTTCCATGGATAGTGACTCCTCTGATGGATCCGAGCAAAGTAAATTGAAAATTTTCTGGAAAAGATTCGCTGTTCTAGATGCCATTAAAGAGAACATTTATGGTTCATGGGAAGAGGCCAAAGTATCAGCATGAACAGGAGTTTGGAATAAGTTGATTCCAACCCTCATGGATGACTTTGATGGGTTTAAAACTTCAGGGGAGGAAGTAACTGCAGATGTGGTGGGAATAGCCAGAGCACTAGACATGGAGCCTGAGTTGCTGCAATCTCATGGTAAAACGTTAATGGATGAGGACTGGCTTCTAATGGCTGAGCTAAGAAAGTGGTTTCTTGAGCTGGAATCTTCTGGTGAAGAGGCTGTGAAGACTGTCGAAATGACAACAAAGGATGTAGAATATTACATAAACTTTGGTTGATAAAGCAGCACAGGGTCTGAAAGGACTGACTCCGATTTTGAAAGAAGTTCTACTCTGGGTAAAATGCTATCAAACAGGATCACATTCTACAGAGAAATTGTTTATGAAAAGAAAAGTCAACCAATGAGGCAAACTTCATTGCTGCCTCATTTTAAGAAATGGCCCCAGCCACCACAGCCTTCAGCGACCACCACCCTGGTCAGTCAGCAGCCGTCAACATCCCAGCAAGACCCTCCTCCAAAAAAGGTGAGGGCTGGCTGAAAGCTCAGATGATTGCTAGCACTTTTGAGCAATAAGGCATTTTTTAAATTAAAGCATGTACTTTTTTTTTAGACATAATGCTATTGCACATTTAATAGATTATAGTAGAGAATGCACATACTTTTATATGCATTGGGAAACCAAAAAATTCATTTGACTTGCTTCTTGCAATATTTGCTTTATTGCAGAGGTCTGGAACTGAACCCTCAACACCTCAAGAAATGCCTGGGGGCGCCTGGGTGGCTCAGTTGGTTAAGCGACTGCCTTCGGCTCAGGTCATGATCCCGGAGTCCCGGGATCGAGTCCCACATCGGGCTCCCAGCTCCATGGGGAGTCTGCTTCTCCCTCTGACCTTCTCCTCTCTCATGCTCTCTCTCTCACCCTCTCTCTCTCTCAAATAAATAAAATCTTAAAAAAAAAAAAATGCCTGTATTTACCTCCTCCCAATGTATCTACCCCCTCCCAATGTATAATTAATATAGACCCTGCAATGATCCTTTGAAGTCACTAGATGACACTTCATTGTCAAGTCTAGCTCTGGTACCTAGCCAATCGACAGGCTGAATATTAGGCTGGTAGAAACAGTGGTTGTGGGTGATAGCAGTTTTTTTGACTTCTTAAGGGTGATTCTGTGTGTGTGACCAAAAAGACTATTCAGAAGGTTTAATTTTGGTTTTGAGAATTCTGTAGGCTTTTCAGTTCATTTTGTAACTCCAGCTTCTTCTTTTTTAGGTGTAAGACAACATTTAGTAATAATTTTAAGAGGCCTTTTAATGATGTTTGGTCTCATTTAAAAAATTGATTAAACATTTAAGCTGCTTACAAATTCCAGATATTTACTATTTTCTTTTTAAGTACTTAAACTGAGTTAAACAAAATGTTCATGGGTGGTAAAAAACACTTTCAGATCTAATAAGTCAAACTTATAAGTACAGTGATCCTCAAATTTTCTTCAATGTCCTAACTACATATAAAGTTCCAAAAAAATGAATAGATTTTTGGATAGGAAATTATTTGATTTTAAAAAATCTCTTATATATTTGCATTTAACTTTTGAAACTTCCAGGGCATAAAAGACACAACTCTATTTAAAGAAGGCAGGTAACATCTCAGCAAAGGTTTTTTTTTTGTTTGTTTGTTTTTTAAGATTTATTTATTTATTAGCAGAGTGGGCAGAGGAGAGAATCTTCAAGCAGACTCCCCGCTAAGTGCAGAGGCTGATGCGGGCGGGGCTCAGTCTCGCCACCTATGAGATCATGGACCCGAGCCGAAACCAGGATTCTGATGCTTACCCAACTGAACCACCCAGATGCTCCACTAAGGTTACTTTTGACCAGAGATTTCAGTCAGTACAAGTCCTAGACTTGCAGAGACCCAGAGCACTTTTCATTGCTAGCCAGGGAAACCGCCAAATGTCAAGTAGTTCAGGGCTATTTCTCAGTGTACTGGAGTTACTGATGACCAGGGATTTCCCTCTGGACAATGATTAGATTCCATTTAACTGGGAAACAGAGAAATTATTTTATAATTGCTGTCTCATGGACTTTAAAGCAGTTAGTTTTCCATATTCATATGCCCTTGGGTTTAGATTATATACACCTTACCAAGTTCTTCTGATTACTCACAAGTCTCCATCACATACCAGGGTCAATTGTTTGCATCCTTTTGGTTCCTATGTTATATAAGACTCTTCCATTTACATCTGAAGACTTTTGAGCTAGGTGAGATCTTCTTACATATTCTTAGGACCACATAACTCTAACTTAAAATGATACAGATTGAGTTGGAATATTTCAGAATCTACCTTAAAGTCACCTCTCATGAATTCTTGGTTCCTACAGCAGTATAAAGTGAAAATATTTATGCATTTTTGTATTTGCAGATAAGCAAATTTATATAACAATTTTTTTTTTTTTTGAACCATCTCTATATCAGGCACTACCCTAGGCAAAAGGAATGCAGTCATTGTTCAGGCAAACATGGATTCTCTCTTCTTCTTCTTCTTTTTTTTTTTTTTTAAGATTTTATTTATTTGACAGAGAGAAACACAGTGAGAGAGGGAACACAAGCAGAGGGAATGGTAGCTGGAGAAGCAGGCTTCCCGCCGAGCAGGGAGCCCAATGCGAGCAGGGAGCTCTATGCGGGGTTCCATCCCAGGACCCCAGGATCATGACCTGAGCCAAAGGCAGATGCTTAACAACTGAGCCACCCAGGTGCCCCGGATTCTCTCTTCTTAAAGCATATGATAACAGTGAGGTTGACCATATCTTAGTAGTGAAATCTGGGGACTATAAGGGCAAGTATTTATATATTGAGCTTGATTTCTGCCAATGAATAAAACAAAAGGTACTAATTTTCTTCTTCTTTGGAGTGAAATTAATGCCTATTCAGTTGGACTTGTTATAAAATTAACTTGGAGATAATTACTAGCAAAGTAACTAGAATTTGTGTTTGGTTACGTCAACAGTAACCTCATGGAACAAAGAAAAAAGTTCACTTCTAAAAGCAATCAATCAGTTTATTCCCTATTCACTGATGAGCTTTATTTTAAAACGAAGCTACTCTGCCTTTTAAGATCTTACTATAGATATCATAATAAAGCTTGATCCTTGGAAAGTGGAATGAGTCACACATTACAGAAACCAATTAGGCCGATTCCTGCCTTATTTCCACTTGAAGATATTTTTTGAATGAATATTTATCATTCTAAAAGACCTTCGTGTGAACACCACATGTTTTACTTTCTGATGCTCAAGAAAAGCCTTTTCAGAAGTTATTCTAACCACTCAAGATGACTTTAAAAAATGTGGCCTTATTTTCACAAATTTTAGGTCATTAAATAGTATATGCAACTGGATTCCTAAGTGAGTTCAACTCAGGGCAATACTTGGAAAAAAGCTTTCTTCTTCTCTCACCACTGCTCTCAAATGACATAGCATCAAAGGATCTGGAAATGGTCCTAGAAGATTAAATAGAAAAGTAGTTAGCCACAGGAAATACCTATTTCCTCTTCAGTCATCATTTTAAATGAATATTGAGGAAATTCAGATGCTACCTGCATTTGATAGGACCCAAGAGTGATTCTCTAATAGGCAGAATCATCTTTTTCAGCCAAGCATGCTGGGGTGGATTTGAACCTTTGAGAAGAATAGAGTCTCAGGATGATCTTTTCCTGGGACTCTGGGAGTCCTGACACCTTCACAAGATTTTTTTTTCCCCCTTCCTTTCAGGGGAAGCAGATGGAATTAACAGGCTCCATTATCTGCTATTCTTAGGCAAGTTAAACCGCGATCTGTGCTCCCCTTTCCCAGAGGATGAGCTACTCTAGCAAAAAAAAAAAAAAAAGAGAGAGAAAATTTTCTTCAAATGTCCTGTTAAAACTCTCTCTTGAGAAATTCTAATCACTTGTTTCTGTTTCTTTTAGAAAAGAGTATAAGGTTTGCCATCTCTCCTAAATGATGAAAGTGGATATGGGATTAGATGTTGCCTGTGAGCCACAACTTTTGCCCCCGGGAAAATAATGATCCTCTTTGGAACAGTCAGTTGGTTGCCCCCACAGTGCTTGGCTATGGGCTCTGAGCCACATGAACTTGGAGCCTAGAAGGATTGGATACAGTGAAGAATCCAGTCTTTTACAGAAGGTTAGAAGCACTGTTAGTAATAACAAAAGACTGTATTTGAGAGGGGCGTTTAAAACTTTTGGGTTTTCTCTGTCTTTTTCTATTCTGGAACTTCCAAGATCAAAGGAAGGTCTAGCCCAGAGAAGGAATCATCTGTAGTTTTGGCATATTCTATCATAGAGAAGGGGAGAATCAAATCTAGCCACCCAAATCTAGCCTGATAATCAATGGGGCAACTTCCAAATGCAGAACTCAGCATGTACTTACTTATACATTTTCTCTAGGACAATAGTTTATTAAGTCATAGAGCCTAAGTGTTAGAAAAACGCAGCATCCTCAGTGTAGTTGATGCCTGGAAAAACATTTGCTGTTTGAAGGCTTGACCCAGAGGTACTGGCTATGTCCTCCTCAACCTAAATGTAATATATAACCCCTCATGGCACATGATAGAGAAAAATCTCTAGAGCAGAGGGAGCAGTTATATAATAGTGAGGCTGACTTCTCCGTATAGGACCAGGATAGGTCAGTCATATTTTTGCAAAGTGAACCTAAAATTACAAGCTAAATTCTGACTTATGTCTGATGATAGGAAATAATTCACATTTAGATTTCCTTGCAGATATGTTATCCTTCTGTCAGCTCTTCACTGACATAAGACCTCATTGTAGAATTTACCTAGCTCAGCAAAAATGTGTAAAATGACTATTTTCTCCTGTTTGTTTTATATTCCCTGTAAGAATAAACTGCATCTGTCCAAACAAATTCAACTTGTAAAAATCAGAAAATCAGGAAGCTATTCCTAATCATTGGAATCGGCTCTTAGAATTTCAAATATGGAAACTACGTGTTATTATCAAATGAGAAGCAGTCATGACCATTTGCAACAGCCTCTGTTCTGCAAATCTGATTTACTAGTTCACTAAAACCCCTATTTATAAGTGTCACATTTGCATGCATAAAATTGAACTTCTCATTCCAATCCATGCTGCCAGTAAGTTTTGGAAGTAAGAAACATGCCATTTTTGAGAGGCTTTTTATTTTATTTAGTATCCGTAAGTTATATAGCACATAGATGGAAATAAAATATAGTTTTACTCTAAGTTAGCCATTTGGTGATCGAAACAATGGTTGAGTTGAGTTTGGCATATTGTTTTAGCCACATAATTTGTAGTTTTGAATTTTTGCAGCGGTTGTCCTTGGATTCTCAGGAGGCCGTTTTGCATAGACTAGTCTACCATTGCTAGAAGTAAAATATCAAACTCTTTAGTTCTTTGTCTCATTAAGTTTTTACTTCTGTATCATTATTAATAAGGATAAAAAGAACTACCTTAGAATTTTAGAGAGCTTATGGTTTAGTCATGCTTATTATTATTATTTTTTTAAGTAAGCTTTTGTGCCCAATGTGGGGCTGGAACTCACAACCCTGAGATCAAGAGTCACACGCTCTACTGACTGAGCCAGCCAGTTGCCCCAGTCGTATTTGTTATATCTCATAGTTCCTTCAAATAAAATTGGTGATATAACTAAAGCAGATATTTTGAAGGAGGAAATTAAAGTCTAGAGCAGTAAATGACTGGTCCAGGGTTGAAGCATTAGTTAAGGCTAATAGGGCTATAGGGCTATAACAAGCTCCTTGGAATATACTTGAAATAAAACAAGTGTGAGTGTCTTGCCTCTTAAAGAAGTTCCTCTATCAATTCATGCTCTACACATCCAAAATCCCCAACAAGTAAGGAGGCTCAGGAGGATATTTTCATGATGACCATTTGAGACCCAGCATCCCAGAAACCCTGCTCATTCTATTCTTCCGGGGTGCTAGCCTTCTTTCAAGGATGGTGTTGATGGATTTGAGGGTGGTAGATGATTATATCTGCTTCTCTGCCAACTTATATCCTAACTCTAGTAATTCCTCTTTCTGGAGGGCTCCAGCAGCACCCTCCCTTTATGATTTCTGAACCTTAATAGATTGCACCATGCATTTTGATACTTGATTAGAATTCCCGAATTTGCAAACAAAAGATCCTTTAGCCAAGTCCTTTGCTCAGATGGGGGGAGTGAAGAGGCTGCCATGTTGGAGATGAAGCAGCTACTAAATAGTAGACCTGGAACCAGGACTCCTTTTTCATATGTCTTTCCACCACATGATTGTTCTCTGTAGTTTCATTTTGATAAGGCAGACTCCACACCAAGAATTTAAGCTTTTGGAGGACAAGGACTTCTGAGATCTCTCCATGACCATTCCATAGTGCTGAATACATTCCTAGGGTCATGGAAGTACATACTGAATTGATTTTGGAGCAAAAGAATTCTGCTGGTTGTGCCGGCTCTGCCACCCCCACACCCCCAACCAAGTAGGGGAGATATTTGTCTCAATTTGGGAAGTCCTTTTCTGGCTCGCTATGAATGTGCTATAGCAGTGGTGGCTGTGGGCAATGGATACAGAATCAAGTACTAATTTCACAGGACTGCACTCTGCCTCAAATGGTCATCATGAAAATATTCTCCTGAGTCTCCTTACTTTTTTGGAATTTTGGATGTGTAGAGCATGAATTGATAGAGGAACTTCTTTAAGAGGCAAGACACTCACACTTGTGTCATTTCAAGCATATTCCAAGGAGCTTGTTATAGCCCTATAAATAATCATTGATCCTCCCAGGAAGCCTCACAGCAAGTATTTCTGTTTTGCAGATGAAGCAAGAAAGCCAGTTGTTAAGTTTTCTACCTAAGGCAAGTGGGTTCATATGGTACAGATAGATACTCTGAAGGATGATGGGGCAGGAGGCCTTTCTCTGCATCTTTGCCTTTGCCAGATGTTTGTACAAGGAACATCCCATGCTGAAGGGAAGATAGAAAACCCTAACCTGTGTCACTTTAATACACCAACATCAGCAGAGGCCCAGAATCAAAGCCGGCTGTGTTATCTCTTCTAACCAGAAGCTCTCTCAGGAAAGTACAGCTGGAAAAGCAAAATAATTTCCAGTTGTGTCTTTGAAGTTGTGTGGTGTGTTATCATGGGTTTTTAATACCTACTGTGGATATTTTTAAAATAGGGAGAAATTATAAAGTGATAAATAGAAAGACTGTTTGAACAACTACATTTAAGGCCTAAAAAGTAACCTACATAAAATTTTACTTTCTTCCTTTACTTTGTGCTGTGTCTGGATTCTGATGCTGGGGAACTTTCTTTTTAAATTAGAGATTTATACATGCTGGTGATGGAACTGTTACATGTCATATGATTTTTATATCATGAAACTTCTCATTTTTATGACCTTTGTCAATCCTGCCACTAATAGCTTATTTTAATTGGTGACTATATGAATTTATTATGCTAATTTTTCCATTCTTCTGTCAGGCTGCTGCTGTGTGGTTCAGCGATTTAGTTGTTTTGGGGCTCCTACATGAGCAATCTACAGTAAGAGAAGAGGTTGCCTTGCATGTAGTAGGTAATAGGTGCTCGGTAAATGTACGTTGAATGGACTAGATAAACAGCAGAATGAATGACTCCAGAGCATAGTACAAAACCTGGAATAAATCAGTTAGTGACCTATTTTAGAATCATATAATGCTACAGCTGGAAGTGACATTAGAGGTCAATCTAGTTCCCTCTTAGGAGATATCAAACGAACTAGATCTATTTGCTCTAGAAAATCTTAAAAAGAGCCTTAGAGTATTGGAAAGGGTATTAGATTTACATACAGCTAGATGATCTGGGTGCCGTACCAGCTAACCCCATGCTTTTTTTTTTTTTTTTTAAGATTTTATTTATTTATTTATTTATTTATTTATTTATTTATTTATTTGACAGAGAGAGAGAGACACACACACAGCAAGAGAGGGAACACAAGCAGGGGGAGTGGGAGTGGGAGAAGCAGGCTTCCTGCTGAGCAAGGAGCCTGATGTGGGGCTTGATCCCAGGACTCTGGGATCATGACTTGAGCCCAAGGCAGACGCTTAAGGACTAAGGCACCCAGGCACCCCACCCCGTGCTTTTTTGTGTGACCTTGGATATATTACTCAGTTTTTTGCCCTCTGAAGGATAAAATGAGAAATGGATGCAAATTGTAGGGTTCGTGTATTTTATCTGCTTGGTACCCTTTTGTACCTTTAGCAACAGAGGACACCCCCATCCTGAATACTGGACACAGGGCCTGTTACCTCACCCCAGCTGAACACAGTGATTGGTCTGGGAGGGGGAAACATGACTGAAACAGGACCATTGTTAAAAAACAAAATTCAACCAAATAAATTTGAAGATCTAGTTGGCTTTACTAATGCATTGGGCAGAATCTTATCCAGCAAGTAGGTTGGGAACTCTGAAGAGTTGTACAAAGTGGAAGGTTTTCATAGAAGGAAGGTGGAGCAAGATACTTATTAGTAAAAGAGAAGAATTGTTCTAGTCAAGGCTAGCTTTCCCTTAAGGGAAAAAGCAATGGGTCTTAGCAGATTACATCATCTTCCTTTGGGGGACGGAGAGGGCTTAGGAGGCAGACTCTTTGGTGCTGATCCAAAAATTCCTGCCTGACCAGTTAAGACTAATTTCTGGGGGAGGTTGAAACTGCAATTAGATTATATATTAAGCCTCAGTTTGGCGACTCTGCCTAAGTGACACCATTTTGGACCTGTGGTTTTCTTTTTAACCCAAGTAGAGTCTTTCTGTGGGATTTGTCAAACCAAACCTGAGAAGGCCCTTTCTTCTTGTCAGGTATTGCAGTAAGGACTTGAGCTTGGAGCTTCTAGTAGTTGCTCCCTGCTTTCCTGCTCCCACTGTTAGAGAGTGAGATGACAGAGTAGTAAGAGATAAAGGGCCAGGGAGTCTTAGGTTCCTTGGCCATGAGGTAAACTTCTTGTCTTTGCTCCAGTTTTCCTCCTTTCTAACCTCAAAATATCTACTTGGTGTCTAAGGTAGTGTGCTGGGGCTGCCAGAATAAAGTACCACAGACAGGCGGTTAAGCAGCAGAAATGTATTTTCTCACAATTCTAGATGCTGGAGGCCAAAATCGAGGTGTTGGCAGGGTTGGTTTCTCCTGAGGACTCTCTCTTTGGCTTGCAGATGGCTGACTTTTCTCTGTGTCTTCACATGATCTTCCCTCCATGTACGTCTATGTCTTAATCATCTCCTCCTTTAGGGGCACCAATATATTGGATTAGGACCCATCTTAATAACCTCATTTTAACTTAGTTACCTCTTTAAAAGCTCTGTCTCCGAATACAGTCACACTGAAGGATCCTGAGCGTTAGGACTTCAAGCTATGAATTTTAGAGGATACAGCTCATAACAGGTATTTTTTTTTGGGTGTCTACGACTTCCTTCTCAAAGAGTTTCAGTTAATCTAGTAACCATAAATTGAATAAACAAGATTCATGGGATCTAGTCAGAAAGTATCTTTGTTTTTGTTTCCCACTACCCATTAGAATGTATTCAGTAGAGGAAGTTCTTCTAGCACCCCAGGATAAAAACTTGAGCAGTCCTATGACTTATCTGAGAATTTGTAAGAAATATACTGGATTACAGTCACTTTTAAGTTGTAAATATGTCTTGGATCAGAGGATAGAATGGCCAGTTCGATGAGGTAATCAAAAGTTCAAACTTGATTTGAAATTAATCTCTCTGCTTCTGTCCCCTAACTAAGGACTTTGACAACTGGGAATGCTACCTTAAGTTTCTGGTCTCATTAGAGTCTAAGCTGGGAACGGAAGGAAAAGAAGGAGAAGAAAAGAAAAGGGCAGGGAAGTGCTTCCTGACTAAAAGTGACACAAAATGGCTTCAGGTTCTCAGTGTCTCATAAGTGCTTAAAGCGCACACTTTCTCTCCTGGTCCCTTTTGGGAGTTTTTCAGAGTATCAATGCCCCCTGCATTTTACTTTCTTGTAATGTAAGCAATGCATTTTCCTTACCTCCTGGTTTTTAGTGGTCTGGTCCACACAGATGCCACTAAGGAGTCCCTTCACCCTTTGAGGCAGCCCTCTTGAGCAGGACCTGAGTGACTTCAGACCAGATCTCTCCCCCATGTGGCCCACATCTGTCCCAGAAGGTCATCTGTCCCTCTTGGTCCTTGGACAGACTGGGAGTATAAGCCTGTCTGGCACAGTCATGTCAGCCTCCGACCTCTCCTTCAGCTCTCATTCCTTTACCTTTTCCAGGCAGGAGTCAGACTTACATCCCGCATGTACTCCTAACTGGGGTACGCACTAGGCTCTCTCAGTGGCCCTTTTGAAGCCCCTCTTGTCCTGACATGAAGTGAAGGGAGACGTACTCCTTCCTTCTGTGTTATGTGTGAGAAGAGACACATAACACAGCACTCTCCCAAGATTTCTCCCTCAGAAACCCTTCATTTTCATTCTCTTGACCCTCTCATTTTGAGTGTGGCTTAGGCCTTTTTAGAATCACAAAGCAGGTTGTTCAGTGTTTCTCTGACAAATGTGCATGTGGGCCTGGACTTCAAGCTGGAATGTCTTGACCACTGTCTTGGTATCTCAGTTGAATCTTCTAATTTAACAGATTTTGAAAAAACAAGTGCTTTGTAAACTGTGAAGTGCTATACAAATGTAGGGAATTAACTTCCTTTGCCTTGAAGAGGTGTAGGGACTCAGTGCAAGAGAATGAAGAATAAAATGTGACTGTAGTTCTTGAAGAAGCAAATATCTCCAGGAGATTTATATAGGTTAGCCAGGGTGAATTTGCATTGTGTCGAGTTGATACATGCTTCATTACTTAGTTAAGGTAGAATTGTTAGTAATACACAGTGCTGTTCTTCTAAGTAAATGCGTAAATGGCAGTAATCAAGACAGTAGGGGGCAAACATTTGAAATGAAAGATGAATCACCCACAAAGCCAGCATTTCTCTCCCTTTCTGTTTTTACGCAGCCTACAGTTTGTACAGATACCCACCGTGTCTGTCCACACACTCAGTGGTTATGATACTTTACAAAGGTCCGCAAACTGACGATCTTATCCTTCGCTCAAAGAAGCCCTTTCTTCACTCAATGGTCGGAGAAATTGTCAGAAAAGTCGAGAGCTAGTGGGAAACTGCCCCCATCACTTGGAATCCACAAGTCCTCGTTCATCCATTTAGTTATTTACTGGATGCCCATTTTCCCCAGACACTTAGGCTAGCCATTAGGTCCGTAGTGGCGAGTCAAACCGGCAGAGCGTGCAATGTAATGGGAGAAACAGATAAACAGTTAACTGTACAATGGCAAATTGTGTTAAGTGACAAAGAATAATGACAGGACATGGGAGGGCAGGGATCTTCTGCCTTAGTTTGGGGTTTAGGTCTGGAGGCATTCCTAGCAAAGGAAGTGTGAAGGGTGGGTCCCACTATTTGTCAAGCCTGTAGTTCCCATGTATTTCTAATTAAATAGTAGTAGTCAGTAATTCTAAATGAAATATTACATTTGAGTATGACATGTGTTTTCTAAGGGTACCACTTAGGTCTCTTCTTCCAAATGTTGTTTTCTGGATGTGCTTTACCCTTTTTCCAAGTAGGGCTTAGAATTTGTTTAAAAAGACTACTTTGGGAGTCATCGTTGTTTACTGGAATAGAAGTTTGTGTATAATATTTTCTCTAAGTGGTCAAGTCTGCCCTCTGAGAGCTTCATGTTATCAGAAATCTGAAGAGTTCTTCCAGAGAAGTTATTCTTTCATTTTCTGCTTTCTCATTTGCGTGGTTAATCCCTCTGTTTATTCTGTTTCAAAGCTGGGATCCCAGGGAAGGGGAGGGGTCAGAAGGATAAGTGAGGAAAGCCTTTTTGGCTATGAATAGTTTACTAATTAGAATATTTTTTCCCAAAACAAACCACTTAATATTTCTTTCAAGAAAGAAAAAAAAAAGTGAATATGATTAGGAGCATCTTGTGAACACAGAACTATCTGGCTAGACCGAAATGTGATGAATTCCACAAAGGCCTGTGTTTCCACTGGGATGCGATATCTGCTTGAAGTGTGCATTACACCTACGCAAGCTATCAGTTCTCAGTCTTATTTTGGTAAGAACTATTTCCTGAATGCCGCCCAATGTGGGAGAGGTAGCCTGGGCAGTGCATTAAAAAGCTTGGCTTACGGCTTCTCTTTTGCTGACTTGTAGCCATCCTTGGTAAGTCAGGTGGTGAATACCTCAGTTTCCCTAGGTCCCAGAGGAGGAGAGCGGTTGTACCTCAGTTTCCCTAGGTCCCAGAGGAGGGGAGCGGTTGTACCTGCCATGCTGCCTCTCGGGTTTGTTGTGAGGATAAGTGAAGTAACCTTAAGATGTCGAGATCGTAAAAACTTTCACATTTGATACATCATTATCATCACCATCTGTCTGATGGTGACTTTTCTGTTCATGACTGATCTTAGCCTATAATACCATTCTCCCCACATTCATTTATCCTGAGGCCAAGATTTATGACCTCTCATCTGTGTACTTGGTTGGATGAAAGTGCTCTGACATGGCTGCTGCTCATACGGGTCTTCCTCGTGCCGGCGTACATTCCAGAAGTATGTCTGTTGAAGCACAAGAGAATTGGGATTGAAGCTCAGCCCTGTCATTTAGTGCTAAATACCTTCGGGTGGGGGATGGATTTCCTCTGTCTGTGCTTTAGTTTCCTCATTCAACGAAATGGCTTTGAGGATTAAATGATAGAAATTATGAAAACACTTAACAAACTGCCTGGTGTTAGGCTTTTAATTAGTGCTAGTGCTCTTGCCCTTTAAAACGAACAGTATGGAACCCAGGGTTTGCAAAAACAGATTTTTTTCATTTTAAGTATTTTTTTTTTTACCTTGGTTTATCAGTCAAATAATTTCATTTTATTTGTTAGGAAACTTGTCAATAAGGAAAATGACATGGTATAATGAACAAAAGTTCATTATATGAACTTACATTAGATTACATTATAAGTAATCTAGACATAATTGTTGAGAACAAGAAATTAAATAAATGTAAGTGAGAAAAAAGGGTTTTTTTAGTCCACTTTGATAATTTCTCAAATCTTTTTGGTAACCTAAACATCATAGTTTTGCTAAGTTAAATTAAATAATGTATTTTAAAACTTTATTTATTTGTTTATTTTTTTATTGAGGGAGTGAGAGAGTATGAGTGGGGAGGGGCAGAAGGAGATGGAGAGAGAGAATCCTAAGCAGGGCTCAGTCTCACGACCCTGAGATCATGACCTGAGCTGAAATCAAGAGTCGGATGCTTAATCCACTGAGCCGCCCAGGTGCCCCCAAAAAGGATTTCTTAAAATGAAAGGATCTGGGAGGGGTTATGATGAACACAGACTCAGCTTCTTTTCACATTATGTTGCAGCTGAGAAAATTAAACACCTCTGCACTTGTTTTCTAATATTTCGGTATTATACACCTGTTAATAATGGAACTGAGGACAGCTGTTTTTTTTAAACAGAAATATTATAGGAAGCACTTTGTTTCTATTTCATAACAATTTGAAATGTTACCACTTGAGTACATTATTTTTTTATATGGGATTTATATCTTACTTTTTCAGAAAAGTTTTGAGATTGTTTACAAAATTAAGCCCGAAGAAAACAAAGCAATTAAAAATGTAATTGGAACAAGAATAAGATAAGCCGCTGGCTATCTTCAGGGTCCTGATGATAAGCGAGGAAGAGTCCCTCCTAGGAAAGAGGACAGCAAGAGCTCTCCCTGTTGATTGTGTTTCTTGTCTGTGTACCAGCAGTTCTCATCGCCCTTCTTGGAGTGTGCCTCACCTCCCTCCCTGCCCGGCCTCTTCATTATTTGTAGGGATGGGCGACATGGGAGCCCCGGAGGTTGGTGGGAAATGAGCCAGAGCTGACCAAGAATTTGCAGCGTGCAAATAGAAAGTGTACATTCTTTTTGTTGCCTTGACAATTTTTCTTGAATTGAGAGCCTCAAATATTGCATCTGCATGTGTGTTGTCTCTTTGCCTGGGATGTAACCTAACTTTCTCTCTTTATTTGAAATGTTTCTGGGCTGGGAATGGTGGAACAAATGGCTTCAGACAATCTGATTACAGAAAAAAAAAAAAAAAGGATTTTGATACATAGCTTTCTGTTTATAAATTTAAAATGACTGAATTTCTCCTTTACAGAAGTGCCTCTTGAGGAATGTGTTTAAAGACAGTTTACGATATTATGGATATTTCAACCTAATGGTGTAATTACCATATGTCATTAATCCTGTTCCCACAGGGAATTTTTATCTTTTTTTTTTCTTTCAAAGCTAGAGGGTAACAAGAGCAAATGTTTTCAACTTTAGCCATTATTCATTTTAAATGTAAGTTGACAAGTTGAGGATCTGAAAAACAAGATAATCAATTTTTTAAAAAGTGGAAACCATTAAACTGTGTTCAAAAGAATGCCTCACATCACCCTTCTCCTGTGCTGGGATTAGTGTAAAACAACTTCTTGCTGCATCTTCTATTTTAAGACTTTGATTTTCTCTAGGTTGCTTCTGTGCCAGCTTTGCTCTTCCCCACCCCAAATACTTTTTTTGGTAGGTTTCCTGCTGTGACCAAAGTCAAGTGACTGGAAATGAGGGAAGGTTAACATTTAAGGCATACATTTAAGAGATTACACGTTCAGTGTTCCTTTGCTCCCTCTTGTTTGGGAAAAGGAGGTGGTACGATCTTACTGCTTTTTTTCTTCTCTTCTTTTTACCCAAGATTATTTTATTACAAAAGTAGTATGTACTCATTTTAGAAATCTTAAAAAGTACAAAAAACTTGAAGAAAAAAGAAAATCGCTCGTAATTCCTCCACCCAGAGAGAACAGCTATGGATACTGATTCTGTGTAGTGATGTACATTCTGATTTTACGGGTCTGTGAGTTCACACCACAGGGCACCTTGGAAAACTTTCTTTTCAGTTAGCGATATATTGTAAATCTTAAATGTTGTTGACACTGCTCTCACTTTATCATGTTTGATGGCTCCCTGGGGTTCTATCATCCAAATGTATCTAAATAGGACAAAACGTATTTATCTGAAGCCAACAGCCTTCAAGCCTTGAACCCCAGAGGTAAGTCCCAGTCCATTTAACTCGGGCTCTAGTGAGGACCTGCACACTGCGGGCTGCAGGCTGGCTGCTGGGTCGGCCCCCAGGACTTTGAGGAGGGTCTGGACCTCGTGTTCTCATGCCTGCTGCCTCACTCCCTGGGTGGATGAGAAAAGCCTGGGGAGAGGGTTTCTCAGCTATCATCACTTGAAGCAAAGAGATAATTTATAGGCAACTTTGTTTCTTGAAAGCCATGAGAACATGTACTCTGCAGGGACTGTTCAACTCCTTTTAATTAGAAATAATGACTCCTGTGAACTTTATATTGGCAATCATTTAATTCTGTCACCCCGCAGAATGTAGTTTAGATTCTAATCTAGTCATCTCATCTCTGCTCCAGCTCCATCTTTAAAGAACTGTGTCATTCGCAGCTGCCAGGATGACCTTTCCGGTGGGGTGGAGGCTAAGGGAGGGACCAGCTGCATGCACCTGTATGTGTGTATCGGCGGCCTCTCTCTCGTATTTCGTTCCGTGTAGTCAAAAGAGTAGTGACCCATCAGTTCCACTTTGCCGGGGCACATGTGCTGCAGTGCAGCAGAGACCCTGGAAACTGTGAAGCTGAGGCCGTGCTGAAGGAGCCGGGTAGAAATAGCCGATGCCGCCCGGTCCTGGGGCCCGGAGCTGTAGACCTCCGTCGGGAACCCGAGAGGAGAGTGAGCCTCCGTGAAGGAGTCCTAATTGCACCAAATCAAAGCTCAGTGAGTCAGCCAGGTCATTAAAAGCTTGATATTTAATTACGAGCTGGAAAATGTCATCAGGCCCTTGTACTAAATCAGCTCCTAAAGAATGCGTGCTCCCTTTGAATGGTTCATGTTTTGTCATACTGTAGACAGATCAGAAAAACAGTTTGACGGTCTGGTGAAGCCGGGGGTTCCAGCTGCCGTGTCCTCGGCTGCGTTGCTCTCCCAGGCCAGCATCTAAGGGCTCTGGAGGCCCTGCAGAAGAAATTCCAAGATTTGGCAATGACCTAAGACTCACCTGGGTCGGATCTGAGGTGGATCCCCGATCTAGGCATCGTCTGTCTGTTTCTCTTCTCTATTTCAACTGTCTCGTGGGGGGAACTGGGAGAGAATTTTTATTTATTTATTTGTTTGTTTGTTTGTAAAGGTTTTATTATTTGAGAGAGAGAGAGAGAGCGCACAAGCAGGGGGAGCTGCAGAGGCAGAGGGAGCAGCAGACTCCCCACTGAGCAGGGAGCCGGATGCAGGGCTCCATCCCAGGACCCTGAGATCGTGACCTGAGCGGAAGGCAGACGCTTAATACCTGAGCCACCCAGGTGCCCTTGGGGAAGAATTTTTCATTGAGTTTCTTGACATTATTTTCATGGCCCAGGATTCATCCAGTCCTAGGTATCAGTCTATCAACAAATGAAGTTTTGCAGTATCTTCTCTAAACAGCTGTAAATAAATAGAGTTTGAGTAGATTTTTAGTATTCCCAAGGCTGTGTTTGGTTTGGTTTTGAAATATGATTTAACAGAATTGTTTTTTTAACATACTAGGTATTTTGCTTGTGTAATTATACCAGATCACTAATGGCAGAAACATTACAGTGCAAAACCACCTGAACTATGAAGCATTAGAAATAGTTGTGAGATTTACATTTCCCAGATGAGCTTAATAATTGCTGCCTAATAATATTTTATTTCTTTTTTAGGAGAGTTTAATTAATTTGTCACCATAATTATGTTTTTGGTCATGGCCTTTTAAATTACCTTTTTATATTTCACCTAGGTGGAGCTGCATATGTATAAATAATTATGCAATGTTTGACAGAATCACTCTGAAGTAGAGTGAATTTCACTTGAGAAAACCAATCTAGTGGGATTTTTTGCTAACCAAATGGATGTTTTTCTCCCCAATTTTTGTTTACTTTCATTGCAGAATATGTGTGTAGTTCTTAGCTTATTTAGTGTCTGGCCCATAGTAATTACTCAATAAACATTAGCAGTTGTGACCATTTTCCATATACTTACCAAAATATTTCCACTCACTTTTTTTACCTCTAGTAGCAGCTCATCTGTTTTTGTTTGAAGTAATTAAATTTCTGAGTATTTACATACTCTCACAGAATTAAAAAAATAAACTCTGAATCAAATTTTAATAAAATATGTTTCCCAGGAGCTAGTAAAATAAATTCATTTCATAGTCATCTCTGAATTAAAACTCTTCTGATTTATCATCCATTTCATTTGATGATGAAAGAATGCAAAATCACTTAAGGGAAATCTTTGATTGTGGGGACACAACAGGAATAAAATGCCTGTTGTCTGGTTAAAGCATTTCAATACTTTGTATATTTTTAAAATTCTGTATTCATCTAGGTCCCAGATGTTTGATGCCCAAAAGTGCAATGAATTAGCTTGAGTCATTGACTGGTACAAACCTATGCCACACATTCAGGATATCTTCTAAGTGTATTTCCATATTTAAATTATTGTTGAATGTTATTTTTTACTGGTATAGATCTACATAAAATTAAGAGCATGTGTTTGTAAGTTTGATATATTTTTATAATATTTTATATTCATTTATATTTATATATTTTAATATAGTTTATAATTATTTTTATAATATATTTACAATATATTTTTATAATTTTTAAAAATATTTTTATTTTAAATATATTTATTTATTTTAGAGAGAGAGAGAGAGAGTGCGAGTGCGTGCAAGCAGGGGGAAGGGCAGAGGGTGAGGGAGACAGAGAGAGAAGCGGACACCCTACTGAACACAGAGTCTCAATGCAGGGCTTGATCCCATGACCCTGAGATCATGACCTGAGCCACAATCAAAAGTCAGAAGCTTAACTCACTGAGCCACTCAGGTGCACCTGATATTTCAAAAGAAAAAAAAAATTTTTTTTTTAAAGACTGGCATCAGTGCTTTCCCTAAGTGTTGTGTTTTAAAATTCTTACAAGTTTTTTTGTTGTTGTTGTCCTGTTCTTAAGTCATGACTGCTTATTAACATCTTACTCTGGTAACGTTGAAAGACAGTCACACTAGGTCTCATTTTTGCTGCCTTAGTTAAGAGTCAGCAAGAGAATTGCTAGTCTTTAAGAAATGGATTTATTCATTGTCACTTATGTGACAGAAGGAATTTGAAGCTATCTGATTTTTAGCTGGTTCTGTTAATTCAGTAATGGCTTCATACTGCCGATTGAGGTTTGCAAGAGACTTCTGTTCCAATGATACATGAAAATATGAGCATATTTTTAACTGTCTGGATAATTAATATGCCTTCTGTTGGTTAGGCTTATGCAATTTAACTTTGAGAGATTACTACTTACTGTGAGACCTGCAAAAGAGAAAGTTTGCGAAAATATATTAGGAACCTGTGAACTATTATTTTTCTTCTGCAATTAATATACTGAATTATAATGAACTCTCAGGCTTTCCAGGTTATATACATCTTACGAATTCTTTGTATCCTGCTTTATATTACTCATTAGCACCTCCAAAGTAGGATGGTATGATAGAGGGATATAATAAACAGATAGATGATAGATAAAATTTAAAAATTCCTAGTGTAAAATTTAAGACATGAAGGGATTTTGAAGGTCCTCGGACCTTCAGCCCACTCCCCTATCTTATAGATGGCCTTGCTGAAGGCCAGAGATCTTTAAGAAATGTGTTCAAGCGGCACCTGGGTGATGCAGTCGGTTAAGCATCCACCTCTTGGTTTTGGCTCAGGTCATGATCTCAGGGTTGTGAGATCCAGTCCTGTGACAGGCTCCGGACTCAGTGGGGAGTCTGCTTGGGTTTCTCTCTCTCCCTCTGCCCTATCGCCTATTTGTGTGTGTGTGTGGAGGGGGGAGAGTCGCGTGTGCTTTATATTTAAATATATATATATATATTAATTAATATATATATATATATATTATATATATATAAACTCTCAAGCTTTGATCCATTTAATTCACAGGTCCATAGCTCAACAAGAGTCCTAGCTCAACAAGAGTGTTACATTTCTTCCTTTTCCAGTTAGAAAGTGAATTAGAAAAGTAACATCTCATAGATTATTTTAAGTCATTCCTTCCCTGAGTATTCCCTACTTAAATTCTCTTTCAAATAAATAAATAAATAGATAGATAGATAGACAAATGAATAAATAAATAAACAAATAAATAAATAACATCTTAAAAGAAGGAAAGAAATGTGTTTAAGAGCACACACCTGCAGAGCTGGCTAACTGCAGTGTGATCTGGGACAAGCCTCCCATCTTGAATGGGTGGGACTCCTACCAGATGAAGTTGGAACAATGGAAAACTTGATTGTCTCTCAGTTTACTATGGAGTAGAATGAATTGCCCAAGGAAAGAATGCTTAGCCTACTTCCAAAGGTGTTTAAAGTAGGTGGGTGGTGGGCAGAGACTGTTACTAGAATGGGTCCACAGTGGACAGACCAACAGGACTGCTCCAACATATTGTTGGGAATGAGTTCTGAGAATTAGCTGGGAAATTTATTTTTTAAAACAACATCCATCCAAAATTGGTTCAACTCTTCTTTTAAAGTCAGAGAGAGAAAAAGAACTCTATTTTCTATGCACTCTCAAGCTTTGATCCATTTAATTCACAGGTCCATAGCTCAACAAGAGTCCTAGCTCAACAAGAGTGTTACATTTCTTCCTTTTCCAGTTAGAAAGTGAATTAGAAAAGTAACATCTCATGGATTATTTTAAGTCATTCCTTCCCTGAGTATTCCCTACTTAAAGAACAAATGAATTGTATCATTGAAATTTGCTGAGAGTAGAAGTTAAATGTTCCCATGAAAAAGGAAGGGAAGGGGAGGGGAGGGGAGGGGAAGGGAATGGAAGGGAAGGAAGAAAAATGTGAGGCTATGGGTATGTTAATGAACTAGATGGAGGGATCCTTTCATAATGTATACACATATCAGTTCATCATGATGTGTGCTACTTTAAATATCTTGCAAATTTATATGTCAACTACACCTTAATAAAACTGAAAAAAAAAAAAAGAACTGAAATTTGATTCAATCATATCTTGGAAATTCACTGGGAAATACTTGGTTTATAACACCCCAAAGCGTAATTAACTGTACAGGCTTGAAATTGGTTCTAAAAAAGCCTTTTTAATCTCAAAATGATAAAGTCAGTTTAAGGCCCTGGTAAGCAATTGGTTTTGAAAATAATTTATCTGTTTCCATCTGGTTTAATTTAATGAACTTAATATATCTACTTCAGGTCTCCCTTTTGCCAGACTTTATCCCTATTAATGCATCTTCCACACTGCTGCCCCACTTGCTGTTTTAAATCACAAACCTGGTGGCCCATTCTTTTGTTTAAAATAGTTTAAAGAATTGTTTATAATGTAGACTCTACAAGAAGATCCTTTACAAACTACAGATTTAATATATTGATCCTATAATCAAATAGTGACTTGGGTTCAAATTCCAGCTCTCCCATTTGCTAAGCTAAGTTGGACCAATATTGGATGGATGTTCTTTTCTGGGCCTTATCTGAAAAGTGGGTAGAGTCATAATGAAGAGTAAACTAGGTAATGAATTTGAGTGCTTAGCTTAGTGTTCAGTACATAGAAATGTTTCATAAGTATTAGCTACTGCTCTTTATTATTATTATTATTATAAAATTTAAAGTCATAAGTATACATACATGGTTCAGGCCTGATGCTAGCTCTTCATCTTCTGCCTCTTCTTCCACCTTCCCCTCTCACCTTGAAACATATGTACACACTCTGCACTCCAGCCCTAAAACCTGCTATTAACCTCAAACATACCAGGATTTTTCATGCCTCTGTATTTGGGTACCTGTGCTCTTTGCTTGGATTGCTATCCTGCCCGTTGCTCTGCTCTTCCTTTACATCCCTCAAGACTCAGTGTACATATCTTGTGTGTCTTGGTGTTTCCAAGCCTTCTTAAATTTACTCTACTCTTTTGTAGTTGTCTCTTTACCACTCATCTGCTTCTTGAAATCATAAGCTCTTTGAGGGCAAGGACTCTTCTTTTTTGCTATCTGTATTCCGCATAATGTAGGAGCCTCATTACCACTGGATAAATGTTGAAAGAGTGAACACTCGAATGAATTCTTTTTTTTTTTTTTTTAAAGATTTTTATTTATTTGACAGAGAGAAACACAGCGAGAGAGGGAACACAAGCAGAGGGAATGGTATTGGGAGAAGCAGGCTTCCTGCCGAGCAGGGAGCCCCATGTGGGCTCTATCCCAGGACCCTGGGATCATGACCCCAGCCGAAGGCAGACGCTCAACAACTGAGCCACCCAGGCGCCCCATCACTCGAATGAATTCTTAAGCCTGCTTTGTAACCCAGTACAGGCAGCCATCTGCATTTCATGACTGGATTTTAACAATTTTGCATCCAGTAGACACAAGGACAACCACACCTTACTGCATTTATTCAGTTTCCCTTTTGAATAGCTTGGAAGTTGGGCATTTCGATTGATTCATGGATGCCATCTGGTGGAGGAAAGAGTTACTACAGGAACATGCTTAACCAAAATCATATGGAAATGAGAATGATTAATAATATGGAAGTTCCCACCGTTTTACAGCCATTTCCAGAGGCATAGTCAGAAAAACTCCCTAATAATTGTTCTTTCATTCTTGTACATTTAGCTTCTTAATATTTTAAGAAGTTGGTCAATTACAAATAACGTTTGAAAACATTACTTTGGCTAATATTGCTTATTTAACTGAAAATGATTTACCTGTTCCAGTATGTGATGGAATAAAACTGGAAAGTTTTATAATGCTTGTTTATAAAAATATTTAAACTCTATGAATTTAGGAACTTCCCAGAACTTCTAATTGCTTTAGCTCATATGGAAAATAGTGAAAACCAGTGGCAGAAATCCAAGAGCAAATGAGCCATCCAGTGTATACAACTCTAAATTCTTAGACTGCATATGAATTTTTATAATAAAATGGGGAAAAATCTAGTGCAATAACTTAAGTGAGGATAGGTCAACTGATTATCTAAAGTTTAGATATTGACTTTTTAAAATGTTTCTGTGACACTGAGTTCTTTTAATTCATTCATTCCCCAAGCTTTGATTCAGTACCTAATGCCCAGTATTGTACAAAGTGCTAAAGAACCAGAGATGAAAGACATAGTTCCAGTTTTGGCCCAAATAATGAATATTTAGGTAAGAATGGAAAGCTAAATAACTATTCATAAGACAAATCATACCAACTCCATTTAGATTTTCATGAGTACCGTATATTCATTGATCCATATGTGTGCTTGTAAACGTCATAAATACAAAGTTACCAGTTTTATTCATGCTATTTTGATGGGTTTTCTCAGAGCATATGAATCTAAAGGGAAATTCTTTACAATTTTTAGTAAACAGTAGATATGCATTCAATATTCACGTTTTTTACTTACACTCCACCTATCTGAAAGGTAGACTCCTCCTCCCCACCATTTCAACTATGTGGACCACTGTAATGAACCGGCCAATAAACAAAAAAGGACTAAGGAGAAAATAACTGTAAAGCCCATGCATTTTTCTCCAATAAGAAGGTCAAACATTTTCCAGTCTTTAGGCCAGATAATTATACAATAATGTAGCCACTTACATGCAGGATTATCCACCTTTGGAGGGAGAACCAAGAGCTTCTCACACCAATCAGGGTTCTTAAGTGTGGAAACCAACTTCATATGCAGGAGAAATGAATGTTTCTACTTCCTTTCATGTTCCAAAGATGGCTTTAAGTCATTAAAAAAAATCCTAGATTTTCTTCTGCGTATTCTCATTGAAAAAATGTGGATGTGTTTCACTATAGAAACATTTCCACTGAAAGAGGTTAAAATAATTTTTCATTATTTAGAGTAGTAGAGTTAAGTGGAACATTCACTTACGTGAAACTCTTCATTCCCTGATGACAATTATTATTATTATTATTTTAAAGATTTTATTTATTTGACAGAGAGAAACACAGCGAGAGAGGGAACACAAGCAGAGGGAATGGTAGTGGGAGAAGCAGGCTTCCTGCAGAGCAGAGAGCCCGATGCGGGGCTCAATCCCAGGACCCTGGGATCTGACCTGGGCAGACGCTTAACGACCGAGCCACCCAGGCGCCCCCCCGATGACAATTATTAAATGAGGTATTACAGAATTGAGCTATCATTTATAGAACTCTCATTTGAAAAATTACATAGGACACACATATATCCAAATCTAATTTTCTCTTTAACTGAAGAACTGGAATGGACCCTGAGAATTTACCTAGTTCCTGGGAAGGGTGCCATTAAAGCATTACATTAAAATGTGTTACATATAAAATTTTGCTTTGTATAAGGCTTGAATGAAAGATTTCAAACCAAAGTGGCAACTCACTTAACTTATAAATAACTATTCAAAGCTAAATGGCCAGCTACCTGTCTTCTGATATTCTGTTAACCTTCACTATTTAATTGCCTGAATGTGGGTATATGATTTGTGTTAGAAGAGAAAGCTTGGTTTGTTGGGTGTGTCTCATAAGTCATGTTGACTTATTTAATGACCTCTTCCATCCTAGGGCACTTAGATCAACATAATATGTTTTGAGGAAGAATCATAGGTACTATCTTGTGAAATAAAAGGAAGATGTAGGTGGCAAAGTTTATACTTTTTCTAGTCTGACAATTTCCGTGCTGATTTATGACATTTGGAAATTGCTTGTTGCAACAGTAAATCTTTAGGTGGATTTTTCTTGGATTTGGACTATCTGAGTACAGGACCTAAAGATTGGACGCTGTTCCACAACAAATGGTTTTTCTTGCCATTTCATAGACACCAGCCCATACCAAGCAATTCATTATTTTCTAAGGTTGAAGCAGCTGTGGATTATTATAATTATGAATTTATTATGTCCCTGCCAATCTACTATGAATCCTAATTCAAACTTTACATGTCTCTTTGGAGCCTTGTTAATTTTCTTGTGATAATGTGGTTCCTGACAAATGATAGTTGTGAGAATCGAAAGTTGCTCAAGTTTTTTATGGTGCATTGCCAATTGCCCCTTGTTTCTAGAATGCTAATGACCTTTTCATTTTTAATGTTACTTTTAGTTAAAGCAGCTTCTCTTTGTAATGCCTGGCTGCATTTTTATCCACCCATTTTCTCTGAGGATTGCTACAGAGGTGCTGTTCCCCCTGACTTTTTAGGTTATATAGTCACATGGAAAGCAATAGAATGTTTAAGCACTCTCTCCCTGGGGTGTTAGGTATTTTAAATCATTTCATTGGGTTCACATAATAAATTGTATGCACTTAACATTTTAGAACTGATCAAATTGTTTTGTGATTACCTCTTTAGTCATTTCTGTAGCTAGATTGTGAACTATTTGTAGGTGATGACTGTATAACTTATTTGTATACACCTGGGATGCAACACACTGTTCAATACATGAAGGCAAATAATAAATGTGAGCTCAATTTTATATATATGTGTGTGTGTGTGTGTGTGTGTGTGTGTGTGTGTGTAATCTGTACACACACACACACACACACCTGCTGATTTTGCTTTAGTTTGGCTATTCATCTATACCGGGGTATGGTACTTTTTCCATAGGGAGCCATATAATAAACATTTTAGGCTTTGTATTTCATATGTACTCAGTCTCAAATGTTCAACTCTGCCATTCAAGTTGGAAGCAGCCATAGACAATAGGTAAACAATTGGTCAAGGCTGTGTCCCAGTAAAACTTTATTTACAAAAACAGGTGTTTGGGCTGTAGTTTGCCGCCCTGGATTTAGACCAAGGCTCATAAACAGGATTCTTCTCTTGTGCTAATTTTGATCGGCAGCTGCCTGGAATATAGTATTGAGGAAGGCTCTCAGTATGGGTCTGAGCTCAGGGGACAAATAATTCTTCGACTGAATATTAATGTCTGCCAGGAGCATTATTTTGGTCCTTTCTTTAATTCATTCTAAGGGCGCTGTGACCTGTGCAAATGGCTGCCTTTATTTCTTTGCTTTGGGCGCCAGGGAGCTCAATTGGTTCTTAATTAGTCTTTAACAAATAAATGGAATCTTAAAGCATATATTTTGCGTCTGAAGTTTGTCCCTGGCTTCATCTCAATTTTACTATCTTATTTTTCTTAGCCCCAAATTCCTAAAACCTGCCCACACAAAGTATTTATGAAACTACAGATTTTGTTGAGGAGCAAAGGACTATGAGAGGTACAGGGACACATCTGCAAAACATTGACAATCGTATCTACCTTTCGGGGTTGTTGTGAAGATTAAATGAAGTAATTTATATGAAGTACCAAGCGTAGTACCTGGCACACAATATGAACTCAGTAAATGGTAGCTGTCAAATATACGTCTACAAAAGAGCTGGGCCAGCCCACCCAGAAGAGTAAATTACATTTCTTAGGATTCTTCAGCCATCCTCCCAGGTAGGTGGGGAAAACCCTGGAGATGTGAATTGCAATTACTCAGATTTTATCTTTCTGAATGAAGTCTCTCCCAGTGGGAAATACTAAGCTATATACACATTTGAGTCTTTTTTCCTACTCTTTTGTTGGTGGGGAACTTTCTGCATGGAACGGGACCATGTATCCACGTAGACGGATCATGAAGTGGGGAGACAACTGGGCTTCTTTCTTCCCCTGTTAAGGCAGCTTTCATACATTTCTTATAAGAAGTTTAGTTTTATTTATTTGATTTGATTTCATTTTACTTTAGGGGCAGGAATTTTACAACTTGGGACGAATGAGTCCAAGTTAGTATATGCTTATTATTTGATGCTATTTTAGCTCACGATTCCCTTTATAAATGAACATCTTCAAAAAAAATAAATAAACAGGGGCTCCTGGGTGGCTCGGTGGGTTAAAGCCTCTGCCTTGGGCTCAGGTCATGATCTCAGGGTCCTGGGATCGAGCCCTGCATCAGGCTCTCTGCTCAGCGGGGAGCCTGCTTCCCCCTCTCTCTCTGCCTGCCTCTCTGCCTACTCTTTCTCTGTCAAATAAATAAATAAATAAATAAATAAATAAATAAATAAATAAATAAATAAATAAATAAATAAATATCTTTATTAAAAAGATAACGAACAAACAAATAAACAAATTAATTAATTAATTAAATGAACATCTTCTCTGAGTTAAAGAAAAAAAAAGTAAGATACCCAGAAGTGTTATGATTCTGTATGTTATTGCAAAAAGGTCAAAATCTGGTGTAAATTCGACACATGAGAGTAACGTGGAAGGAAAGTGAGGAGTCTCTCAGTTGCCTATGCTAAACAAAGATAGGCAACGGTGCGAGGACTAGGTGAGGAAGATAAAAAATTAAAAATACATGAGGCATTAACTGGGGAGGTCAAGAACTTCTTGGGGCCCATTGTTGTTCTTAACTCAACTTCTTTATAAGAAACCCATGTTAATGAAAAGAAATTCAAAAACTAAACCCACACACACACAATAGAAAGTTATTATTGGTTTAATTTGGGCAAGTGTAGTGCATATTACTCCCTGGCGCATGCTCCTCAATGGACTCGGTGGCTCATTATCTAACCCCTCAGAGTACGAGTCCATCTTGAAGCCTTCCCTCCTATAAAATTGCAACTTTTATTCATTTTGGCTCTCATTGATCCACATGTTAGAAAATCCATATCAATAAAATATGCTCTTTTTACTGCCTGTATTGACCTCTTCTTAACTCTTTACTCCTTACCCCTTTATCTGTGTACGTCTTAGTTTTTAGATCTCTGCTCAAGCATCATTCTCTGAGGGAAGCCTCCCTTTCCCCCAGCAGGTTGTTTAGGTTTGTTATATCCCTTCAAAGAGCCGTATTCCTTTCCTTCGAGCACTTGTTTGTATTTATATGCTTACTTAAGAGACTACATATTTGGTTAATTTTTGTCTCCCCACCATGAGAACAGAGACATGTCTACTTTTGCTCACCATTTATTCCCAGTGAGGTGCCTGGGACATACTAGGCAGCAAATATTAATTGAAAGGATGTAGTTCTATCCCCTGACTGCATGCCTGCCCATCCAGCTCTTGTTGTTTGGAGTTGAAGTAGGAATTGGGAAAGGATATATTTTTCTCTGTAGGGTCCGTGAACTATTTGCCCATTCAGATTTTAAAATGTGTCATTTTCTATTTACATAAGCAGGTGCATTCACTGCTAAATTACAGCTTTGCCACGCAATTAGGTATCCCATTTTCCTCTTGCTAAAATAAGATACCCCTTCCAACTCTGTATGCAAAGTTATGCAGCACTGCTGGGATGCTGATTTGCTTTTCTTTCTGCTATGTTTTGCTGTGACTCTCCAGGCTTTGGAATTCCACTGGTGGTTCCCGGCAGAGGTCAGGATAGTGTTCTGACCATGCCTGGGCATGGTCAAGAGGATATCACTGTGTTTTCACTGTGTGCTCTGCCACCGGTCATTTGTGGCCTGTCTCACACAGCTTGCTGAGACTTGCTTGATTGCGCACAAGCTGTTGGAAAGGGTTCCAGGTGCTCCTGGTGTCCTAAGTACTCAAGGTCAGTTAGCTTGCTTTAGGGAGGCCTCCTCCTTTGAGAGGCTGAACAGATTGGCAATTTTATACAATCAGAAAAGCCTGTGGCATGGAGGGTGAACAGGCTGTGTGAGAATGTCAGTGCATACAGTCAAGGTTTTTATAAGAATTAAAAATATTTACTTGCCAAACTGAGTCCTGGGGGATGCAGAAGGGCTGTTGTTGTAAAGGGTCTGGTATAGCTTTGGATATACATCAGAATTTGTTGTACAGCTTTACAAAAATATACGTGCCTACCCCTTATAAAATCAGAACTCTAAGGGGTAGAAACTGGTAGGTTTCACCCTTTAGTGAGCTTGTTAAAAAACATAGCACAAGTTTTAAGAGCAGATTTTAGAGTCCCACCTAATATCTTGATTTGCTAAAGAGGGAGCAGAACTCATAGTCTGCATTTTTAGGAAGACATCCCCTATCCCCATCCCCGGTGATTCAGAGGCAGTTGGTTTTAGTAACATCCCTGAGAAACACTGATCAAGTCAGTCCACCAAATTTTGTAGAGAAAACTAAATCCCTGTCCCTAGTGTCCTTTCCATGAGCAGATCTAATGAGGCTTCTTGAGACCTGGTTCATGAACTTCATACTTGGGTTCCTAAAATGGGACACTACATACATACATTCATGATGTGTGCACATATATGTATAACACATGCACTATATACATATATACATGAGTCTTTTTGTATATTTTTTATTTCTTTTTTTCATATGTTTATGTATGTATGTATATAGTGTGTGTGTGTGTGTGTGTGTGTGTGTGTGTGTGTTTCTGGGAAGAGGATCCATTGCTCTCCTCAGATTTTCATTTAGGTTCAAAATTATACAAAAACAACAAGAAACAAACAAACAAAGAAAAAACAACAAGAAACACCTAGTTTGAGATACAACAGGGGCTGGCTCTGTCCAAACGAACAGCCCTGTTTCCTGTGTTATTAAACAAGGTTTGGTGCTCAAGGAGTGTGAAATGGTATGACATTTATATAAATGGCAGAAGACTGGCAGATGTCGGACTGATAGGGAGAAACACGGTGGGCCTGATCCTTTTGTCTTTTATGTTTGTGATCGTACAGAATTAACATTCCTAGAACATTAAGCTTCGTTTTCATGTACCCCCTCTCCACCGTTTTCTCCCTGCAAGCCCACACTGGGTTTGATGTTAGGGAAACCCATCTATGCGAAAATACTTTTGTCCCACCTGTTAGTTGCTCATAAATTAGTGAGGAGGCAAATAGGTGACTGGAGAGACAGTGCAAGTGGTGGAGAGCTGAGATAGAGGTCTGAACGATGGACGGGACCAGTGAAGGAAATGGTAGCTTTTGTTCTGGCAGGCTAGTTTTACAACTTAAGTAATGACTCCTGTCTGCGTGGGAGGAGTTTTGAACCTAGTGCACGCAGTAGATACAACCAAATGCATTCTTTATTTCCCCATATGTGAGATGCAACACATAAAGGGATTTTTTGTGAGGTTGGCCTCAAAAAAGTTTTGATGGTAGGTCTTGCTGGTGGAGCCAGAGATGGAGAAGAGTAAATTGAAGCTTGAGGTAGTGCAGGTTTCTGTGTTTTCCTCCATGCAGAGTTAAATCTCAGAGTAATAATCTGTCTCTCTTGACCTTCAGTTTCCCCACTTTGCAGCTCATTCCTAGGAATTTCTCTGGTGCTTTACTGCTTCTCATTTTACATCCCTATATATAAAAACCTGTTCCTCTTGTCCACGTTAAGACTGAACATTTCTTCGTGCATTACTCCTTCAGATGTTTGCCTTTCAGTAGGGGAAGAGCTAGCACAAACCAGACGTTGAAAGTTCTGTGCAAAAAATGGAATGGTTGGGTGCCTGGGTGGCTCAGTTGGTTGAGCAACTGCCTTCGGCTCAGGTCATGATCCTGGAGTTCCGGGATCGAGTCCCATATTGGGCTCTCAGCTCCATGGGGAGTCTGCTTCTCCCTCTGACCTTCTCCCCTCTCATGCTCTCTCTCGCGCTCTCTCTCTCTCAAATAAATAAATCTTTAAAAAAAAAAAAAATAGAATGGTAGAATGAGATAGTTTCCAGGTTCCTGGACAGAAAGATGGCCCCTTCTCCAAATCTCCACCGCACATACAAGGAGTTTAAATCTAATACTGGCTTTGAAGGCACTTTTTCAAGTTCTATCAGGCTGGGAACATTAGCTCAATTGGCATTGGCCTTGGATGTCCCTGCCAGGTTGGCCATGCCTGCTCTTTGGAGGTGCTCCCCGAAGAGCCTGACAGGTAGCTGTGGAACCAAGTGAGGCCAAAGAGGAGTTCTCTGGCCCTATTGCCAGCCAAGGGACATTTTGTCTGACTATGTTCTGGCTGCCTCCCTGAGGGACTGCTCGATTGTTATAGTTACAGAGTTCTTTTTGATTAATAACTCATGAGTCTGTTTTAATTCATTTATAACAGTTGGTTCCATTGAATTCCTGAATCACCAAGGGCATTTTCAGTTAGCATTCTGCATGGAACTTTCTGGAACACATTTGGATAGTACCTAGGGAAACTGGTGTTTCTCCAAGGCCAAGATTCAGAAATGGAGGGGAATTTTATCGGTAATTTACCATAATTTTCTTTGAAATATGCAACATTTTTCTCTCTGTAAACAAACATTACCTTACTTGTTTCTCCTATAGATCTCAAGTATATACAATGTGAAACAACTTCTTACTTCTTTCTAAAACTGCTGAAATAATAGGTACTCACCTAGCCCGCAAATTTAACAAGACTGCTTTGGCTGAGTGCCGCTTGTTTTCTCAACAGATTTATGAAAAAGTCTGCCGGGATTCTGTTTTTATGTTGGCATCTTTCAGGGGAGCTTAGACGTGTATGTGTGCCTTAAGAAAAAAACTGTAAGAATCACCATGGCCCTTGTATAGTCTAATCCCTCTGACTCTCTAGAATGTATGTGGTAACTGAGGGGCAAAGGTTTCATGAGGCATCACTTTGGTATAGAGAAATAATTTCACCTTTTCTTCAGATTGTAAGCAGATGAACTTTTTAATCCCTTAGAGTTTGACTATAGATTTGACCAAAGTAATAAGATTAGGAAAATAGACCATGTGGCTGAACAGTGTTTGATACCTTGGTTAATTATAGCTTACCGTGATGGGAGAATTTTTTTGGCTTTTATATATATATATATAAAACGACCATTTGCAGTCTGGGAAGCCATCATTCAAGGAGAGGAGTTTGAGTTATATTTTCACACTCTGACATGCTTGGAGCTATGAGAATAAGGCCTCAGATCAAATATGGATCAGATGACTGATAAAGTTATTAAAGGTTTGTCACTTGAAGAGTTCCAGGCAAATCGTCCTGAATAATCTATAACTTAGCAGTCAGCACCTTTATGATTAAACTAAACGAAAACTTCAATCTCCATATTAAGTAGGTGATATGATTTCAAGTCTCTCACTTGCTGAGTCTTATGCCCTCTGTGGTGGTCATTTTGTCACACGACCGACTAGCGTTTGCACAGCCGCAGCTTTGGTCCTCCAGAGCAATCTCAAATCTCCCTAATAAGCAAAGGATTTCATTTATATACTGCAGGTTTGAGCCTGGAACTTTTTCCTGATGCCGTGTCTCTCTTGGAGGAATCAAATTCACCTTCTTGAGCCAGGATTATGAATTCAGGAATGCAAGACGGTCCTCTCAAAGATCCCTTTCTTATTTAAATAACCCCCTTCAGGTTAGAAGTGGCAGAGACTAAAAATGGCAAGAAATGAGGCTTTTGGCAGGTGTGAGAGAGGAACAGCTCCCTTGCCTTCTGTCCTCTTGCTGGTGGGCAAGGGCATTCACTCTGACTTCGTTTTAAAGTGCCCGGAGCCACGGAGCAGTTGTCAGACGTTAATGGTATGTTCCCCTAAGAAAGACGGATTCCAAGGTGGACCTAAGTAAATTAACGTGCGATCTGTGGGCTGGGTGCTGCCAAGCCGGCACGCGCACACTCACTGCCCTTCAAGGACAGGCAATCCTTGTCTGCAATAAAAATATTACCTACTCCCTTCTCTCTTCCATCTTCCTGTGGCACGAATTTTGAAGGATCTCCCTTTGGGTCTCTCCTTTATCTTCTGAACACCTAGCTGTCATTCCTGGGTCACATTTCCCCAAATTCAGCTTTTCTTCCTACTCAGTATTTGCAGAATCGATTTCCCATCTTAGTTCTCTCGGAGGTCTTCGTCAGCACCGAAGTCTACTTCTCACCCAAAGGGTCATCAGATGCGCTTAGAGCCAGACTCAGCCCCTTTATTGTGTTTGAGGGCAATGTGGCTCTGAGATTCAGCCCCTTTAGTCTCTTTTTGATCCAGTTTTAAAAGCCTGTGTTCATTCACAAGCAACACTGATTCGTGGCAGGAAGTCAGGCATATATGTGGCATAAATACAAACTGAATGGTGCTACCGTCAGTTATTTGTTTCATTCATGTCAATGGAGGATTTCTTTCCCCTAAATTACAATTGTGTGTGCATGCGTGTGCGTGGTGTGTGTACGTACGCACCTTTGCATTAAATAAAACAAAAGGGGAAGGGCAATTTATAAAATGAGAGAATTTGAAAGATACTAAAATTCTGAAACTTCTTTTTTATCTTAGCAAAGTGTACTCTAGACCATCCTTGAGGCAAAAGTGCGTATGTCTTTTTAAGATGCATTTCCAGATTTTGTAATCTTAGAATCTCATTTGTTAGTTTTTCAATGTTGCTTTCTAATTGGGTCTTTGCATCAGGACTAGCATTTATAACACAGATCATTACAAACTTAAGGATAAAAGGAGGTATCTGTCTGGTTCAGTAGTTGGAGCATGACACTCTTGATCTAGTTGGGTTTGTGAGTTTGGGCCCCATGTTGGGTATAGAGATTACTTAAAAAATAAAATCTTAAGGGGTGCCTGGGTGACTCAGTCATTAAGCGTCTGCCTTCAGCTCAGGTCATGATCCCAGGGTCCTGGGATTGAACCCTGTGTCGGGCTCCCCGCTCAGCGGGGAGTCTGCTTCTCCCTCTCTCATTCCCTCTGCTTGTGTTCCCTCTCTTGCTGTGTTTCTCTCTGTCAAATAAATAAAATCTTTAAAAAAAAATAAAAAATAAAATCTTAAAAAAAATCCATTCCTTGATTTTAAAAATACCTTTTTAAAAAAGATTTTATTTATTTATTTGTCAGAGAGAGAGAGACAGAGCACAAAAAGGGGGAGTGGCAGAGGGAGAAGCAGGCTCCCTGCAATGTGGGACTCAATCCCAGGACCCTGAGATCATGACCTGAGCTGAAGGCAAATGCTTAACCCACTAAGCCACCCACGCGCCCCTTAAAAATATCTTCTAAGTAAAAGTTTAGAGGGAACTTCCTTTTTTTTGAACACCATACCTAAGATTTTTAAATATAAAATTATATATGATAAACTAAATCTTAGAATTGGTAATAAGATAGAATATTTGATTAGAAAGGAAGGGGCAAAAAATTTAAAACTCCCACAGCTATGAAATATACAGTATTAAATAAAAATTGTCAAGCAAATTTTCATTTATGACATCAGAAGCCTGTTTTTATATCTCAGTTCCCTGAGAACTGCAAGTTCTCAGGGAAAAACACTAAAAGTGAAATGAACATAGGTCTAACGTGCTCATGATCTTTCTCAAATGGGGCTCTATTAGGATTTAATTCAGTATCACCTAATTTCTTTTCCTGAAAATAGCTTTTGGTTTCCTAGAACTTGTAACCAAAGTCATTCGTCTCTGGTATTGCTGTTTGAAATTCTACAAAATACGTCTCATACTTTCTCCTCCTGGAGGTTTTTCTGAGAGGTTGGTGGAGGTAGAGTCTTCAGGCTTACAATTCAGTGTTTAAAACTAAGTTTATTCTGTTTCACTTTACTCAGTTTTCCCGTTTACTCTTACTATTACCACCTTATCTCTTGTTTCTGGTTTTGCAACAGGGAAGCCATTTTACATATTTTTCGTTCCCATCTGTCACCACACTTGGCCCAAGTGCTCTTTTGTTCTCTTCTCAGGGCCTCTATCCCAGCCTGGGGCTGCTTTGCCTCACAAAGGAATGACCACAGTATGCATCCTGTTCTTTTTTCAAAAAAAATTTTTTTTTCTTTTTTGGCTCACAAATGGTTGGTGTTTCCTGCTCCACCACTTGCTACAGAGCCAGGGATAAATTATTTACCCTCTCTGAGTCTGTCTTCTCATCTGTAGAAACCTATCAGGGTTGTTGTGAGGATTAAAGAAGCAAATACACATAAGGCATTCAGCTCCGTGCCTGGCACATAGAAAGTGGGCAAGCGTTTCCTGCCGTTTTTATTTTAGAAAATTCGGAAAACTCAGAAAACTACGTAGAGGAAAAAATTAATATTCCCTGAACTCTTACTACTCTGAGATAACTGTGATCAATATTTATATATTTCCACCAATTTTTTCCTCACACATGTAGTATACAAACTGCTTTGTAATCTGCTTTTCATTATTAACATTTTTCCACATAATTTAGTGTTCTTTCATAATTTAATTTTGAATACTTACATTATATTCCACTGCATGGATGCCCATAATTTAATCAACCAATTTCAAGACCAATTTTCATGATCACGAATAATACTTTGATAAACATGTTTACACTCAAATCTTTAGGCTCATCTTTAACTTTTTCTCAAAATAAGTTCCCAGAAAGGCAATTACCAGGTAAAAGCTATAAAGTGTTTTAAAATTTGTATGACATTTTTTCATTTTCTGTCCAAAGAGATTGTCCAAATTATACTCCAAGCACAGTGTAGAAGGCCAGTTTTCCTCTCCTTCAGACTTATTACTTGTCTCCATGCTTTATTTTTCTTCAAATGTATTTTTTTAAGTAGGTTCCATGCTGGTCGTGGAGCTTGATGTGGGGCTTGAACTCACGACCCTGAGATCATGACCTGAGCTGAGATCAAGAGTCAGGTGCTTAACCAACTGAGCCATCCAGGTGCCTCCCTCAAGAGCATTTTATTTTTATTCGTTTATTTATTTTTAGTTTTTAGAGAGAGAGCAGGAGGGGTGGGGGCAGAGCGAGCGAGAGAGAGACTCTAAAGCAGGCTCCACGCTGGGCCTGGAACTGACTTGGAGATGTGACCACTTATTTCACTCTAAGATGTTCAGTATTTCCTATTACTGACTGCTACAAATCAAAACACCCTCCTCTACAACTGCCAAGCTCTCTTTTGCTCCTAGTTTTATCTACTTCATTTCCTAATATTTCTCCCTATGAACTCGCCTTCATCACTTTCCAGATTGCTTTTCTTTCCTCCAGTAAGTGCCTCTTACCTCAATACTGCTCTTTAAACTCCAGTGATTTCTTGATTCTTTTCTTGTCCCCAGCCTTAATTTTTCTTCCTAGAGGCCATTCAGCACCTAAAATGGCTCATATATTAAATAAATATGCTAGTTTATCTCAAGATTCATGCATGTTTGTTTGTTTTTTTTATTGCACTGTGAAGAGTGTTTTTCCAGTATTTCATGTGTGTGTTTTGTTTGCACATTAAACTTGCAAGCTCCTTTATGGCAAAGATTTGTTCTTGCAACATCAATGGGTCTAATACACTTTATTCAGCACACACTCAATAAGTTGGAACTGGCTGGCTGCCAGGTTTTTAAGATGACTTGTGAAGCATTTAGCTGCATTTAAAATACTTTGCACCCCCCCATTCTTTCGTATATATTATTTCTTAGAGAACATACGCTGTAATAGTAAATAGTTTTTTTAGCCTAATGACCAGTATCAGCATCCTACCTATGAGGTTCCCAAATTTAGACCCTTAGTCATTCTGCTTTTCTTTTGTCCTTTTGAGTATTTTTTACAGGGTCTGCTCTGGCCCATTAACTCTCTTCTGGACTGAGCTTGGCATGTATACAACTTCTGCAAGAAGGTACACTGGCTGGGCACCCTTTGTGTCCTGCCTCACAAGCTTTTAGTTCATCTTTCCAGCTGCTAACCATCTGCTCTGGGAACTCTGCACCTTCCATTCTCTGCCACCGCCGGAATCAGCACAGACTTGAGCTTGTAGGCAGAGTGAACCTCTGCAAGGCAACCCATATCCGAGGGGCCCAGTTCTGAGGTATGGTCCACATGACTGCTCCGAGGGTCCCTAGTGGGAGCAAGTCCATTGCCAAATGAATGAAAAAAAGACAAAGAAAGAAGGAGAAGATGAAACAATTATTCAGAGGAGCACATTAAATAAAGCTTCATATATGGCTTTGTATGTGAAGTACATAATTTGCTGTTTTGGCACATAAATGATTTGAGTTTAAGCTGTTTGCTTTCCTAAAATAATGGCACCAATGATATATTAAAGAGTAAGTGTAGTATAGTACCATTTGCCGGTGGAAAATGACTCCTAGCTCTATCTGGAATCAGGAAAGCAAGTTCAGATTGCAGGCAAAGAATTATAAACTGTCAGAAGATTTTCTCCAAAGGCCATCTCAAAGTACCTGATTTTTGGGTATAGTCAAGATATTAAACGTATTCGGTGTAAGGCACGGAAATAGATACTGGGCAAACTCAAGGATGTATAAGATATAGTTCTTATGTTAACTGAACTGGAGAACTAAAATCTTTACCCCTATACAAATTCCTGTATAAACACTTGAAAGACTGTTGGCTGCTATTAGGTGTGTTCACTAACAGAATTTGTAGCATTTGAGCCAAACTTTGAAGGATGTGAAGGAGTGGCCAAAACCAGTAAGTTGTCTACTTTCATTCAAAGTTATTCTGAACAAACAGAATGGTAATAGCATAAATTGCTGGGAAAAGTATAAAGTACCACACAAATGCAAGATACTGATAATGGTAACAATACTATTGTTTCTGGAATGGTTGATTACAAGAACGTGCAATTTAGTGTTTAAACTTCCAGTTGTACTTCTCATTGATTAAACAATAGATAAGTAATCTTAAATTTTAATTTTATTTTTCACTTTTATAGAATTCCAGTGAAAATTTTAAATTTAAATTTTTCTTTGTATTATCTATTACTTGTGGAAAATTATAATCTCAGTTAAAAAGATGACAGCCTGGTTTTGTATTAAGGTATAACTGACATATTAGTTTAGGTATACAAGATAATGATTTGGTATTTGTGTATGTTATGAAATGGTCACCATAACAAGCCTAATTAACATCTGCCACCTCACAGAGTTTCAATTTCTTTTCTTGTGCTAAGAATCTTGAAGATCAGGGCACCTGGGTGGCTCAGTGGGTTAAAGTCTCTGCCTTTGGCTCAGGTCATGATCTCAGGGTCCTGGGATCGAGCCCCACGTCGGGCTCTCTGCTGAGCAGGGAGCCTGCTTCCCCCTCTCTCTCTTTGCCTGCCTCTCTGCCTACTTGTGATCTCTCTCTCTGTCAAATAAATAAGTAAAATCATTAAAAAAAAAAAGAATCTTTAAGATCTGTTTTCTTAGCAACTTTTAAATATACAATACCGTATTATCAACTGTAGCCACCATGTAAAACATTATATCCCCAAGATTTATTTATTTTATACCTGGAAGCTTGTACCTTTTGATAACCTTCACCTGTTTTGTCCACCCCTACCCCACCAATTTGTTCTCAGCATCTATGTGTTCGGTTTTGTTTTATTTTATTTCAGATTGCATATATAAGTGAGATCATATTTGTAAGACAGCCTCTTTTTAACACAGGTACATGCTTGAACATAAGGTTCTCACTGCCATTTGTATACAGCTAGGGCATCACCTCCGTATAAAGGTGATTTCTTGAAATATCTTGACAGAATCTAGTATTTTACTAGAGTTGCTTTCTCTCTGTTCCTCTTGAGACTCTTTCCAACGGAAAGAACTCTATACGTGAAGTTATAGTGTTTAGAAATGATATGCCAGGGCACATGGGTGGCTCAGTTGTTTAAGCATCAACTCTTGGTTTCAGGTCATGATCTCAGGGTTGTGAGATCGAGCCCATGTTTGGCCCTGTGCTCAGTGCAAAGTCTGCTTGTCCCTCTCCCTCTGCTCCTCCCTCTGCTCTCTCTTTCTCTCTCAAATAAATAAATAAAATCTTTAAAAAAATGAAATGCCAAAAAATAACTCCACTAAAGTAAAAAAAAAAAAAAAAATATATATATATATATATATATATATAGACCCTGTTCAAAGACCTATATCATGATTTTAATTACAAAAGTAAATCAGTAGACACAATTGGAAGGAAATATGTATGCTTTCAATAATAGAGAGTATACCAATATTTGTAAAATGTGAGTTTCAATTACTTCTGGTACCTCATAGGTTATCTCCAAGAAAAAAAAATTACAGACAGATGTTACACTGAATAGTAAGGCAGTATGAGTCTAAAAATAGTTATTCGGCAATGTGTCTCTTCATTTTCCAGTGTCCGGAGAAAATTGTTATTAAATTCTGGAATTAAATATACTGAGCTAATGTGCTGAGTCCATTTACATTTTATGGAATAATTTTATTTGTTCTGCACTAGCTGGCTGGCAGAGAAATTGAACAATATTTGGTGATATTTTAAAATCATAATTCCATCAACAACTGACTTATGGAATCTAAATGTAAATCTGGAAATAAAAAGTGTTGTGTGCTGTATTTGGCCACTCTGAGAACTAATCTATAACTTTTTCCACCATTTCCCAGTAGACTTTTCCTGATAAGTCTATTGTCCATTGTTCTGGCAAGCTTCTCTTCATCTTAAATTGTGCTAACATTTAAAAGGAAAACTATGAAGGTCACACAAAAATTTTAAAGATAATTCTTAAAAATTGCAATAGTGAGGTGCCTGGGTGGCTCAGATGGTTAGGTGTCTGTCTTTGGCTCAGACTGTGATCCCAGGGTCCTGGGATGGAGCTCCACATCCAGCTCCCTGCTCAGCAAGGAGTCGGCTTTTGCCTCTGCCTCTGCCTCTCTCCCCTGCTCATGCTCTCTGTCTCTCTCAAATGAAAAAATGTAAAAATCTTTAAAAAAAAAATGCAATAGTAATAGCACTGAAACAATACAGAAATATGGAGAGTAAAAAGTGAGTATGTTCTGCAATTGGAATATAGCCCTCAATATCTTCTCCCACACATATGGTATTACAGAACACGACATACACATAAATGTATGCTTTACATAAAAAGGATATACTGTCACTGGTATTCTGTGACTTTGTTTCTTAACCTTTTTTTTTTTTTTAAGATTTTATTTATTTGACAGAGAGAGAGATCACAAGTAGGCAGAGAGGCAGGCAGAGAGAGAGGGGGAAGCAGGCTCCCTGCTGAGCAGAGAGCCCGATGTGGGGCTCGACCCCAGACCCTGAGATCATGACCTGAGCTGAAGGCAGAGGCTTTAACCCACTGAGCCACCCAGGCGCCCCAACTTTGTTTTTTAACCTTAACAGTAATACCATGACATTCTTCCTTGTTGGTACATATAGACCTATCTCATTTTTTCCCAAAGGTTATAGAGCATACTGTTTGATAAATGAAACAAATGAATGAACCCCAGTCGATGAGTATTTACTGTATATATATCTGTGTGTGTGTTTAACTTGAACTTGTCTTAAATTATGCAATTAATAGCTATGCAGGAATTTTTTTTATACAGGAATTTTTTTAATTTAATTTTTCAGTGTTCCAAGATTCATTGTTTATGTACCACACCTTGAATGTACAGGAATTTTTAAAAAAGTATTAAACTGCGTGGATGGGTCATCTAGGCACATATCTAAATGGTGGTCCTTTTTAACAGTTGCTTTTATTTACATTTTCAAGTCGTTGTGAGTATAATTTTAAACAATATATGGATGCCTTTATTTTATCAATTTCAGACTCTATGCGTATGATGCCGACTGTACTCAAGGAGATTCCAAACTCTTGGCATTCTT
>CM053603.1:96173791-96194078 GCA_028646535.1 Procyon lotor
ACTCTTGGCATTCTTAAGAGAGATGTTTTAAGAATTTCAGAATTCCCCTGTTCATCCATGCCTCTCTGTCACTTAATTTGTCTCTTAAAGTTCTGTTTAACTTTGAACTGTGATTCTCAACTGGGAGGTGGGGGAATACACATCCCCAGCCCACCAGCAGAGCCTATCGGATTCTCTGCCTTTTTTCCCTGTCTCAAATAGAAGCATGCTTACCTGGTTGAAAAATCACTGCATGTAATTTCAGAGGTTATTAGTTAGGAGTGCTTTGGGCGGATTGTGTAGCAGAGAAAAAACAAGTTAAGAATTATATATATATGTAAGATCTATGTCTATATTATATATGATATGTTATATATCATATACATCATATATATATAAAGGTCAAGACATTGGTGAACAGTTCTTTTTTCAGGTTAAGGGGCCTCATTGTCTTAGATCTCTTCATTCTCTGTTTATCCCATTATTCCATTATGAGCCCCAGCAGAGGACTCTCCTTTCTATTCACTTCACAAGAGTTCCCGTGGAAGCATTAATGAGGACAGAACATCAAAGCAGCGATGTGGGTGCCATAGCATAGGTGGGCTCTCTGCTGGGATGAATGACAGGCTTCTGCATTCTAGACGAGGGCAAGTCAGATTTATAGCCAGCAAAATGACTGTCATGGGGCCTTCAGAGTTCAGTGGAGGAGCTGAAACTCTGAGTATTAACTCCTTGTATGCCAAACCGAATTCATCATCTTTCATGCCTTTAAACCTGGTAGAAAATTCCAGTAGGTCTGTGAGTCTGTCTATGTGAAGATTCATCTGACTTGATAGAGTGGAATCTAATAATGACGATGACAAGGATATGCTCGTCTAAAGGGTTGCTTTCACGGTGCTTGGAGTTTTCTCCACAGCGCATGAGGGGAAGTGAAAAGCCTAAGATGAGAAATACTAATGGGGTTCTCTACCTGTTTTAATTGCAGACTGCAGCTGAATATGTAAAATCGAGACTCCCAGAGGCCCTTAAACAGCATCTTCAGGACTACGAGAAGGACAAAGAAAACAGTGTTCTGTCTTACCAGACCATCCTTGAACAGCAGATTCTGTCAATTGACCGAGAAATGCTAGAAAAATTGACTGTATCCTATGATGAAGCAGGTATGTTTGTCTTTAACACACAAACACACACACACACACACGCACACACACACACACACAGAGACTTTCTCCCTGCAGAAATGTCTTTATAGACTTCGGTTAAATTTAGGCCCTCTTCTGAGGGAGAAGACAAAGGGCAGACTGGATTCAAAGTTATATAACGTGGGTTAACAGTAAGTTTCTTCTCTGCAGTTTTAGTATCAAAAATTTCATCAAGAGCTTCTAAAAATGGCTCTTAAATCAAATCCCTTTAAAACTTTTGCTCTTTTTTTAATGGAATCTTTCTGGCCTTTTATGAACCATGTGCTCTTATTGCTTTAATCGTTAAGTGTCACTTCAGTTTTGGAAACCAGCTAAACACTTTTACATCTGATAATCCCGGGATGGTTACTTGCTTCAGGTATTATTTTTTAATTTCAGAGATTTTTCTTTTCTAAAGAGGTACTGTTTTTTTTTCCTTGAAGTTTCAAGCTGAATCTTTCTTTTCCTTTAGCTCCTCAGATGAATTCTCACCCCTAATGCCCCATTGGAGACTTTGGCTCACTACCTGCCATAAGTTCATCCCATCTAAGGGAGTTTTTTAATGAAGGCATGGACAGATCTCCTTATTAGCACCATTTTGATCTATTACAAGGTCTGTCAGCTAAAACCCAATTTTAGTGAAACCAGTACACTTGGAATTGGAATTTTAAAATCTTTAATAAAATTAAACCTTGGAGAAATAGCCTGATTAAAATTGCCATTACTTAGCCCTTCCTCCCCCCAGATGGAAGAAAATATAGGAAAATAGGTTGCTAATGGTCAGACATTGGTAATATTAATCCCCATTTTAATACAAGGAACTTCTCTCTTCAATTGCACGAGGAAGTTGTTGGTTTGCATTTTATTTTCTACTTCATGAATTCAGCAGTCTCTGTGCTGACATTCTCAACATTTGATTTCAAGCTTGGAGAGCAAACAGAAGAGCAAATTTAAAAAGCAAACGTCACGCTGCATATGCCTAACCACTACAGCAATTTTCTACTTACCGATCTGTTCCCATTTACATTCCACCCTCCAAGTCCTTTATATCCCTGTCAGACAGTATCCATACTTCTAGCCCGAAACATCTCTACTCCTTCTTGTTCTCCTTTGCTTATTAATTTTCCAGTCACATTGACTTCCTTCTGCCCGTTATGTGGTTAGTTATTTGGTCTTTGATCTGGTTAGTTATTTGTCTTGTTCTGACATTCTTTTCTTTGGAATTCACATTTATCTCCTCTCTCATCCCTAATGAACAAAAGTAAGGCTGTGATCAGCCCAATCAAAATAATATAAATATTCATAGAATCTTAGCAATCATAGAACTCACGTAGTCCATCTACTTCCTGTTCCCACAACCATTTCATGCTGAGAAAACCGGGACCTGCCTGAAATCACACACACTTCCATGTAGAGCTGGGATTCCAGCCTCCTAATTACTAATCAAGCTGGGCTTTCCCCACACTCATGCAGGCTCTCATTCCCTCCAAAGGCATTTGTTGAATGCACGGCAATATCCTAGGCAGTCGGAAGACAGAAGGAAGAGTGTTGAAAAGGTGGGGAGGAATCTGAGATGAAGAAAACACAGATCTTGCTTAAAGTCTGTTTTAGCTGGAGAGCTAAAACATCTGTGTACGAATTCTCGGGAAAACTTCCTGAGAAATTGGGGCATAGGCACGTTCCATCATAGCTATAAGCTATCAGAGGGATGTGGAGTAAAGGAGTAGTGAAAGTGGCTCAGATTTTCATCTGGGTCCAGCCTTAGTTTAAACCCTGAAGGACAAATGATGAACAGGGTTTTGTGAAGAGAAGAGAGACACATCTGTGTGGATGCAGGGGCCCAAGTAGACACCAAGGTGGCAATGAACATCAGCCTCAACCTCCCCCCATTCAATTTTAACTTCTTTGGGAATAATTTTCCACTCAACCTGCCCTGTTGTTAAGCAGCTACTAATCTGCTGAGGTACCCTTGTACGTGGGCTTCAGGGGCAAATACTTTGGCATGGAAGTTATCAGCAAAGTCTGCAGTGTGAGGCGGTAGAAAGAATAGAGGATTGGGAGCTAGAATATAGGATTCAGAGCTGTCTTCCGACTGCCTAGGATATTACTGGGGGCCCTTTCCTCTAGCTTAATATTGGTATGGTCTTTGGCAAATTAATCTGTTAGAGCCTCTGTTTCTCCATCTATGAAGTGGGCTAGTAATATCTCACAGGGTTATTATAATAAAACATAGCAGGTTTTGGGAAGTCCTTAGAAATCATATTGCAAATGCTGCTAATGTTGAATGAGAACAGATCTAGATCTTGTCTGTGTCTCAGACCAGTAAGAAATACTCATAAGAGTGTTTTCTTGGCATATAATGTTCACAAAGTCAGAGGGAAATTTTTAGAAAATGAAATTTTAAAAAAATGACCTTCAGACGCTTTGAGAAGTCAAGCAACATCTATTTGTTAAATCACCTACTCTGGGCTCAGTTTGCCTTGGTCATTCCTGCATGAGGTGACACATTTTAGGGGGGCTGAGTATATGTATGTGAATAATGAGTGTCACTGTGTGTGGTAAGATAAGAAGGTCACTGCATCCTCCTCCATTACCCATGTAACAAAGATTTCATTTAAAGAAAGAAGAGAAAATACAAAAAAGGTATTGCTACTTAACAGAAAAATATTTCGTCATAATACAAAAGAATTGGGATAAAAAGTGGTAAAATAAAAAATATATGTATATATATATATATATACACAGATATATATACCTTTTTATACAGATATAGATATAGATATCTCCAGTACCTTCAGATATAAACATCCTGTACTAAGACACTCATCTGCTTCAACTGCTTAGCTTTGATGTTCTCACATTCTTAATTCAGCTCTCCTGGGTTGAGGAAATAGTTAATTGTTAATTGGACACTAGCCTGGTCTCTAGAGAGGTTAATTTGTCTTTAATGCTCATCCACTGATAAATCAGTCTGAGTGACTTAATGACAGTTGCCGCCATCTGTGGCTTCTAAACTTCTAAAAACCAATTAATGAAAAAAAATCCTTTAGACACTTGTCTGGAAGCATTGGCTTAGAATCTTTTCTCCCTCCCTCCTCTTTCTTCGTCTTTTCTTCTCAGCATTCTCTCTTTCCCTTCAAGTATACGTACCTTAATACTGTACTCATCCATAGTTCAAACATCCAGCAACCTGACATGCCCGAAACTTGGCAGAGAAATGGGAAGTAAGAAACTCCACCTACAACCATACCGTGTTGCTGAATTCATGAACAGGCCCATACAACAGAGGCTTTAGATTCTCACCTAGAATCTATAGATTTTTATTTTATGTTGTTCTGATCAATAACATTATATTTTTCCAACGTGATATTTTCTTTTTTTAAAATTCTTTTTCTGACTTTGAGTGTTACATTTTTATTGCACAAATAGAGATAAAGTAGAATGGTCTGAGAGAATAGTAATTATAAATAACCCTACCATTGTAAACATTTTGGTGTATCTCTCATCAAAGCGTTTTTACAATATGGTTGATATTCTGCGGTTTTATTTTGTGCTTTCTTCACTTAACATTAGCATGTAAGTGCTTCCTCATTTCATTAAAACATCTTTATGTGAAGATAATTTTAATAGCGGCACAATATTCTGTTCTTGGAAGTACTACTCACTAAATGTTCTTCTATGGTGGATATTTATGGTTCTGGTTTTTGTTTCTGCTACAATGAATAATCCTGCCATGAATATGGTGGGCATTTGTCTGCATTTCATGTTACTTTAGAGAATAGACTTTAGAAAACATGAGTTTAAAATTAGAATTAGAAGGTGGGGGAAAGGGATAATAATTGGATCAGAGACACAGAGGGCAGTGAGGAATACCAGTAAAGAGTAAATCCACAGAAACCCATAAAAGCAGTTGTCATATTCCCAGCATCATACTATACTCTGTCAAATCAGCATTCATACCCTATATTATAGAGTTGACATCCTTGATCTTCATAGTGGTGACCTTGACTCACAGAGAATATTAATTATATTTTGTGTATAAAAATAGGAATTGTGTAAACCAGTTTAGGAAGATTTTCATCCAAGTGGTTTATTTTTAAGTTTTGACAGGAATAAAGATGCTTTGTGGTATAACTGAAAGAGCTCTTGGAACCAAAAGACCCAAACTATATTCTAACTCGACTGCCAGCCAGTTATATGATCTCGAGTGAGTTACCAAACCTCCCGAAGGTCCATTTTCCCATAAATCAAAGGCAGAGGGGCACCTGGGTGGCACAGTTGTCAGGTCATGATCTCAGGGTCGTGAGATCAAGCCCTGCCTCATGCTTTGCACTCAGTGAGTAGTCTGCTAAAGTTTCTCTCTCCCTCTCCCTCTGCCCATCCCCACACTTACACTCTTTCTCTCTAAAGTGAATCAATAAAACTTAAATAAATAAATAAATCTTAAAAGGCATGAGCAGGATCTCATAGATGTCTTCCATTTCTAAAACTAACTGGTCTCTTGACACTGGAAAGGTCAGGTTGCCATAGTTTCTGCAAGGTTGTATGTAGCCTCATCTTGAACCTTCTGCTTGCTCTACTGCCTGTCTCTTCTCTTCTCACGGAGCCTATGTAATTTGTACAAAATGTCTGACTAAAAACCAAGACAAAACAAAACTCTCAGCTTTCCTGGCATATGCACATGAGAATGCCTAGACATACCTTTGTTAGTGGGATGGGGAGTGAGACTGTAAGAGTCAAGCAAAACTAGATTTCAGAAGGAGAGGTTCTGAGCCATCATTCATGGATCCTCATTAAGACAGCTTAGATATTTTTATTAGCATTTATTAATGCTAAGCAAAATTCAGAGTAAGAAGGATGTATTTTGCATTTGATCTATTAATGTTTTTATATGAATCGAAGTACAGGTTTATACACATTTCAGTAGGTTGAGTGTAGCGTAGAGACATTTACAGAGAAAGCAGTGGCATGATTTGAGAAGAGATCAAAATAGCATTTCACACTGTCTCACAGAGTATGATTAACATAAATTTTCTTAATTTGTCATAGTGGGCAAAAATTAAATAGGGCTGAAATTGCACAAGAGGGAATCCTTGTATTGTTTATTTTTATGCTGGTATATTATTCATATTTCTCTAAATAATCTCAAGTTGTTTTTAAGGTTTTTGTTTGTTTTGTTTTTTAGTTTGGGCATGAATAAATAACCTACATATTCTCTTGTTAAGGAGAAAGTAGTGTGGTTTGTAATGCCTTATATTTGAGGGAATTGTGAGGAGAGTGGGCCCAGTTATTTGAGAATGATATTCTCTGCCTCATGCTCAGGAACCCTGAAGGCAGGGGAAACGAGAAGAGAGCTGGCCACCTCCTCCTTTGGGGAAGAGCCAAATGTACGGGTAGTGGGCGACCTGCCCGGTCTGCCATCTTGCTGCAGGCCACGGACACAGTGGCCGAAGTTACTGATTGATCAGAGCTTCTTCTCAGAGTTAAACCTAAGACCAGTAAGGATTTTATTTCTGTTCTGATAGGTCACCAGAAACCCATATAGCTTTCCGATGAGCATATGTTTCCACCTCGTAAGAGCAGTTACAAGTAGAAAGTGAACCAGAGAGTGCAGATGAGAGGAGAGAACTCAGCTGGCTGTTTGTGGTGTTCATCTGGGCATCAGTTAAAGCGGGGGACCTGCAGATCCATTTACAAGTGTCAGACAATCACATACAACTTTCCCAGAGGAGGTGAAAAAGAAAGAGCAGCATTAATTTTTCAGCCTTGGCTTTGTGATTCCCTGATGCAGCTCTGCGTTAGAAATTCCCAGGAGCTGTGTCCAAGGACAGCTACCTGCCGTGAAGACACACTGGGTACTGTAATGTACATTTTGGAAAAATAGCTTTTAAAAAGGGTGGAGAATGTGCTCTAAGCAGTTTAGGAAGTAGCCAGAGGGTTACCTCCTATTGAGCTTATGTTATTCTTCTTAAAATAGACGATGCCTAAAAGTTACACCTATGATTTAATTGAGCCATTTGTGTCAGAGTAATCAGTGATCTCAAAAGGAAAGCCATTTACTGTCTTTGGGAAAAAATTGAACACCTATTGGGAAACCAAACCCAGGAAAGAGACTGTGAATTATTTAGGGCTCTTTCGGGTTTTCTAAGAACATAAAAAATGCAGTAAAAGGCATTTGCAGGAAGTTCTTCACTCTAACAAATAGAGTGAATTTCTCAGTATGTTTCTCAAACATGTCCTGAGGGAAGGAGTAGCACTAAGGTTTCCTCACATTGTATCTTCAATCAGGATCTCATTTCTGGGCTCAATAAAATAATCTTGCTGGAGCCTTGATGACAGGATTTGGAAAAAAGGGAAAAACAGACCCAAAGAAACTTATTAAGGGAAATTCAGTATTCATTGTGGGACCTGTGACACCAACTTCTGAATTTTTTTCTTTCTTTCTTCCTTCCTTTCTTCCTTCCTTCCTTTCTTCCTTCCGCCTGCTTGCTTGCTTGCTTGCTTGCTTGCTTGCTTGCTTCCTTCCTTCCTTCCTTCCTTCCTTCCTTCCTTCCTTCCGCTCCATGGAACCCAACACTGGGCTTGAACTCATGACCCTGAGATCAAGACCCAAGCTGAGATCAAGAGTTGGATGCTTAACTGATTGAGCCACCTGGGTGCCCCTGTAAAAAATTAAATCTGTTTTATTTTTCCATTTTAAGAATAATAGAAATATATTTTAGGACTTTTTTTTAAATGGCAAAATAGAAAAGGTTATCTCTAATTTTCCTACTTAAATGTAACCACCATCTTTAGCATAATTACTTTCACTCATTTTTCTCTGTTGGGTTTTAATTCTTTATGCCCCATTATATATATATATATTTTTTTTTCATTAAAAACTGAAATGTAGTCATATTTCTCTAGGCTCTTATAAGCTACTTGGAAAAGTAATTGGTAATGGTCACATAGTAACCTATGGAGTGGAAAAGCCATAGTTACAATTCACATAACCCTTTAATATGTCCAGCACAGTGCCTCCCTTTTTTCCCACATTTCAGTTCTCATCACCATATAGAATCCCTGAATTTGGAGGTCTGTGAAAAGATGAGAATGGTAGTATCATTAACAAAAACATGAGGACTTTTGTAGTACAGCCAATTATTAGTCATGTAACAGTGGGAGCAGAAGACTAAAATAGGTAGTCAGAATCCACTTATAAACTGAGAACTCTCTGGCCAAGGATAACAATTTTTTTTAACCATGCTAGTTTGAATTTCAGTTATAATTCTTCCATTTCCCCCTTTTTATTGTGGATTTCAAAAGCCAAAAGATAAGGGGTCAAGGAGTAGTAACAAAGTAACTTTGCCATCTACAAACTAGAAAACTCTAGGCCATAGCTGTCAGAAAGTATCCAGACATGGGATCCATGAGCCTTGGGGCCGGTCTCCATGTCCATGATGGGACACTGCCCCTCTCTCTGCTTGCTTTCTTCCACTGTTAAAACAAAAGGACATTACATTAGGTATTTTCTTCAGTTGCTCTCAGCTCTAGCAATGTGTGATTCTGTCTTTAGTTCATTTGACATTTATTGGTTTATTCATATATTCACTCTGTAAACATTGAGCACCTGCAAGCCAGGCATGGTACCTGCCACTGGGCATGCCCAAATGCCCATGTGGTCCTTCACTGCAGGCGTGTGTGTGTGTGTGTGTGTGTGTGTGTGTGTGTGTGTGTGCGCGCGCGCGCGCACACAGTAGAAACAGAACTGGAGGACAGTGCAGTCAGTGCTGTAGAGGGTGTGCTGCAAAGACAGTAAATGTGTAGAGGAGGAAAGAATTAGATTTGGGATGAGGAAGTGTTCTTAAATCAGAAAATCATAAGAAAGGGACACCTGGGTGGCTCAGTCGGTTTAGCAGCTGCCTTCGGCTCAGGTCATGATTTCAGGGTCCTGGGATTGAGTTCCGCATCGGGCTCCCTGCTCAGCGGGGATCCTGCTTCTTTCTCTGCCTGCTCTGCCTGCTGCTCTCTCTCTCTCTCTCTCTGACAAATAAATAAATAAAATCTTAAAAAAAAAGAAAAAGAAAATTGTAAGAGAATCCATAAGCCTCTTAACCGTATTGTCAGTTGCATTTTTAGAAGCAGCCTTATTGTGACTAATGCTTTATTTCTTCTTTGCTTCCTGTGATTATGTGCCCGTACTATTCTTGACCTCTGCCACAGCATCACCTTCCACATTTTACTTAATTTTTTAAAAAGATTTATTTGTTTATTTGAGAGAGAGAGAGAGAGCACATGTGCGTGCACAAGATTCGGAGAAGGGCAGAGAGAGAGAATCTCAAGCAGAGATTCTCAATCTCCAAGCTGAGCATGGAGCCCTACATGGGGCTTCATCTCAGGACCCTGAGATCGTGGCCTGAGCCAAAACCAAGAGTCAGATGCTTAACTGACTGAGTCACCCAGGCGCCCTCACCTTCCACATAATTAAATGTTGCTCTCCAACTAATATTAATTAGTTTAATGAATTTGCTTACGTCAGTATATTGTCAGCATTGCCTGTTTTCTTATGAGATCTCCAAAATTCAAAGGAAAGCTAATTCAGACTGAATTTTGTAAAAGCAGTACGGTGGGGAGCTATTTTTTTAAAAAAAAATCACGTTCCCCAACTTCATCTTGCATTTTTAACAGAAGACCTCATATCCACTCTGAAAAGACATTGCTCCGGCTTTTGTAGTGTGCAGAATCAAATTCTAGATTTTGAAGAACTTTGCTGAGAATACTGGAGACCGCGAGCTAGCACTGAGATTTAGAATCAGGAAGGGCCACCTCTAGTGATTAAAACATTTCAGTGGAGCTGTGTTTATCTTTCTAATCAAGTTGTCATTGTTTGTCACAAGGGAAGTAATGTTATTACCTGCTCTAAAGTAGTATTTGATTACGAGGACTGAAGAAAATGTGGACACTTCAAAGAAAATAATTGTACCAGGTGGTCACAATTTAGACGGCATTGGCCAGCCAGAGACACGCTGCTGATGCTATCTCTATCTCCTCTCTGCACTGTTGGAATTTGGTAACCAAGCTTCTACAGCCTTTGTTGGGATGCTTGTAATAAATTTTAATGAGATCCAAGTTAATTGTAAAACCTTCGGTCTGTAGGGAAAAATAGGATCGTTTTTAAAGTGCCAGAATTTCTAATGCACCGTGACCGTCCATTTGCAGTAGCAAGATGTAAGCAAAATGCATCCCCTGGCTGACTTTCAGACTCAGAAGATCTGTAATCATAGGCAGCTGGACTGCTGTTTAATGTCATTTTGCAAGAATGTTAAATTTAATCTCTGGGAGCTACTAGACACTTGGAAGTTTCATTTGGTAAATTGCCTTCTGAAAGGCACTGTTTTCGAGCCACCCTCTCTTGCCCGGAGGAATTCTCTGTGTGTTTCTTTCTTTAGTTAATGTCCTTGTCTCAAGGCTGTGTGGCTTAGGCCATTTCTGGTGAGGCCGGGGTGATGAAGACTCTCTGCAGTACCTCACCTCCAGAGGAACTTGAGTGCTCTTGTCATTCTGTCATCAGTCCCGGGGAACTGTAAATCATCCATAGAGAGATCACAAGGACCAACACACATGTCCCTCATGTACCAGGCTCTGGCTAAGCGCTGAGTCTAAGAAATGGGGAAGGACAGCCGACTTAGAAGTCTTTTCCCTTCGAATTTATTGCTAGTGTTGACTGTTGTCTCCATAAATCCATCTTCTAAGTGAGACCTGCCTCCAAATGACACCTTGACTGGCTTCTTCCTTGCCCCAGTCCGGCTTTCCATTCCTCTGATCTCAGCCCTTCTCGTTCAAGGAGGTAACATAAATGGCACTTTTGTTATATATATCCTACTTACTTCCTCAGAGTTTGATTTACGTACAATCAATATATACACCCATACAATAATGATATTCCAATAAAAGTAGAAAAAAGCAAGACCAAAAAAGAGAAGGCAGCAAATGTACTAACCATGAAGAATAGACAAAATAAAAACATTTTTCAGTGGGGACCATATCTCTTCTGATACTCGAGCTTAGGTAGACTTTTTCAAAAGGCATCTTGTAAACAGGGCATTGAACAGCTGTTATCTCAGCCTGGATTCCCTTAAAGCAGAGCCTAGAACAAGAGCCTTGAGTACAGATAGTTAATTTAGGAATGCAATCCCAAAGAACGGGAGTGAGGGGCATTGGGAGTGAGAAAGGTAGCAAGGGAAAAGAGAAACAAGGAAAAGCTAATATGAGGACACTTTATGGAGTTGGCCTCCCCAGAGAGTGACTGTGGTTTATGCCAGAAAGGAAGCTTATGAACTGCATCCCAGAAGCATCCACCAGGAGGGGAAAGGGGAAGCATGTAGCTACTAGTCCCACTCCTCATTTGTCAGCGGTGGCACCACAGACATGAACTTCTCCGCACTTGTGGTTTACCTATGCCTGAGTGCTGAGTGGATTCGACAGGCTTCCCACACCTTAACATCAGGGAAGCTCCTGGGAAGGAAGCAAGTGAGAAATGGCTCAGGGCAAGGCTGTATCTGGGCTGAACCGGTCCCTGTACCAGTGGCCAGGTTAAGAGGTAGGACCAAGAGAAAGCAAAATGGTGCATAGGAGCACAACAAATGAAATTAAAAAAAAAACAAACAAAAAAACAAACTTCATAGGAAACACATGTTTATCTTATTGTCATTTCTGGCATAACAACCATCTATAAAAGCCAAGGATACATTATTCATGTTTTTCAAAGCTCTGGTATAGCATGTAGCTCTCTACCCAGGGCAGAGAGTGTTCAAATGCATTTATAGAAAAATCTAACAGACAGCAGAAGACAAAAGAAGAGGGTATTTTGTTTGATGTAACAGTTGGCAGCTTCCCAGCTCAAACCAAAATAATTGACTAATCCTCGTTTTTATGGCTAATGAATTCAAGTACCTGGGCTCTTCAACCTGAGTGGTACAGTGAGATCCAGCTTTTCACATGTATAAAAATTAATTACCTTCCACAGGTAACTCACAGTAGTGGCTACTCTGGAGAGGAGAAGCTGGCGAAGCAACTTACATTTTTATCCTTTTATTGTATTGCTCAAATTTTTAACTTTTTTCATGCATTTTCTTTTTTTTTAATTTTCAAAAAATAAATAAAACTAAACAAACCTTCCTAGTATGTTTCCCCTTATCTTCAGTGCTGGAAATAGAATATAATAAGGCTGAAAGGCATTCTCCTTGTTTTCAGTAAAGCTTTTCATCCCTAAGTCATCATGTATATCCCTAGAATACATCAAGAAAGGAACTCAGCAACAAGGTCAGTCATCGTGGAACTGCGATGTCAAGGTCAGAGACGTCAGTAGTAAGACCAACTCAGTACCCTGCCAATGAACACCTGGGCTCCAGGGCTTCTGCCATAGGGTTCTTGGAACTCTTTGTGCCCTGAGCCAGCATTGGTACCAGAGTTCAGTGAGAGCTAGCTGTATTGGGGAGAAAAAAGTTTACCTGAAAGAGAACAGGATTCATGGGCAGTGAGCTGATGTGAATTCTTTTTTTTTTTTCTTTTGTTTTGTTTTGTTTCAAATTTTTATTTAAATTATAAAATTAGCTATAATATATAGCAAATATACATATTATATATATAAATAGCTATAATATAGCTAAAATATAGTGTAACATTGGTTTCAGGAGTAGAATTTAGTGATTCATCACTTACATATATCACCCAGTACTCATCACAAGTGCCCTCCTTAATACCCATCACCCATTTAGCCCATCCCTCACCCACCTCCCTCTATCAACCCGCAGTTTGTTCTCTGTCGTTAAGAATCTCTTATGGTTTGCTTCCTTCTTTCTTTTTCCCCCATTCCCCATGCTCATGTTTTGTTTCTTAAATTCCACATAAGAGTAAAATTATGTAATTGTCTTTCTCTGATAGACTTATTTTGCTTAGCATGACACCCACTAGGTCCATCCATGTCATTGCAAATGGAAAGATTTCATTCTTTTTGATGGCTGAATAAGATACCATTGTATATATCTACCACATCTTTATCCATTCATCATCAGTTGTTGGACACTTGGGCTTTTTCCACAGTTTGGCTATTGTTGATGCTGCTGCTATAAACATTGGGATGCATGAGCCCCTCTGATTCTGTATTGGATTCACCATTTTCTGATCTTACTCCTTGGTGGTTGCTTCTGCGTCACTTGAGCCTGATTTTCCTATGTCTGACAAGTTACCTGACTTGCTGCTTTACTTGGCCTTTTAGTCCGATTCTCTTTCTTGAACTATAGCCAAACCTCTACTGATTTTCTTGTAAGGAAGGATAGCACAATGAAAAGAGCTTAGACTTTGAATCCAAACTGGCTTCAAGATAATTCCTTATGATAATATCACCTTATGGGGCTTTTTATGAGGATTAAAGATAATGTATAGAAAATGACAGACATAGGGTAGATGCTCTGACAGTGATGGCCTTTCTGCTATTACCTTTGCTGTTACCTAACCTGGCATAGTTTTAGTTTGGTATGGCTCTGTCAACCTCCTCTTTCTTCCTTGTGCTGTCCTAAATGGAAAAGCACTTCCTCCTGTGTATTGGTACTCTGTTTTTGGTTTTGGTTTTTCCTAATGCTGTGTATTAGTTATCTCTTGCTGTATAACAAATCACTCCAAACCTTAGCAGCTTTAAACAAGAACTGTTTATCATCTCACACGGTTTCTGAAGATCTGGAATCCTGGTTGGTTTTCTTGTGAGGCTGCAGTCAAGTTGTCAGCCAGGACAGCAATCTTTGAAGATGGGGGTAAAAAGACTGCTTTCCAGCTTACTCAGTTGGCTCTTGCCACGGGCCTCGGTTCTTTCCCCATGGCCTCTCCATATGGCTGTTTACTCCGTGGCTTCCCTCTAAGAGATCTAACAGAACAAGGGAGTACCCAACACTGAAATGGCGGTCTTTTATAACCTAATATTGAAAGTGACATACCATGGTTTCCGCCATATGCTATTGGTCACAAAGACCAACTTTGTATGAATAACAGGAAGTGGGGATTACTGGAGGCATCTTAGAGGCTAGGTACCACGGTCTGAGTTGTAAAAATATCTACTTTTAACTCGGCCAATTCCTTCGTCTCCCTTCTCTATTATCACCCATCCTCTCATTTTCTCATCCATACTTTCACCCCCTTCCCTTAAGTCCAAAGCCAGAGCGTTCAGCCCCACATGGAGCACTAGGATGGTCTTAGGATTGTTTAGACTTATTTTTTCCCACAACTGCAGTTTGTGTTTCATTTGGCCAGTGCCAGTGCCATCAATGTATCAGTTGTTAAGTAATTCGAATATTACTTCTTTTTTTGTTTTGTTTTGTTTATTTTTTATTTTTCCCTCTTTTTAAAATTTTTTTTTATTTTCCCAGTGTTCCAAGATTCATTATTTATGCACCACACCCAGTCCTCCATGCCATATGTGCCCTCCTCAATATCCACCATGAGGCTCACCCATCCTACCACCCTCCAGCAACAAACTGAGGGTTTTTGGAAGGATCCCCTCCAAAAACCCTCAGTTTGTTTCTCAAGAGTCCAGTCTCTCATGCTTCATCTCCCTCTTCAGTTTCCCCCAATTCACTTTTCCTTTCCTTCTACTGTCCTCCATGTTATTCCTTATGCTCCACAAGTAAATGAAAACATATGATAATTGACTTTCTCTGCTTGACTTATTTCACTTAGCATAATCTCCTCCAGTCCCATCCATGTTGATACAAAAGTTGGGTATTCATCCTTTCTGGTGGCTGAGTAATATTCCATTGTATATATAAACCATATCTTCTTTATCCATTCATCTGTTGAAGGGCATCTTGGCCTTTCCCACAGTTTGGCAATTGTGGCCATTGCTGCTGTGAACATTAGGGTACATATGGCCCTTCTTTTCACTACATCTGTATCTTTGGGGTAAATACCCAGTAGTGCAATTGCAAGATCATAGGGTAGCTCTATTTTTAATTTTTTGAGGAATCTCCACATTGTTTTCCAAAGTGGCTGCACCAACTTGCATTCCCACCAACAGTGCAAGAGGGTTCCCCTTTCTCCACATCCACTTCAACATTTGTTGTTTATGTCTTATTGATTTTGGCCATTCTAACTGGTGTAAGGTGGTATCTCAATGTGGTTTCGATTTGAATTTCCCTGACGGCTAATGATGAACATTTTTTATCTGTATGTTAACCATTTGTATGTCTTCTTTGGAGAAGTGTCTGTTCTTGTCTTCTGCCCATTTTTTGACATGATTATCTGGTTTTTTGGTGTTGAGTTCTGACTCCTCTCATTCATGACAACCTTTCCTTCTAGAACTTCCTAACACAATGCCCAGTATCTTAGTCCATTCAGGCTGCTATATCAAATGCCACAGACTGGGTGGCTTTATAAAAAACAGAAATTTATTTCTCACAGTTCTATAGACTCTAAATTCTGAGATCAGAATGTCAGCATGATCCTGTAAGAACCTTCCTCTTGCTTACAGACTTCTGACTCCTCATGCATCTTCACTTAGTGGAAGGGGCTAAGAAGCTCTCTCTGGCTTCTTTTAAAAGGGTGCTAAGCCCATTCCAGAGGGTGCTGCCCTCGTGACCTAATATCTCCCAAAAGGCCCCACCTGCAAATACCATCATATTAGAATTTCAACATGAGAATTTGGTGAGGAGGCAAATATCTGGCCAGGAGTCTTCAGGTGTGTCTTTAGGTGTGAAACTGCAGCTTCATTTTCACTGCAGTATCCTAACTACTTCAAGATGAAGGCATTGGGGACACCTAGGTGGCTCAGTTAGTTAGGCATCTGCCTTTGGCTTGGGTCATGGTTCCAGGGTTCTGGGATTGAGACCTGCACAGGGCTCCTTGCTCAGCGGAAATCTGCTTCCCCCTCACCCCCTCCCCCTGCTGGTGCTCTCTCTCTTTCTCTCTCTCTTTCTCTAGCAAATAAATAAAACCTATTAAAAAAAAAAAAAGATGAAAGCGCTGAAACACTGTTTTGTAGCTGGTAGTAGTTTCTGTCTCTCTCTCCTTCATCATCCCCTCACTTAATTTTTCTTTCTCTATTTCTTTCCTTTAGCTGGCTATGTTCTAAAATGCATCATATTTGAATTTTTTATATTTATTAGATAATTTGATGACATGTTCTATTTTACATTTTCAAAATAGATGAATAGAATAACTACAGAAATTATTTTTTTGAAGATTTTACTTATTTGATAGAGAGAGATCACAAGTAGGCGGAGAGGCAGGCAGAGACAGAGGGGGAAGCAGGCTTCCTGCTGAGCAGAGAGCCGGATGCGATGCGGGGCTCGATCCCAGGACCCTGAGATCATGACCTGAGCCAAAGGCAGAGGCCTTAACCCACTGAGCTACCCAGGCGCCCCTAGAGAAATTATTTTTATATTTGACCCAGCAGTTGCCCTCAGTGAAGAGTTTTCTCTCCTTTATTGCTTCTAGGCTGCTTCTTCTTTTGTGTAGAGAAAAAGTAAAGAAGCAAAAATGAAGAAGTCACTGAATATCTTGATGTCTTTTCCACTTTTTACAATTCCATAATTTCCCATGCTTGTGGGCTTCTGCTTTCCTGCCAAATTCCCACCTCAGATTCTTTGCTCCTAGAAAGAACAGCAGTAAACAAGTGAGTCTCTCATTGTGTCAGTGTTAGTGCAAGAAGAGGATGGAACTAACAAGTAACTTTCTCCCATGTCCTAGAAACTGCTTCATTGTGGCAGTTGTTTTTTTAAAGATTTTTTTTTTGGTTCTTTAAAAAAGATTTATTTATGTATTTGAGAAAGAGAGCACACATGAGTGGGGGGAGGGGCAGAAGGAGAGGGAGAATCTGAGGCAGACTCCCTGCTGAGCACACAGCCCCACTGGGGGCTCCAACTCGGGACCCTGAAATCATGACCTGAGCCGAAATCAAGAGTTGAACGCCAAACCGACTGAGCCACCCAGGTGCCCCTGTGGCTAGATTTAAAAAAAAAAATGTTTTGAGAAAAGTGTTATTTTTGAGAGAATGCATATATGTATATTTTTTTTTACGTATCACTCTTTTAAAATTGCTTTCTGATCTACGTGAGATTTAGTCCAAGATTAAGCATTAAAAGAGTTAGGGAAAAATAAAAATGCCCTCACCGAATTAGAGATGGGTTTGATTTTTGCACTTAGACTTTACTTACCTGAAGGCCTTCATGTATTTTAAAATCATACCTGAAAATGTTCTGGGACTGGTGTAATTGCATTTGCAAATAAAACGTGGGAAGGTTGAGTGCCTCAGAGTACAACTGGGTGTGTTAATTTTCCCTTTTGGCTATAATGTCAGAACGTCAAGCCTCTTCAGTTGACTGTACTTCCTTGTAAACCATACCCTGTAGGGGAAATCAGTATTCCAGAGCCACCAAAGAAAATGAGCTTGTCTAAAAATAGTTGCCTGTTGACAAGATCTTAGCAGATTTCTTTTTTTTCCTTTGTAATATGAAAGCTTTACAAAATGGAATGAGGTCATACCTGACAGATGTGGTCAAGTCCACTTCTAATCTGTAAATCCCTGAGTAGCTGCAGTTGTGTTAATTTTTAAATGGCTGTTTTGAAGTTGCACTAGATTTATGACCTCCTCAGCATTTTCTCTGTTTCTAAGCATTTGAGAGTACTTGGTTTCTATGCTTTGGCAACACTATTCACTGGTGTTCACCGGGTCCTACTTACTAGAGGCTCTGTTTTGCTCTGCTTTTATTTGTCAGGAATTGTTTTCTAACAGCCCAAAATAATAAAATAAAATTTGTTTACTACAATACTCTATACAGTAGTGGTTTTCAACCAGGGACAATTTTTAACACATTTACCCCATGTCCTGACATTAGCAACGTCTGGAGGCATTTTTAGTGTCACAACTAAGGAGGAGGAGTCAACGGGGCGGACCAGTGGTATCTAGTGGGTAGAAGCCAAGGATGCTGGTAAAATGTGCTGGAATGTACAGGGCAGCCCTCACAGCAAAGAATTATCTGGCCTAAAATGTTGATAGCGCTGAGGTTGAGACCTGCTTTAGAGCAGGCGTTCTCAACCTTTATGGCACATTAGAATCATTCTAGGGGGGGCTTATGCCCCAACTGCACCCAGACCAATTAAATCAGAATCTCTGAGCGGTGGGACCCAGGCCTTGGTAATTTTTAAATCTCCCCAGGTGATTCCAGTGCGCAGCCAAGGTCAAGAGCCGCTACTTTAGAGCAAACAATTTTGGAGGGCAAGTCTAGTGTAGAGCATCATCCCAGATAGTTTCCTTACTAAAGTACCTGAAAGGACCTTATTAAAATGCAGTTTGACTTATGGGCAATGTCCCATTATAGTATTATTGTGAGGTTCAGGTGAACTTGTAGTAACTTTTTATATTCTCTAAAGCCAGCATTTAAAATGTGAAGAACTTCTGTCCTCATCGCCATATTGGAAGTTCATTTTCCCTTGGTTCTGTATAATAAAATATATTCCTTTCTCCTGCTCATAAGTGGGGATAACAAGTATTTACTAGTAACTTTAGTCAGGGAAGTTCAGTCAGTTAACATTTGGGATGTTTGGAGCATTGGAGACTTATTTTCCTCAAAGGTCTCTGATGTGTTTTTATGACTTGATGAACAAGTCTCATCGTTTGCATCTATCTGAATCTATGTGCCAGGCAAAGCAACTGAAGTGTCTCAGAATATTTACTTTGAATGTGTTCCCCCACATCGCTTTCTTAACCTTGTTCTCTCACCAAAAACCAAATTTTCAAATGCGTGGACGGTCACTCTAAACTCTAAATAAATAAATATTCTTTGAGTATTTATAATATGTAATTTTTATTAACATATAATTTTTTATTTTATTTTAGATGCCTGTGTTGATGGCACAGGTTCTCAGGGAACCTCAAACCAGCTCCCCCGAAAAACCATAAATGCATCTCAAAGCTTTTGACAGTTAAGGGTAAATTGAACAATTCTTAGTGATGTATCATATCATTGAAAGCATTCCATTTATAAAAATCAGCACATGCTTGCCTAGTGGACAATAAAACTGTCCTTGTCCACATTTGTCCCAAAGCCTCATGGGAGATCAGATTGTCCAGCTCCAGCCCCTTTGAAGGAGATGGAGAGCCATCTGAAATTCGGGTCATTAACCTGCTCTTCCACCTGTGTCACACAAGCCTCTCAGTAGGTGCTGAGCAGCAGTCGAAGGGCATGGGAATAAGAAAGAAAGTGGTAGTGGCAAAGAGCCTAGGGGCTACCCACGTTCTGTTGGTTTGTCAGGTTCCTCAGACAGGACCGGGAGAGGCCCAGCTTTCCCGGGGCCTGAGGCTTACATAATTTGGAGAACTCTCTTTAGGAAAAAAGAATAAAAATTGGGTACAAAAGGCAGATTTTTTTAGAATGAGAAAAGAAATCACAATAACTTGCTAATTTAAAGAGGTAACAAATACCTAAATATGACAGAACCTAGAAAATAACATTTTTATTTTTAAAATATTTATTTACTTGAGAAAGAGAGAAACAGCAAGAGAGAGAGAGACCAGGCATGACTGGGAGGGGCAAAAGGAGAGAGAATCGCAAGCAGATTCCGTGCTGAGTGTGGAGCCCACCGCACAGCTTAATCTCAGGGCCCTGAGATCACAACCTGAGCTGAAACCAAGAGTCACATTCTTAACTGACTGCACCATCCAGGTGCCCCCCAAAATAATAATACTTTTATTAATTGCTTAATATATGCTCTAGTCTGACATATGCCTTATTTTCCCCACACTTTTGGCGTACTCTTCGTTTACCTCTTCTCATAATGATGTGTGCGTAACCTTATTTCCTCTAGAGGGACTAAGAAGATAACTCAGTCTCTCCTTGAGAGTGGTTGAAAAAAATTTGAAGGCTTTTATTTCGTTTTGTCCTTTAGCTGATCTTTTTTTTTTTTTAAGATTTTATTTATTTATTTGTCAGAGAGAGAGACAGAGAGAGAGCACAAGCAGGCAGAGAGGCAGACAGAGGCAGAGGGAGAAGCAGGCTCCCTGCTGAGCAAGGAGCCCTATGTGGGACTTGATCCCAGGACCCTGGGATCATGACCTGAGCTGAATGCAGCTGCTTAACCAACTGAGCCACCCAGGCGTCCCC
>CM053603.1:96194578-96213683 GCA_028646535.1 Procyon lotor
TGTGGAGTTTGGATGCAGTCTAGTGTACAAGTAGGGCAACAGTGGGGAACAAGACTAGGAAGGTGTTCTGGAGCCAGGCAGGCAAGGGGGAAAGTGTCAGAATTGACTGGTACCTCAGGACAGACTGTCTGGTGTGCTTTTAATTTAAGAAGTGCAAGGCCATTGGTGGACCACAGAGCATATGAAAGCAGCGTAGTGTAATATTAGTGTCACTGGCCTCAGAGCCAGCCAGATTCTGATCTGAATTCTCTCTTCCCCTGATGGGCCTGTGACAACTTGCTAGCAAAACCTTAGCTGTATGTGAAAGCAACTGCAAGCTACATAAATATATTTCTCTATGCTCAAACTTGATAGAGCCTCGACTCAAGTGTCCCTTAGCTAGCTCCCCACTGAAGGCTAATCTAACCTCCCTCTACACAGGGAAAATAGAACCAAGGGCTGTCAGAGTAAAAACAGGCGGTGGTCTTACCTGATTACTTCTTACTTCAAATATCTTCTCCAGATTTTCCAAAAAACATATGAGGCATTCCTTAGAAGGAAAGGGCTTATGCAAGGATGGGCCCTCAAGTTTAAGCTGCATTAGTTTCAAGTAAATCTGCCTCTGGTCAGGGCTGATTCTTTCCATCTTCCACGACTTCAGAATCAGGCGATTTTTAATGCAATTATATAGGCTGTTACTATCGTTTCTGACAGTAATGTAGGAAAGATATACTCTGATTACATTTTAGACTGGGTCATAAAACCCAAGCAAAGGAACATAAATGTCTGATATTAAGACTCAGGCAGAAGAAAGGCTGATTTTTCAGGGCAGGCCAGGATCGAACACCAGTCACAACTTGGCCAGCCACCCTCTCCATCCAAACGTGAGAGTTGATGACAGGAAAAAGTCTAAAGCGTGCAACAAGTGCCTCATAGTTTAAGCAGTAGTTGATCTTAAGGTTTCTAGAAGAAAGCAGAGCTGTGGGAATAGGAGGCCTATAGCAACTGGATTCTGGGCGGTGATATTTTGTCCTGAATGACTCAGGTATGAATCCTGCCCCAGAGGCCTATTTAGCTGTGGGAAGCAAAAGCTAGGGAAAGGCACTGATTAAAATATTTCAAAACCATGCCTTCAAAAAAATAAAATAAAAATATTTGCATAGCTTCTAAAAGAATTTTGAAAACTACAGAGTCCTCTTGTACATTTATAAATGACAAAAAAATCTTGTACATTTATAAATGACAAAACTTTAAAGTTTAAATAGTTACAAAGGATATAATTTCTGGCATATTACATATAAGCTTTAAATATTTTAATCCAAATCTTGAGCCACATATTTAGATCATAAAATTTTGAGAAATGGCTACATTTTAGCTTATTGCTAAAGTCAGTCCTTACTGTCAAACAAAAGGGCCAAATCAGTTACTTTTCTATCAGAAAATGCCTGTTTTCATTTTTCAACTTAAAGATATGAAAACAATTCTCTATAAAAGTCATCCTATGTCTGAATTCTTATTCTAAGATTGATAGCTAGATGATGGATGCATGCATAGAAGGAAAGAAAGGAGGGTTGGGGGAAGGAGGAAGATGGATGGGTAGATCACCATCTGGATGACACTTGCCCTAAATATGTCCGCCAGATGAAAGAATGCACTTTCAAATTCTTCTTTGACCTGCGATAAGTTTTTATACTCTGAGCAATGTCTACGTTGTAAGATTCTGATGAATGTGAGAAACACTGTTCTTTTATAATGTGGGAGGAGGGAAAATAGGAAGGAAAGACGGGAAAGGAGAACCGTCTCAGGCTGACCAAAGTTATAAAAGAAAGATCTGAGGAATGGGATCTGAAACTGATTTCATTAAAACTCAGTGTGCACATGTCTTCTGGGAAGTTTTTGTATATCCCTAAAAGTAAAATTAAGGATAAAAAGCAATAGCTTTTTACCTGACAGAACATCAGTCAGAGACATCTAAGGGGGAGACTACCTAGATAAATATATTTTTTAAAGATTTTATTTATTTACTTGTCAGTGAGAGAGACAACGAGAGAGAGAACACAAGCAGGAGGAGTGGGAGAGAGAGAGGCAGTCTCTCCACTGAGCAAAGGAGCCCAATGTGGGCCTCGATCCCAGGACCCTGGGATCATGACCCGAGCTGAAGGCAGACGCTTAGCTGACTGAGCCCCCCAGGCATCCTGATAAATATGTTTTGATGCATTTCTCAGTACAGGAAGAAATTTATGCAGATCTGATAGTGGTAACTGGGCTCTCGTATCATAATTTGTTGGATAATATTTCAAAGTTTAGTTAGACTGTTGGAATAAGGGTTCCTACTTTGACCCAAACTGTCTTTAAATCCTGCCCCAACCAGTTGTCAGCTGTATAACTTTTGGATAATTACTAAATTTTTCCAATTAATAGTTTTCTCATCTGTAAAATGGGGCTAATAAAAAATGGCACTTACAATATAGGATTGCTGTTAAGATTAAATGACATACAGATAGCAACTAAACTTATTGTGATCATTTCATGATATATGCAAATATCAAATCATTATGTTGTACATTGAAACTAATAAATGTACATTGAAACTAAAAAAAAAGATTAAATGACATAATACATGTAAAGCAGTGTGCAGGGGTTCCAGGCATAGGATTTATTTATTTGTTTTTTGTTTGTTTGGCTAAGAGAAGAAGGAGTTGATATCTCTTTAAAATTGATTCCTAATGCTATGCAGCCATCAAGAGAGATGAAATCTTGCCATTTGCAACGACGAGGATGGAACTAGAGGGTATTATGCTAAGCAAAATAAGTCAATCAGAGAAGGACAATTATCATATGATCTCACTGATATGAAGAATTTGAGAGGCAGGGCAAGGGTTTGTGGGGGGATGGGGGAGGGAAATGAAACAGGATGGGATGGGGAGGAAGACAAACCATAAGAGACTCCTAAACTCACAAAACAAACTGATGGTGGCTGGGAGGGTAGGGTCGGGGAGGGGATAGGGATAGGATGGCAGGGTTGTGGACATTGAGGGGGAGGGTATATGCTATGGTAAGTGCTGTGAAATGTGTAAGCCTGATGATTCACAGACATGTATCCTGGCGCAAATAATACATTATATGTTAATTTTAAAAATAAATTATAAATAAATAAATAAGCAAATAAGCAAATAAATAAATAAATAAATAAAAATAAATTGATTCCTAGGGGCACCTGGGTGGCTCAGTGGATTAAAGCCTCTGCCTTCAGCTCAGGTCATGATCTCGGAGTCTTGGGATTGAGCCCCACATTGGACTTTCTGCTCAGCAGGGAGCCTGCTTCCCACCCACCCCTCTGCCTGCCTCTCTGCCTACTTGTGATCTCTCTCTCTCTCTGTCAAATAAATAAAAATCTTTAAAAAAAACAAAAAAGGAAAATTGATTCCTAAATATACGGGATAGACATGCATCTGAGGACAACGGAGAGGATGTGATAATGTCATGCTAAAAATGCCTTCTGATTCACCACCTGGCACATCCCAGACCTCAAGACAAGTTTCTCAAAACTTGAAGTATTAGGTAGGCTTTCTTAAGGAAAGAGAGAACTTACAAGGTGAACATTAGCAAAAGAAGGTCTAGTTCCCCACACTCCAGCACCCCACAAAGAGTTGTGTGCCTGGCCAGGGCCCTCTACTGGACACATCATGATGTCTATATTATAAAGAAAAACTACATCTTCACACCCACATTATTTTCCCTTTTCTATAAGCAAATGTGAGAGATCCTTCTCAATCATGGAACGCAAACTTCTCAAGCAATATTGATTTAGATGCCAGCTTTTTACACTTGTTTTCTGGGAATGCCAGCTTCCCAGCCACTGGAGACCTTGGCCCATGGGAAGTTGTAGCCCATCTGGCTGCAGGAGGAAACTCCAGATACCATGGGAAGCTGAGTTTGGGTGAGACCTTCCTGCTGAGAGAATCCCTAGTCCTACCTAGTTCATCATCAGGCAATCACAGTGAGACCTCAGTGCCCCTTTTGGACAGTGCTGCTCCCCCAATCACAGGTATCATCTGTCCTCTGCTTCCCTCCTCATCTGGATCTGAATTCCAGTGGGAACAAGGATTTGGGCGAGAAACTTAAAGGAATTTTGAGTCTCTCTCTTGTTGGAGACTCTGGGCATTGTTAGTGCTGCTTTATAGTCGAGGACCAGTTTTACCCCACTGCGTGGGACTATCCTGAGAACCCCGGGGTTCCGTGAGAACTGGTAGTTTGGGTTGCAACAGGAGACAGCACCTTTGTCACAGACAACTTCACGAGGGGCATTCCCTTACAGTACATTGTATTACAGGGAAGGAATCTGTTCAGATTATCTCAAGGAAAAAGGGAGGATTATTAGAAGAATAGAGTCTTTGGGGGGCTTAAGGGAGAGCTGAATAGGCAGAACTAGAGAAGGATATAATAAAGGCAGCTCTGGAAACTCTCACAGAAGTATGCAGATCTTCATTCTGGGGCACCTACGTGCATGTGTTTGGGTGTTTAGTTACTACTGCTTTGTAACAAACCACCCCCAAGCTCTGTGTGTGTGTGGGGGAACCTCACATTTTATTGTGCTCATGGATTCTAGGGGTCAAGGCATGGGGGGATTAGCTTGTCTTTGCCTCTTGATGTGCAGGGCCTCAGCAGGAAAGACTCACATGGCTGGGGACCTGGTGCTGGAGCAGCCACTTTCAAGATAGCTTCTTCATAGTTAAACTTCTAGTACCTTGGTGTAGGAATGGGCTTCCCTGGTGCTATTGGCCATAGTGTCTACACATAGGCTTGTGAGCATGGGAGCAAAAGGCAATCACACTTTTTATATGGCAATGTAGTGTTTTGAGAGGAAGTGTCCTAAGAGGGTGGGGTATCCAAAGAATGATCATTCCAGAAGATCCAGATAGAAGTTGCATGGCTTTTTGAGCTAGCCTGGGAGTCACTGCTGCCAAATGCTATTGGTCAAAGTAGTCGAAGGCCCACTCAGATTCAGTGAAGGGACAGAGACTCCACCTTTTCTTGAACTAGGGGGTCTGATTGGCTCAGCTCATTCTATGGGTCGGTTCCTCTGGTCTTGCCAGCTCTGGCCAAATGGGCAGGCTTGCATAGTTAGTATAAAGTCTCTTTCCTGGCTCTGAAAGAAGCAGGCTCTCTAAGAAGAGTTCATAACTGAGAAAGAAATAGTGAGATCTCTAGCATAGAGGCTGTCCGGAGTGGTCACCACATTACTGCCTCCACAAGCAGTCTGGTGCATAGAGGGAACCGGGCAAGAGAGAGGAACAAGGCAAATGCTATGAGGTGACTGAAGCTCCTGGGAAGCACCAATTCTATCAAAAGGATGACATTTGAATTATTTGTGTTTATATGACCTTGACAAGGAAGGGAGGTCTGGGAGGATTCAGGTTAAGCTATCAGTGAACAATATGAGAAAATCAACCTTGTTCTTGAAAGGAGAACAGTTTTGACCTTGAGGAAAATCAAAGAATGATAGAACCATTTCACAGCTGGTGCAGATTTCCGACTTTCAGAAGCAGATGTTAAGTATCAGATTTTCTTGGCTTTTAGCGTGTCAGTCCCGGTCAATAATTAACAACACTGAATGAAACATCTTTCTTGAGATTCTCAAGCTGCTTAACGGATCAGCTTAGCTTAGCTGAGCATCCTGGGGTCGTAAGCAAAGGGAAAATATGGTTCCAGTTTTGGTATGTGTGCTACTAGAGCAGGCACTAAAAAAGAAATAAAATGTTTTCTCATTTTCCTTTCTGCTTAGGAGAACTAATTCATGGGGAGGCTAAGTGACTTTCTCAGGGTCTCAGAACAACTTAGTAAAATAGAATAGCCAGTCTTTAACTACCAAAGCTTTCCTGGGAGCCACAATTTTATGCTCTACTAACCTGCTTCTTCTGTTCAGATAGAATTTATAGTGCTAGTGCAGTTAGCTGAAGATGTCTGCGTGATCCTTTATGCTTGAGAAGAGGGTGAGGAATGTCTGTGATTTCATAAATTAGTTCTGTGGATCTCATGTGTAGCCGATTTTAAGACTAACCAGAACCTTTACTAGAAAAAAAATATTTGCTATGGAAAGGAAGAAGGCATGGTTCTTTTATAGAAAAGAGCAAACCAGAGCTGGCTGATAAAAAAACCAATGTATTGATTCAAGTGAATGTTGTTACTCACTTCTTCTGTCAAGAGGATGAAAGGAGGAAATATGAAATGAACTGAACAATTCCTTAGGAAAATCTGTCACCTGAAGACTTTGAGGACTTCAGTGCCTCATGTTAGAGTCCTGCCTTTCCTTTCCTACCAGTATTTTGTAATCCATTTACTTTGGATCTGTTTACTATCCATTTTTCCTTTCTTTTGCTTTAATTTTTATCACACAAGTCCTGTAACCCAACGTGATGATTGCCCTGTAATAAGTTCCTGTAGTAGTGGGAATAGTTTAAGTATTTCTTTCATCTCTGTTAATATGCTAAAACAATAATTCTCATCCTTACAGAACCAACATATTCTTTTTATAACAAATACTTTATAACATTCTATTTATCGTCTTGAAATGAAATTCAGAAATTCATGTGCATGATGTTTTTAAAATTCCGTGAAATATCCTAATAACACAAAGGGAAAGTAATGTATAATAAAATTATATGTAGGGGCACCAGTCTGGGTGGCTCAGTCTGTTAAGTGTCTGCCTTCTGCTCAGGTCATGATCCCAGAGTCCTGGGATCGAGGCCCACATTGGTCTCCCTACTCAGTGGGAAACCTGCTTCTCCCTCTCCCTCTCCCCTTCCCGTCCCCCACCGCTGCTTACTCTTCTCTCTGTCTCGCTCTCTGTCTCTCGCTCTCAAATAAATAAAATCTTTTAAAAAGTAATAAAAATAAAATAAAATTATATGTATTTCCATCTGTAAATATTCAGGCCCTAATACACCAGAAATCATGATGGTCAGATGCCTGCACCTAGATGTTTGTGGCACTCCATAAATACAACAGCTATGAATGCAGGCTGGTGATTGGATTGTTTTGACAACTCAAATACAGGAAGTGCTTCTGTTGTTGGTGAACTGATTTTTCTAAGATGGAGCTAACTCTGCATAAGTTCTGAACAAAACAAAATACAGGCTTCTCTTCATTTTCACAGTGGTTGCATTCCTGGAAAATTCAATGTAGAGCAAAACCATCCCCAAAATATTTTTTGTTAACATGCAAAGCCGAAGGCCCAGGCTTATGTGGTTACAAACAGGTTTTTCACTTCTGTTATTTGAAAATCGTGCGCAATATAGGAAAGGCTTTGTTTTTTAAGACTGTCCATTGTAAGAATATCTAGTGTCACTGACCTTTGCATAGAACTCACAGTGCGTGGAACTCACAGTCCCTGTGACAACCAAAAATGTCCCCCAAAATACTCAAAATGCCCCCATTCAGAACCAGTGCTCTAGAGTCTGGAACAGAGGTGAAAAATTATGTTCAGGTGAGAGATGTGAATCTTTGAGTTCATTTTGAAGATTTTGTGATTATTTTTCTTTGGTTTTAGATTCTGAGGGCAACTGTTTCATTTTCAAATATTAGAACCATAAGATTCTAGGATCTTTCCGGGAAAAAGAAAGATGGTATGATGGTTAAGATGGCACGCTCAGTTTGTAGCTTTTACAAACCATTTGAGTTTCATTTGAATCCCTGAGAAGGCTTTGGTCAGGGAAAGAAGACTCCCAGTTGCAGGAATTGGAAGCCTAAACAGTATCTTGAGGGACCTAGAAAATGGGGTCAGTTATTTCTTGGGCAATAGTGTAACTACTTTATGAAAATTTTTAAATGTTCTTTCTAGGATTAATCTAGATCTATGGTAAGTGTATTAGAATCTCCTGAAGTTTACACCATCTCATTTTCTGAGGAGTCCTGGAAACCTGGGCCTTTCTTGTAGTCCCAAGGTCTGTGGCCTATAAAATGACCCATAGGAGGTGCCTGAAGCCACTCATGTAATAGTGAGAACCCAAAGTCCTTAACTAGAAATTGGCTAGCCTAATGTCTGTAAGTTTATACCACTGATCTCATTCTGTATGTGTAGTTATACACATGCACATGCCTTCATAATAAATTAATGAAGAGAGCTTAATCTCTACTTTCCCCTACGTAATATAATTAATAATGACAACTAACAATTATTGAGCACCTCTATGTGCTGGATTCTATCCCAAGCATTTCATATGTTCCGTTGTCTCAAGAGCGCTAAGTGGGAAGTATTATTTTTTACACGGAAAATTTTTACGTGGGGAACCTGAGGCACAAAGAGGTTAAGTGACTCCCCTAAGGCTCTAGAATAAGTAGCAAAGGCAGAATTTGAAGCCAGGCCGTCTGTGTTGTGAGAACGCATGCTCTTCACCATTATGCTGCACGTGTATTAGTAAAGGATGTGGGGTGGCAATTTATAATACACGAAGTGCTGTCTCTTTAACTATCATCCTGCTCCCAGGTCTGATCAAGCTAAATGTTGGGAGGTGGTGATGGTTGAGAAAACTGGTGGTGCTGTTAGAGCTTGGTTCCTTAAGTGTCCACAGGGAACTCCCTGTGTCAATTCCAGTGGAGCCAGAAACACAGGAACAGCAGTATCTCTAAAACTGAGAAAGTACGTGTAGCCTTCCCTCACTTCATAAACCTTTGGGCCCAGGACTCTCCATTCCAGCTCACAGACATTCAGTTCTGACTCTTTTAAGCAAAAAGAAAAGAATACAAAAGAAAAAAAAAATGAGATGTGGAATTTATTGGACCTGTAAGTGAAAAGTCCAGGGGATACACACTCAATTCAGAAATGACTTGATCCAGGTCTCAAACACCACCAAAACTCTAACTCTCCCTCCTTGTGCTCTGCTTTTCTTTGCACGTTAACCTTATTCTTATCCATCGCAAGTAGTTTCCTTCTAGAAGCCACAAAAGATGTTTATTGCTTGCACTTCCAGAGGAAAAGAGAAACTCTTTCCTGGGAGCCACAGGGAAGATTTTGATTGGCCAGTGTGGGTCACGTGCTCATCTTTGAGCCAAGAACAGGGGCCAAGGAGGAAGAACTCTGTCCAGCCTGAGCCTTAGGCTTATCTGCTTAATCCTTCTGCAGGAGGGTGGACAGGAACTGGGGACCTCATGGCTCCCTGGGGAAAGCAATGCTGGACATTTACAAATAACAGGTCGCTGCCACAAGGATCCAAACTGAGCCAGACCCTGACTGCTATTATTTCTGCATCCCCTGACTCGTAATGGAATTGTTGATCCAGGTACACTGTTATTACAATGAGGTGTTTTTTTTTTTTTCTTTTGTTCTGTACGTGAGGCTATAGAATTATATATAAACTGTACCTGGCAGAGGATAATCGTTCATTAATTGTTAGCTGATGTTATTATATGCTCATAAGTGAAAATGGTATTTTTGCTATCTCCTCAGTAATGAATGTCCAACCAAAAACTTATTACAGTGTATACTGGTCCCAGGTGATGCCAGGCAACAATATCCCAAGGCCTGTCAACAACCACATGAATTATAGCACAAGATTTTCTAATCTAGGTTGCTCTTGAGTTTGATAAATTATCTGATTCTCTGAAACAGAATTGAGGATGCAGACTTATCTGACTTCTTTCCAGAAAAGGAAGTCAGATAAGAAAACATGGGAACTGAACTACAACCTTTCATGCTAAAGAGGGTCAGAATGAAATGGTCATGAGGGGGCAAAAAATTGCCTCTTTCCTGCCCTTGGTCTGCCGGTTGGAAAATACTGTCCTGGTAATGATTCTAAAGCAAAGAAAGCATCTGCATCACTCTACCCACACTGGGCAACTGGGGGAGCTTTGTAAAACTACAGCCCATGGTAAATGGGGAGGAGCCCAGATTCCTAGGGTAAGTCTGATGTGCAGCTAAACATGAGAACTGCGGTAACTAACTTCTGTAATTTACAGAGGAGCGCGTGCTCCTGCAAGAACACAGAGCAGCCCTTCAGGTGCACTCACGCTACAAAAACTGAACCTTCAAATGGTGTCTATAAACATACAGGTGTCCGCATCTGCCCCTCTTTTTAATGAAGAGCCATTTCTGGACTCTTAGCACAGCTGACAGATCATCTGTAGTTCCTCATTTTTCTCCCATCAAGGACTAATACGCAAAGCCTATTCTTTCCTCTTCCATTCCTGCCTCCCTTCCCCATTTTTTGTTTTTCTTTGACTGCTCAGTTAATTGCACTTTGAATGGTTTCTTTCTTATGCATATAAGCAAATTCATCAGACCCCTTTTCTGGTCTCTTTTGCAAGTCTTACTCAAGATGTGCCTGGGTGGCTCAGTCGTTAAGTGTCTGCCTTTGGCTTAGGTCATGATCCCAGGGTCCTGGGATTGAGCCCTGCATTGGGCTCCCTGCTTGGCGGGAGCCTGCTTCTCCCTCTACCATTCCCTCTGCTTGTGTTCCCTCTCTCGCTGTGTTTCTCTTAAAATAAATAAAATCTTAAAAAAAAAAAAAAAAAGATTTATTTTGGAGGGAAAATATTCTATTTGTTCATGAATAATAATGGCCTTAAATATAGTTGTTAAATTTTATTCATTCATTCAAAAAGTAGTTACTGGACACCTACTTTGTGCCAGGCATGGTTCTGTGTACTAGAAATTAAACCACGAACAAGCCAGACAAGTTTTTGCCCTCGTGCAGATTACAGGGTCCTGACAGAGACAAAATGATAAACAAGTGATCGATAGGATGGCAGATGGTGATTAAGTGCTCTGGAGAAAAATAAAGCAGGACCAGACACTAGAGCTTGCTGGGTGGGGCAAAGGAGGTGTGGAGGTGAGTGGGTGGGCAAAGCCTCTGGCCACAGGCCTGAATGAAGTGAGGCCTTCCAAAAACTCTGCAAGAGCATTCCTGACAAAGCGACCAGGAAATGCTGGGAGCCTGAGGCAGGAATGTTCTGCCTGTTCAAGGAATAACAGAATGAGCAAGCCAGTGCAGGTAGGATGTAAAAGAAAGAGATGAGGAGATTTAAGAGACTGACTTCAAATGCTATGAGTGATGAAGTGGTGGTACAAGAGGAACCACAAAGGTTGACAGTGGGCAAGGTAAGATTGTCGGGGGTCTTCCACAAGGGCAGCTCTGTCGGCACTGTGAGAACAAAATCCTCTTTGAAGCGGGTTAAGGAAAAATTGTGGGAGTTACAGGAAGTGGAAATTTCAAGGAAGGATACATTTTGCTTGCAATTTTCTATGAAGATCGGGAAAGAAATGTGCCAGTAGTCAGAGGGTTTGTGGTATTTAGGTAGAGAGTTTTTTTAAGATGAGAGATGTAACAACATACTGATATGCTAATGAATTGTCCTCTAGAATGGGAGAAATGCCTGGTGCCCTAGAGAGAATTTTAAGAGGAAAGCTCTTGAGTGGGTGAGGGAGTCAGGAATAGGGAGGAAGGCAGGCAGGAGATTTTTGGTTCCGTGAGTGAATAAATTGACAATGGGAGACTACCTTAGTTTTCTCTGATTGCATCTCTTTTCTTAGTAAAACAGGGAAGTCATGAGTTGAGCGTGAGGACAGGGAACGTGGTTTTGGAAATTAGAGAAAAGGTGGAAATAAATGAAACAGTCAACTCAGACACTGAGAGATGGAATTAAATAGGAAAATAGAATAAAAATGCAATGACGAGTGTCCTGAGATTTATAGTCATAAAATTAAAGGTAAGAACCATCAGGAAGATTGTGTTTATAGAGTTCATACATGAGGTCAAAAGAGGATTTAACCAGATTTGGAGAGATTTTCTGACCTAGGCCACGGAGGGAAGAGCAAGGGAGGAATTTCAGTGAGGTGCTAGGTAAGAGAGACGAGGATTTAAGAGGGGGGTGAGGGACAGTAAAAAAAGTGGCAGACTAATGGATCATATGTCCTGTTGGGCTGAAGAATTAATGGAGTCCAAGTACCAGTGAGAGTGCTGTGGAAAGTTAGAGGGTAGTTGTTCGAGAAAAAGATCCTTCAAGTAAAGATTTCTGAGGTTGATGAAGGAACTAAGTGGCAGGGCTTCCAACGGATGGTCTTTGTGGATGCTGACGATGGCAGTGGTACAGAAGGTGATAGAGAGAGAGGTGCTAGTCTTCCTGTCCACCAGGAGGACAGTAAATGGTTACCACACAGAGCAGGAGATGGAACAGTCTAACTGCAGACCCTTCAAAGGAGCTGGATGTTTGTGGGAGAGGAAGTAGTGTGGTTGCAGCCCCAAGGAATGAGGGCTCCGCCTTGCCTTCGTTCTTTTGGTGGTAGGGATGGGAGAGAAACCCACCGCCACTTCAGAGTGATGCTGGAGAAGCAGTGCCCTCAGCTTAGAGCCAGGCTTAGTGGGAGCAAGAAGGTGAAGGCCATGGTTGAAAAAGAGTTTTGTGCATCAGGAGCTTATGCTGATTGGAAGTTCTAGTAGACGTACTGGTAAGTTGGAAAGGGATAGCAAAAGGGAGCAGCAAAATGGGGGACAGCTTAGGGGCTCTATAAAGGTGAATTGGGATGAGTCCTGGTAGTGAGGTTTGGACTTTCCATGATGACAGAGTAAACAGGGACATGCCAAAAGGTGAGTGATGGTCATTTAGGGGAACATGAGTGTAACTGCCTTTTAGGGATTGCTGTCTGGGCTAGAGACTTCTGGCTGCCCACCTTAATATCTTAGAACCTCGATTTTCATTTGGACACAATGCTCAAAGCTGTCTAGAATAAAAACTGTATTCCCGGCCTTCTTTGCAGCCAAATGGGACCTTGTGGGACTTGGCACGACTTGGGATTCAGAGTCTAGGGCCGGTTCTCCTGATTGCCAGGCTTGGGCTATGTGCTAGTCGCCAGCTGTCAAGGGGGTTGAGAAAGGGAGTATCTGGGTTTGCAATAGCATAAAGTCAAATAATCTACATCCTTGATGATGGGGGATAATTGGAGTAAGCTAAAAGTTCAAAATAGCCTGTGATAGCCACCCATTGAGGATTAGTTGGAACAACCTCAGTGCTTCAGCGTAAAGGACTAGATGAAAAATGACATGTCTAATAATTAGAATGAACTAAATGTACTTCAACCTTATACATAAAAATTAAAAATATAAATGAATAAGGGCAAACAGACATAATTGCCTTAAAATGAGTTAGAAAAGCATTTAAAGGAGAAAATGTCAGATTTTGGGGAAATGTGGTTTACTTTTCAATGTTTTATCTTAATAGAAAAGCAATGGATTTTTCTTCTAGAGAAACCAGAAAATACAGACAACCATAGTATATTTAAAAATCCATAATTCCTTTTGGAGACAAATACTGCTTCCATCATCATATGTATTGTTTTGCCAGAATCCTTTTTCTATACATGCATAATCATGTTATTATTTTCTATAAAATGGAAATCATTCTGTACATGCCGTTTTATAACTTAACCATAATTTATTCAAGCCACCCACTAATTTTGGATATTGCGGCTCTTCCAACTAATCCCTATTGTGGGCCTTTAGTTTGTTCTGACTAATCATTCATTTACTGTTAGACATTAGGCTGTTCTGAGTTTTCACTGTTGGCAATGACAGGCATAATTGGTCAAACACAAATTAGGAATTACATGAGACAACAGCAATAAATAAACAGGTATAAAAAAAATTGTAAGTCTATTTAGGAGGGTCTCCTCACCAACCTCCACGTAATTGACTTGTCCGATGAACTGACTGTTTCTGGTCCCCATGTGAAACTGATGCTGACTGACACACACAGAAGCCAGACCCTCGTGGAAGACAGCTGCTCTCAAGCATACGCTTCCCTGGAAGGTCAGCTGTACCAGGGCTGGGGTTTTTGTTTGTTCTTTGTAATGGTATATGCTAGGTGCTTTAGAACTGCTTGGCGTTAATTGAATGAGCAGATAAACAAGGGGGGAATATGTAAAAATGAAGAAGGTTCTGCTCACAGGTGGGTTTTGTTTTTGTTTTTGTTTTGTTTTGCACTTGTCTTTAAATGGATGACATGTCGTTCTGCTTAGAGAATCTGAAATTGGACATCTGAGATCAGTCGTGCTCAGACTTCAGCATACATTGGAAGCACCCAGGGGGCTGAGTCCCACCTTGGGGTTTCTGACTCAGTAAGTCTGGAGTGGGCTCTGAACATCTGTATTTCTGTCAAGTTTCCAAGTGATGCTGCTGCTGCTGCTGCTTCTGGTCCAGGGCCCACATTTTGAGAAGCACTGTTCCAGATGATTCCTAATGGATGTGGTTTATGTAAAAAGACAGTCTTGAACTTCAGGATCGGGCAAACTAGCAGTCTCAAATGTGCTGGCTAAGGGTTTCTGCTGTACTTAAAATTTGATCGGGTTGGGCAACCAGGCTTGAAAAACATGCAGGAAGAGAGGAGGCGGTATATCAGGACAGCAGCTAAAATATCCTCACTGAAGGAATCCAGTAAGTTCGCTGTTTCCACAGTTTCCATTACCCACGCTGGGTGCTGGACACTATGGCTGCCATTTTTTTTCTGAAAACTGGTTGATACTACCACTACTTAAAAGAATTCTCCCACATCCCTATAATTTTTTATGCTTAGCTCTGGATTCCAGAGTCTCAGGCCAGGAAATGTGATTGGCTAGGCCTTGCTCATGCACAGCATCCTGGCTGGCGAGGGAAACTGCAAAAGTGAGTCTCTTGGCTTTTCAGCTTCCTGTAACAGGAATTGGACTCTGTCTCCCCTTTAATTCAAAAGATGGGGATATTCCCAAATATGTTAAATATACACTGGAGGTGCTCTGAGTTTGGGACCTTGACTGAAAGGGAGACTGATAATGTTGTTGGCAGAAATATGGTTACCAGTGGGGAAATCGGATTGAGAAACTATTTGTTAGATTCTTTTATACAAGTCGGGTATGGCTGTTTGGGTGTATCATAGAAATCTGGCAGTTCTAAGCAGTCACATTTCAGATGCTGAATGGGCTGATTTAAGGACTAACTCCTTGTCATCTTAAGGGCAATGTTCAGTTGAGCTTGAACAAGACTGAGTCACTCCAGGTCTTCGTAGCTGTTCTGATTTTGGCTCTAAAATTCTCTTGATGGGATTTTTAAAAAGTCAGATAGACAAGCAGGAAGCAAAGAAGCTGATATACTTTGTAGTTGTGTTTTTCTAATATTATAGATCTCCTCTTCTAGATTAAAGAAGGACATCCTATTACTTACAATCTCAAAATAAAGTTGTTCATGTCCTAAAGAACTTACCAGGAATTCGAGCAGCTGAGAACACAGAAAGCAGGATCCTAGTCTCATAGATAAGGAAATAGGTTTCATGAGAAATTTTGTGTTTGTTTCAAGTTTTTATTTAAATTCTAATTAGCTAATATATAGTGTAATTTTGACTTCATTAATTTATCACTTACATGTAACACCCACTGCTCATCATAGGTGCCCTCCTTAATACCCCTTAGCCCATCCTCTGCCCCTCCTTCCTTCCAGCAACCCTGCTTGTTCTCCATAGTTAAGAGTGTTTTCTGGCTTACCTCCCTCTTTTTTTTTCCTTCCTTCCCATATGTTCATCCATTTTGTTTCTTAAGTTTCACATATGAGTGAAATCATATGGTATTTGTCTTTCTCTGACTTATTTCACGTAGCATAATACTCTCTAGCTCCATCCATGTTGTTGCAAATGGCAAGATTTCATTCTTTTTGATGGCTTATATTCCAGTGTATAAATACACATCACAACTTCTTTATCCATTCATCAGTTGGTAGACATTTGCGCTCTTTCCTTAATTTGGCTACTTTGATAATGCTGCTATAAATATTGGAAAGCATATGCCCCTTTGAATCAGTGTTTTCATATCCTTTGGGTAAATACCTAGTAGTACAGTTTCTGGGTCACAGAGTAGTTCTATTTTTAACTTTTTAAGGAACCTCCATACTGTTCTCCAGAGTGGCTGCACCAGTTTGCATTCCCACCAACAGTATAAGAGGGTTCCCCTTTCTCTATATCCTCACCAACATCTATTGTTTCCTGAGTTGTTAATTAACCTGACTGGTGTGATGTGGTATCTCATTGTGATTTTGATTTATATTTCCCTGATAATGAGTGATGTTGAACATATTTTCATGTGTCTGGTAGCCATGTGTATGTCATCTTTGGAAAAATGTCTATTCATGTGTTTTGCCCATTTCTAAACTATATTATTTGGAGTTTTTTGGGTGTTGAGTTTGGTAAATTCTTTACAGATGTTGTATACTAACCCTTTATCAGATATGTCATTTGCAAATATCTTCTCCTGTTCTGTAGGTTGCCTTTTAGGGTTTTTTTTTAAGATTTTATTTATTTATTTGAGAGAGTGCAAGAGAGAATGAGTGGAGGTGAAGGGCAGAGGGAGAAGCAGACTCCCTACAGAGCAGGGAGCCCAACATGGAACTCGATCCCAGGCCCCTGGGATCATGACCTGAGCCGAAGGCAATGCTTAACAGACTGAGCCACCCAGGTGCTCTGCCTTTTAGTTTTGTTGATTGTGCCCTTCCACTGCAGAAGCTTTTTATCTTAATGAAAGCCCCCTAGTTTATTTTTGCTTTTGTTTCCCTTGCCTCTGGAAACGTGGCTAATAAGAAATTGCTATGGTCAATATTAAAGAGGTTGCTTCCTGTGTTCTCCCCTAGGATTTTGATGGTTTTCTGTCTCACATTTAGGTCTTTCACCCATTTTGAATTTAGTTTTGTTATGGTGTAAGAAAGTGGTCCGGTTTCATTCTTCTGCATGTTGCTGTCCAACACCATTTGTTGAAGAGACTGTTTTTTTTCCATTGGATATTCTTCCCTTCTTTGTAGATTAGTTGACCATATAGTTGTGGGTCCATTTCTGGTTTTCTATTCTGTTCTGCTCCAATGATCTACGTGTCTGTTCTCTTGCCAGTACCATACTGTCTTGATCATTACAGCTTTATAATACAGCTTGAAGTCCAGAATTATAATACCTCTAGCTTTGCTTTTCTTTTTTAAGATTGCTTTGGTCATTCAGGGTCTTTTGTGGTTCCATACAAATTTTTGGATTGTTTGTTCAGCTCTGTGAAAAATACTGGTGATTTTGATAGGGATTGCTTTAAATGTGTAGATTGCTTTGGGTAGTATGGACATTTTAATAATATTTGTTCTTCCAATCCAGGAGCATTTTTCATTTCTTTATACCTTCCTCCATTTCTTTCATAAGTGTTCTGCTCAGAGTACAGATCTTTCACCTGTTTGATTAGGTTTATTCCTAGGTATCTTATGGTTTTCAGTGCCATTGTAAATGAGATCAATTCCTTGATTTCTCTTTCTGCTGCTTAATTATTGGTATATAGAAATGCAACAGACTTCTGTACATTGATTTTATATTCTGCAACTTTGCTGAATTTGTGTATCAGTTCTAGCAATTTTTTGGTGGAGTCTTCTGGGTTTTCTATGTAGAGTATCAATAGAGAAAGTTTGACTTCTTACTCGCCAATTTGGATGTCTTTTGTTTCTTTTGTTGTCTGATTGCTGAGGCTAGGACTCTAGTACTATGTTAAATAACAGTGGTGAAAGTATACATCTCTGTCTTATTCCTGACCTTAGGGGAAAAGCTCTCAGTTATTCCCCATTGAGGATGATATTCACTGTGGGTCTTTCACATATGACCTTTTGTGATGTTGAGGTATGTTCCCTCTATCCCTACTTTGTTGAGGGTTTTGTAAGAATGGATGCTGTACATTATACAATGCTTTTTCTGCATGTATCAAGAAGATCATATGATTCTTATCCTTTCTTTTATTAATGTTTTATATCACATTGATTGATGTAAGAATTTTAAACCTCCCTTGCAGACCAGTAGTGAGTCCCACTTACTCATGGTGAATAATCCTTTTAATATACTGTTGGATTTGATTTGCTAGTATTTTGTTGTTGTTGTTGAGCATTTTTGCATCCATGTTCATCAGGGATATTGACCTGTAATTTTCCTTTTTAGTGGGATCTTTGTCTGTTTTTTTTTTTTTTTCTTTGTCTGGTTTTGAAAACAAGGTAGTGCTGGCCTGATAGAATAAGCTTTGAAGTTTTCTTTTCACTTCTATTTTTTGGAACAGTTTCAGAAGAAAGGGTACTAACTCTTCTTTAAATATTGGTAGAATTCCCCTGGGAAGCTATCTGGCTCTGGACTTCTGTTCAGAGATTTTTCATTATTGACTCACTTTCTTTGCTGGTTATGGGTCTGTTCGAATTTTCTATTCCTGTTTCAGTTGAGGTAAGTTTATATGTTTCTAGGAATTTATCCATTTCTTCCAAATTGCCCAATTTGTTGGCATATAATTCTTCATAATATTCTCTTATAATTATTTGTATATATGTGATGTTGGTTGTGAATGCTCCTCTCTCATTTGTGATTTTATTTATTTAGGTCCTTTCTCTTTTCTTCTTGATAAATCTGGCTAGGGGGTTACAAATTTTATTCATCCTTTCAAAGAACCAGCTCCCAGTCTCATTGATCTGTTCTCCCAGGTTTTTTGTTTGTTTCTATATCATTTCTTCCTCCTCTAATCTTTATTATTTCCCTTCCTCTGTTGGCTTTAGGCTTCATTTGCTGTTTCTTTTATAGCTCCTGTAGGTATAAGGTTGTGTATTTGAGATTTTTTTCTTGCTTCTTGTCTGGTCTGTTAGGCTCTCTAACAGGCCCGTAGTGTTATAGATTTCCCTCTCAGAGCGAACCTGAGCAAAGTGCTTGGCCCATCCCCTGGCAAGGGCGGTGCAATTCCGCCTCGGGCAAAGACATTTGAGAACCAAGGCAACGCCCCTTCCCCAGAAGATCAGCAAGAATATCCAGCCAAGACCTAGTTAATCAATCAGTGAAAACTGCAGGACTCCAGAGAATCTTTCTCTCTCACCTATCTACTCTTACCTTGACAAAATGAGGAGGTGGAAAAACTCACCACAAAAAAAAGAAGAGACAGTACCCATGGCTAGAGACCTAATCAATTTGGACATTAGTAATATGTCGGAAATAGAGTTCAAAATGACAGTTATTAAGATGCTGACAGGGCTTGAAAAAAACGTAGAAGATATTAGAGAATTTTTTTCAGGAGAAATAAAGTCCCTTTCTGGAGAGATAAAAGAAATAAAATCTAACCAAATTGAAATTT